>JACEFO010002364.1:0-181793 GCA_015342445.1 Digitaria exilis
GGTTTAATCCGATGGCGCTCCAGCTTATTCCGGATTAATGCCTGACTACTCGATTAGTGGTCCCGGGTACTTAACTTGGAATAATTTCGGAGTGGACCGCCACAGCTGGCATCAGAGCCGAAACAGCGTACCGGAGAGAGCAACAAACCTTTAATAAACAGTTTTTGAATAAAATTTGCCAACTTGTACTTCCGCCGCCGCTTTACGAAGGAAGGTTATTGTTAGGACGTTAAGGATGTTCCCTAGAGCGTGAAGCCTATGTGGGTTAAGGGATCACGATATGATAGGTGGCAAATAATATATTATACTGACTTCCAGCACATTTCATTCTGTCATTTACTTTATGCAATGGTGGGCGCAAGGTACGGCGATTGCTGTAACGTACCACGGCACTATATGAAAATATAGTGGCGGCACATAGTCAATACGCTGTGATGGCGTATGAAACTAGAATAGCATGGTGGGCGCAAGGTACGGCGATTGCTGTAGCGTACCCCGGCATCATATGCAAATATGATGGCGGCACAAAGTCAATACGCTATCTCATGAGCGTATGAAATTGTCAATATGTTACCTTGGTGACATATGAACATTGCCCGTTCATGTTAAACGTTCCGGGTGCCACCTCTATAGTGGGTGGTATGAATGGAGACGCTTTCGTGAGTGCTGGTACGAAGGTTGATTATATGCTCTGGAATGGAATTTTCTGCAGGTACGCTAACCACCGATTCCGTATGTTGAACGGTTAGAAAGTTCGGCAGATAATATAGGAGAGACGATATTGCCAAGCCACGCGCACTAACTTCGTAGGCCAAAAGTTTATTGGCATGTGTGATGGCGAGAACGAATAGGCCGCTCATGCATTGCATTTCACCTGAAATAATATCGAACCTTAATACGTGACCAATCGAACCGCCGTCGAAATTCAAATCACAACCCCAAAAAAATTCTGCTGAACCAGTCGATTTGCACAATGTTTCGAAACTGAAACGTTGTCAAATGAGAAAGTGTTCAACATGAAAGTTTGTCATAAATGTTATCTAGTTTTGTGCTATAGAAATTTCAACGAAATTGGTTCAGTAGAACTGGAGTTATGCTTAAAATGGTAACCCCCTGTCTGCTGGAAATTTCTGTGAACAGTGAGATAAAATTGAATTTTACAACATCTTAATGACAGTTTTCTGCTCAAACCTCCAACATGAAACTTGTTTGGAATTACTTAAACAATGTCCTGGCCAAATTTGGGAATTTTGAGCTTGTAGAATTCAAGTTTTATAATTTTTACTACACTATCCAGAATCTGTTTTGTTTTCCTGGCGCTAACCGGTTCTCACCCTTGCCCTTTTCTTTTTGGTTCAGAATGGACGCTCACGCTGACTTGGCAGCTACCCAACGACGTGTCCTTCTCAGATTGCCTAGATGGGAAGGTTTCCCTAGCATTCTGTGGTCGGTTTTTGCAGGCGCTCGACTACCTACCCCGCCACAGTATGAGAGGACCCTCATCCGAGACCGCGGTGTAACCCGTTCTCGTGTGCGTTTGGTGGTATATCGGCCATCCACTGTGTCCTAGCTCCCCCACTTGGAGTGTGGAAGTTCATGGACACCACATGGAGACGACTTGTGACCTATCCGCCTTGAATGGCATTAGTTCTTTTGTTGCTCAGACCAGGAATTGGTAGAGCACCAGTTGCTTGGTCTGTTTCCACCGACTCAGCCGGATGATCCCATTGGATGAGACGCTACCTAGCTCCCCTTTGAGGATGGCGGAGAATCCCGTCGCTGCAGCTGCACTGATGATGAGGTGGATCCGAGCCTACCACCGCTTGCAGGCACTTATGGGACGATCGCAGAGCGAAATGCTCAACCTTGCTATGGACATGTAAGCCCGTGCCCGTGACATTGGGGGTTGAGAGGACTCATTGTCCATTGAGGTGACCACCAGGGATGCCATGATTGCTGATTTCGAGAGGCAATTTAATGACCTCCACATAGCGCACAACAACGTCCAAAATGAGCTAGCCCAAACAAGAGATGAACTTGAGGAGGTACACGGTACTTTGGAGCATGCTAATGCTATGTTAGCCGCCCATGATGCTCAGCACCTTCTTGAGCAGAGGGAGAGCAAGGAGAAGGAGAGGCCCCCGATTCCGACATGGACACCGAGGATGACATGCCGCCCCTTCCAGCTCCACCTTCACCTATGGGCAGCGAGGCTACCGCTAACACTTAGATGATTTCTAGAGTGGTAGTAGCAAGTTTACTCCTCCGCTAGGCTAAATTTTGGCTTCATGTTGTAATAGGCTAGATGGAGTTGAGCTCCCCCTTTATCTTTTGGAGACAATGTAATTTAATGGTGTGGTTGTGTGATCCAAAAACTTGATGAGGTTGTAATAGCTGTGTTGAAAACATTCTGCAGCTAACCTTGTTTTAATTATTGATGGGTTTTCCATTCATTTCTGGGCTGTGATGTGAACTACAAAGTTGTTTGGAATTTGTCAAACAAAATGATCACCAAATTGCAACCCCCATTGGTTAAGCGGAATAAAAATGGCAACCAAAACACTACAGCTCGTCTGCTGAAAAACAGCAAACGCAGAGAGCTAGAGATTGAATTTTTCGGCTTAGTTCCAGTCCGAATTTGATTCTGAGCCCAACATAAAAGTTGTAGAGCATGAAATTTTCGAGCTACTGACCGAATTGGAGCATTTGACTTGCTTCCTGTTGGGAGATATGATTTTTCTTCCAACTGCTTGTTGACATGTCATTTTTGCGCAGTAAACTTCAATATATTGTCACGTTCTATCTTGTCATCATTATGCAAGCTTATGAAATGTGGCTAATACAAGTACCTACTGCAGATGGCAATCACCCGCAGTGGTCATGACGCTAGTGGCTCCAATGCTAACCAGCAAGGGCCTGAGGGGCAGCAACAGCCGCCGCCACCTCCGCCACCGCAGCAACCTCCGACGTGGCAGCAGTTGTATGCCACGCAAACGGAGATTCTACGGAACCTGCAGCGTCAGCAACAAATGATGCAGCAGCAGATGCTGCAGCAGGGAGGTCAACGGGCCCCTCAGCCTCAAGTGGCCCGATATGAGGATTTCTGGCTACACACCCGCCGATATTCTCAAGAGCCGATGAACCCCTGGAGGCCGATACGTGGATTCGAGCCATCGAGTCCAAGTTCACCATCCTGGCGACGCCTTGCACTTCCAACCGCAAGGTAGTGTTCGCGGCGCAACAGCTCCGCGGCCCAGCTCTCCTATGGTGGGAGAACTACCTGCCCTGCAGCAAGAGGGTCATGTGGTTGAGTGGGATGAGTTCAAGGCTGCGTTTAAGGCTCATAATATTCCTGCCGGCTTGGTAGAGCGGAAGTTGAACGAATTTCTGGCTCTGACCCAGGGTACCCGCACGGTGCTCCAATACGCCCAGGCCTTCAATGGTCTGTGCCCATATGCGGGTCATCACGCCGATTCTGACGAGAAGAAGTTGGAGAGGTTCCGACGTGGCCTCAATACCAATTGAAGGCTCAGTTGGCCACCACCCGTGCTGCCACGTATGGCGATCTTGTGAACCTCGCCATCGCTCAAGAAGACGCTAATGTGGTGCACAAGGCGGAAAAGAAGAGGAAGCTCCCGCTGGACCTTCGAGCGCGCAGCCGCAGAGATTCCGCTTGGTTCCCCCGGCTGCACCGCAAGGACAGTTCAGGGCACCTCAGGGAGGTGGATGGGTTGCTAGGCCACCACAGCCTAATGCGCCCTGTTTCCCTCCACCGCCGCAGCAGCAACCAGCGCCAAGACAGAACGCACCACAGCCAGCTCGCCCTGGAGCCGGCTATCAGTGTTTCAAGTGCGGCAGTAACAGCCACTTTATCAAGGATTGCCCGCAGAACAAGCAGCAGAACCAGCGCCCGGGAAATCAGCAGAACAAGGGCAAACAGCAGCAGCGTGTGCAGGTTCGACAAGGACGGCTCAACTACACCACTTTGGCCGACCTACCCGAGGGAGCCCCAGACATGACTGGTACCTTCCCTATCTGCACTCAACCTGCTGTGATATTGTTTGATTCCGGGGCAACACATAGTTTTATAAGCACAAGATTTCATGTGAAATGTGGATTAAAATCTTACCATACCAAATCATCATATGTGATATCAACTGCGGGAGGTAAAATTGCATCCAACCAAGTCACCCAAAAAGTTCCAATCAGGCTAGGAAGTAAAACATTTCCTACTGATTTAATTCTGCTTGGTATGGAAGGGATTGACATTGTTTTGGGAGCCAATTGGATGACTCAACATAAGGTTGTGCTAGATGTTGCGGAACGAGTTGTTGAAATAAACTCGCCTACGCATGGCCCTAGTGTGCTATATCTGCCACAACGGAATTGCGTCAATGCGTGTGCTTATACAATGGTAGAAACCCAACTAAAGGACATTCCGGTGGTATGTGGGTATGCCGATGTTTTTCCGGATGACTTACCTGGGATGCCGCCGGATAGGGACATTAAATTTGTGATTGAACTTCAACCTGGCACAGCACCTATATCAAAGAGACCATATAGAATGCCACCCAATGAATTGGCTGAATTAAAAATTCAATTCCAAGAACTGCTAGACAAGGGTTTCATTCGTCCAAGTGTATCACCTTGGGGATGTCCCACCCTCTTTGTGAAGAAGAAGGACCATTCCTTGAGGTTGTGTATTGATTACCGGCCCCTCAATGCGGTGACTATTAAGAACAAATACCCACTCCCCGTATTGACATCCTATTTGACCAACTAGCTGGCGCCAGAGTGTTCTCCAAGATTGACCTTCGCTCTGGCTATCACCAAATAAAAATCTGACCTTGTGACATTCCAAAGACTGCCTTTTCTACTCATTATGGGCTTTATGAGTTCTTGGTCATGTCTTTTGGACTCACCAATGCCCCAGCCTATTTCATGTACCTCATGAATTCGGTTTTCATATCAGAACTAGACAAGTTTGTGGTGGTTTTCATTGACGACATTCTTATATATTCCAAGAATGAGGAAGAGCATGCCGAGCACCTTCGCATTGTTCTTCGAAGATTGAGAGATCACCAGCTCTACGCCAAGTTCTCCAAGTGCGAATTCTGGCTGGAGAGTGTGAAATTTTTAGGTCACACGGTTTCCAAGGATGGTATATCCGTGGATCCAACCAAAGTGCAAGAGGTGCTAGATTGGCAACCACCTACCTCTGTCCATGAGATTCGGAGTTTTCTGGGTTTAGCCGGTTATTATCGCCGTTTTATTCCGGACTTCTCTCGGATTGCGAAACCCATGACCGAACTCTTAAAGAAGGGAGTCAAATTTGAGTGGAATGACAAATGTGATGTAGCTTTCCACACTTTGAGAAAACATTTAACTTCAGCCCCAGTTTTAGCTTAACCCGATTGCAACAAGCCCTATGACGTCTATTGCGATGCTTCAGGCACCGGACTTGGCTGTGTCCTCATGCAAGAGAACCGAGTCATTGCTTATGCTTCTCGAGCACTTCGGCCTCATGAGCAAAACTACCCCACGCATGATCTTGAGTTAGCCGCGGTGATTCATGCTCTCAAGATGTGGAGACACTATCTGATGGGTGTTCCATGCAACATATACACAGACCACAAGAGCCTCAAATATCTCTTCACTCAGGCACATTTGAATATGAGGCAGCGGAGATGGTTGGAGTTAGCAAAGGACTATGACCTTAGTGTCCATTATCACCCCGGCAAGGCTAACGTAGTTGCGGATGCACTAAGCCGCAAGGCTCATTGTCATTGTCTTTCCGTGGAGTCCTACGCTGACACCTTGTGCCATGAAATGGCAAAGCTCAACTTAGAGATTGTTCCATACGGGTACTTCGACCACATTTCAGTTGAACCAACCTTGCACGATCAAATTGTTGTAGCCCAATTAAATGACGCGAAGATTAAAATCCTTAAAAGGAAATTGTCAAAGGAGAAGGTGAAAGAAAAGTACAAGTGTCTCCGGTTAGATGGGCAGGGAGTGATGTGGTTTGGACATCGCCCCGTGGTGCCCAAAAACACGGAACTCCGGAGGAAGATTATGGATGAAGCCCATCTCTCCAAATTTTCCATCCATCCCGGTAGCACCAAAATGTACCAAGACTTGAAACAGAATTTTTTGTGGACTAGGATAAAGCGAGAAATTGCCACGTATGTGTCGGAATGTGACACGTGCCAGCGGGTTAAGGCTAGCCACTTGAAGGTAGCAGGCACGCTTCAACCTCTACCTATTCCCTCATGGAAGTGGGAAGATATAAGCATGGATTTTATTGTTGGACTTCCCAGAACCCCTCAGGGGCATGACTCCATTTGGGTAATTGTGGACCGCCTTACCAAGACCGCACATTTTATTCCGGTCAATACCATTTATACCGCTAAGAAGTACGCTGAGATTTATTTGGAACGGATCGTTTGTCTACATGGGGTACCCAAGACGATAATTTCAGATCGTGGTGCTCAGTTCGTAGCACGCTTTTGGGAACAATTGCAACTGTCCCTAGGCACTAAACTGATCCGTAGTTCAGCATATCACCCTCAGACCGATGGGCAGACGGAAAGGGTAAATCAAATACTTGAGGATATGCTTCGAGCTTGTGTTATCCATTATGGAAAGAATTGGGAGAAGTGTTTATCTCTGGCCGAATTCTCCTATAACAACAGCTACCAGGCGAGTCTTAAAATGGCACCTTTCGAAGCCTTATATGGTAGAAGATGTCGGACCCCGTTGTGTTGGTTCCAGGCAGGCGAGAGGTATACCTATGGCCCTGACCTTGTAAAGGAAGCAGAAGAAAAGGTTAGGATCGTTCGTGAAAATTTGAGAACCGCCCAGTCCCGGCAAAAGAGTTACTTTGATCAACGGTGGAAGCCACTTCAATTTGAAGTCAGTGATCACGTGTATCTCAAGGTCTCCCCAACCAAGGGTGTGCAAAGATTTGGGTTAAAAGGAAAACTTGCACCTTGTTACATCGGCCCATATGAAATTACTCAACAATGTGGACCGGTAGCATACCGTGTGAAGCTTCCCGAAAAGCTCTCAGCTGTGCACGACGTTTTCCATGTTTCCCAACTCAAGAGGTGTCTTCGTGTTCCGACCGAAGTTGTTGAACAAAAGGAACTCTCGGTTGAACCGGATCTCTCTTATGATGAGCATCCCGTTAAAATCCTCGACGAGAAAGAGAGACAAACACGAAGGAAAGGAGTTAAAATGTACAAAATTCAGTGGAGTCATCACTCCGAAGATGAAGCCACCGAGGACTATCTTAAGAAGAATTACCCCGACATTCTTTCGTAAGCCAAGGTACTTTCCCCACTTTGTTCCTAAGTTTAATCGAATCTCGGGACGAGATTCCTTTAAGGGGGGTAGGCTGTGGCATCTCCGATGTCAAAGGAATTAAAAGTACACTTAAAACCAATGCAAAAGGGAATTATGGGTTGAAACTCAAAAATCCATCAAAAATTCAAATGGAAATTCAAAAACAAGGGTTGTTTGACACCCAACTGAAATCTCAAAACTTTTGTACTAAACTTGAAAATCTCCAAAACTTGAAAAACATATCATAAATAAGGTCTAGTCACTGTTTGGAACTTTTGAAAATTTTGCAGTTTAGACATGGGACCATCTCATCCCTAAAACTAGAACCGAACCGTCCCGTCCTATCTCACCCTCCAACCAAACGTACCCTAAGGGTCTCTTTGGTAGAGCTTCCAGAGCGGATTCTCAGCAGAATCCAGGAAAAACTCTGCCAAACAGTTTTCTGCAGCAAAGTGATTTAAGACTGATTTCATGGATCTGCGTGAATTCACAGGTCGAGTGAAAACATACAAGAAGTTCTGAACTTTCTAAATTGTCAATACTTCTAAAAGTGTTTGAATTTCTAGACTGGGAAACTGAAATAAAAAGACCAAAACTAACCTTAGCACTGAAAAAAACATATCAATAAACTAAAATTGGAAAGTGAGCTATATCGAGTACAAAAACTAGGAAATGTGGTAACTTAAAACTAAATAAGGCCTAGTCACTGTTTGGAACTTTTGAAAATTTTGTAGTTTAGTCCCTCAAAAACTCGAAATACAGTTCTGGATACCTTTTTGAATTTGGGTTGTTTGAGCTCAAAAAATTTGAAATTTCAGGTTCATCCCAAAAAGAAAGTTGTGTCCCACCTCTCAAACTCCAACTTTTATTTTCACACTTTTTCATGTTCAGTTCAAATTTTTGGAGAAAATTCAAAGGGGAAAAAAGAGCTCCCCGGGGCGCCAACAGTGGCCCTGGCGCGCCCCTGCTCCGGCCGGGCGTCGGCCGCCACGTGGCCAGCGAGCGGCGGAGGCCGCGCCGAGCTGGCGGAGCCGCGGCGTCGGGTGGCGCGTGTCGTCTTGCGCTTGTCCAGCCCTTCCCGCACCGTCACATCGCCGTCGACGCGCCGTGTTGCCTCGAGAAATCGAGATTTCCCCCAATCTCCATTTTTCGGCCGCCGGAGCACCCTCACGTCGAGACCCTACTCCGAGCCATCCCCGAGGTCAACCGAGCATGCCAGCAGCTTCCCGAGCTCCACTGGTGCTCTGGGACCCTTCAACCTCGGAGAACGCCCCCGACCTCACCGGCGTAGAAGCCGCGGCGACCGCGCCGCCACTGCATCGCCGCCGGCCATCTTCCGAGCATTCCCCGGCCTCCCAACTGCCACCAATCGACTCGTGGTGAGCCCCTGGTGCTTTTGCCCCACTTCCCCGACCCTATCTCGCCGTCGTTTGGCCGGCGCAACTCCGGCGACGACCCAAGGACCAAAGTTCATCGTCTTCGTTTTTCTAGGGTTCTCTGCGCAAAAGTTAGGGACTGGTTTGAAAGCTTTTGAAAGTTCTAGGGTCTCCAGCGTAAAAAGATTCTTAAACCTAGATCTATTTTTCCCGAATCTTGTAAAATCCGTTAAAAATCGTACAAAAATCAGAAAAATGCACAAAAATTCTACCTGGATTCGTGAGATTGTAAATTCCAATGTCATTTAAGCATGTATGTACTTTTGGTGTACCATTTTTGAATTAAAATTCAAACTGTAAAATTTGAAACTTGTGCACCATTTCAAATCCAGAGCTCCGCTAGGGTTGATCTTTGGATATGTTGTTTGTAGTGACTTTGGACAACTTGTGTCCAAAGGGGACCTAAAAATATGGACTGTAGCTTCAGTTATAAATTAAAATGTGTTTCCTGTCTTTCTGTAGTCCAGAAATTGTTAAAAATAATCCATGCAGTGAACAATCACCATTTTTCTCCAGAGGCCTAAAAACTTGTTAGCACATCTGTTAAAAATGCAAAACTTAATTTTTGCTCTGTTTAGACTAGCAAATAAATAGTTATGTGTTTTAGGATAGAAATTTATTGAGGACTGTCCAAGGGTTATTTTGAGCCACCACTTGGCCAGAGCCCTCCTTGCACACATGACTAGCTCTGGTAGGAAAATTTCCTAGTTTGGGTGAATTTTCAATTTTATATGGATTTATTTCATTTCTGCAGGCAGCAGTTTGAATTATTTTTAATAAATTTTGTGTAGCTCAGATTTAGCTAAATTTTGGAGTGAGCCTAACTCTTATACTCCAGTAGCTATCATAAAGTTTATAGATAAAAAGGATGAACAGAAAATGAGAAACAAAAATGAGAAGGAATCTATGTGGAAATTGAATTACATAAAAGAATAAACCTTTTTGATAATTAGTTAGAATAAAATAAGGAGAATCTAAAATTCCAGAACAGCACCCTAATTTCCAAATAATAAATAGAAATTCTTTTATATATGTACACAATCACCATCAAAGATGAATAAAAATTTTCCACACCCCTCCTCTAATTTTGTGAAGGAAAAAGTAACACTTTAGTATGTCTAGGTGAATATGGCCTTCAAGGCCTTAGTTTTGGAATCATTAGGCAGCCACTATAAAGTTATGCATCTCATGTAGAAGGCACTATTCCGGCCGGTTTCTACCATCTCATCCCCGCCGACGGAGAAGGCACCCTGGAGAACGGTGCCGGCGAAGGAACAATCGACCCGGAGGCTAACCCCCAGCTAGCGCAAGAAGGCAAGCCCCGAAGCATAACCTAACCTTTAAAGTTTATGCATCTATGAATTCCCTATGCTTGTGCATTTATGTTTCAAGGAGTTGATTGAATACCTTAGCTGCACATTTCTAGTACCTATGACTTGCAACACTAGTATGAAAGGATCGATAGGGCATTGCTTTAGGTCTGTTACAAGTCGAGTGATTTCCTGTCACTCGCGAGACATAGGAGTTGCTTGTCTTTACTTATGTTGGAATCATAAGGATGGACGGGCGGGATGGTAGATGTAGATCTCCCGTCCGTGTATGATAATGGATTTAAGGTCGAAACGTGTGGTTGAGTGTGTCAAGTTTTTGAGCGTACCACATGCATGCCGATATATGGGAATCGGTAAGCCCGGTACCAGATTGAAGCAGCTAGGGCCGATAGCCATCTCTCCTTGGAAACTTTGTTTCCCCTGCCGTACACTTGTGGATATATGCGTGAGACTGTGAGTGAAGGAGTAAACCTCTATCCTAAGGAAGGTGGATTCGGATCTGAATTGTGGATCGATGGGAAAGGTTGGGAAGTGCTTGTACCTTTTATAGCGAGTATTATCCGTGTGTTGGGTTTCTCCTGGCCAGGTAGCAAAATTCGGTTTGAACTGTCCGCTTCTCGCGGTTAATGAGACTGCTTGACCGCCTTGCTGCATTGAGTAACAAGTGGAACTATGAGATTGATGAACTTGTTCTATGAAATAAATTGTATTGCACCACTTGTATGCTTAGAGAGGATGCTAATCTAGAATGGTTAAATCTACTAGAATATGATGCTAAAACATGAAAGCAAGGACCTACTCTTAGTTGCTTTTTGGCAAACAAACCCACCAGCCAAAAGCCTCTCATGTCTAGATGTCGGTGATGTAGTTTTCACCCGACGGGTAAGCCTTGCTGAGTATTAGTATACTCAGCCTTGCTTGTGGCATTGATTTACAGGTACAATGTTGGATGTGGCAGTCGATGCTTTGACTTGGCCTACCCAGGTTCCCCCTGGTTGGCACATCGAGTGGGTTCCGTCCTCTGCCGAGGAACGGGAGGAGTAGCACCGTGGCAGGCTTCAGCATGGTGTTACTTGTATCGCCGTTAGTTTATTCTTCCGCTGCAATGAACTACTTAAATTCCGCTGCAAGACTTTGATACTCTGATTTAAATTTCAAACTCGGTTTGTAATAACTCTATGTTACCCTCTCTATGTATGTTAAATTTGTGGAATGTTGTAATCTCTGGAAGTCACCTTCGTGTGGGCGTGCTGTTGTTTCGATCGAGAAAAGTACGTGGTTAATCGGGTTTAATCTGACGGCGCTCCAGCTTATTCTGGATTATGTAAAACCCCTGGTGTAATTAACACTAAAAGGGTGAACAAGTTAAGCTAAGCACAGTTCAAAAGTGAAAAATTGCAAAAATGAGAAAAAGCTATCCATTTTGAATCGAAAACCGTTTAAACGAAGCAATGAAGAAACTTGAAAAACTTCCTAAGAACTTGAAAAAGTGCAAATGGGAAAGTTGGAGTCTAAGTCAAACCAAGAAACTTTTCTCTTCAAACCATAGCCTAAAAATGTCTGGAAGCACCTCAAATTTCAAACCCTAAACTTGGAATTTGAATTCTCCAATTCAAATTCAAAAGCTGAAATGGAATCTTAGCCAAATCTCAAGATTTTACCACAGAACATCAAAATCTCCCAAAAGCAAAGTTGTACATCTTCACATTTCTGAACTTTGCCTCTTTGGGCACTTTGGCCAATTTTGCCATTTAGCCCCTCGAATTTCAGAAATTCAGTTCAAAACAAGGAATTACCCCCTTTTGAATTACGGCCGAATTTCCAACTTTTTCTCAAAATCTTCAGTGCAGGGACGTGTCTCATGAAATTCTAAACAACTTTCATGTTGGAAGATTTTCGAGTCGTGTTCAAAATTTTGGAGTTTGAGCCATGCCAATCAGTTGACCTTTGCACCGCTCACGGCGCGCTCACGGGTTGCCAACGCCGCTCTCGCGCGTGCCGCGCTCGCCGCCGGCAGCCGCCTGCCGTCCTCGTCTGCGCCGGCCAATGGCACGGCTGCACGTCCCCGTTCACGGAGCATGCGTCTGGCCAGCTCACGAGGCCAGAAGCGCCCTGTAGCGCTGACCCGAGGGCGAGCTCTCGAGCTGTCGCCGCGCCGCCGCCGTGACCCGCCGGACAAATCCGCCGCCGTCGTTACCCACCGGTCCACAGTGCGACTTTCGCGACCACGAGCAACTCCTTTCCTCCCTGCTCAGCTTTTCCTCTTCGCCCACGCGCGCCTGCCACTCGCGCGCCGCGTTGACGCTGCGCAAAGCGCCAACGGGCCGCGACAGAGCCGCTGCCGCTGCACGCCTGCCCAGCTGCCCGCGGCCGTCTCTCTGAGCTTGCCCGAGCTGCCCTGACCTCCCTCTTCCTTCCCCGTTAAAGCTCAGAGCCATTCCCTTCCTCTCGTGTGCGGAAAACCTCGCCGGAGTCACTTTTGCGCCGCCGCGTCCGCCGCACGTGAGCAGCCCCCTCCGCCCTTCCCCCGGCCAAACTGACGCCACCAACAGCTTCCCCATGCCCCATTGATGCTCCCCGAGCCATTCCCCTCCTTCCTCCGCCACCGCAACCGCCGGCTCACCTCGCCGGATTTCACAGAGACTTCCACCGCCGCCCGTGCACGTGCACAGCCCGCTCCACTCCTCCTCCGGCCGAACCGAGGGCACCAATAGCTTCCCCGTGCCGCGCTGGTGCTCACCGACCGCTTCCCCGAGCCTCTCCGACCCCGACGTCGCCGGTAGCCGCTCGCCGGAGCAAGCCGAGCCGCCACCGCCGTCGTTGACCTTGTTCCCGGCCATCCCCGACCTCGAGACCTAGCTCAAACGAATCACGGTGAGCCCCTCTCCATTTCCCCCACTTCCCCGGCCCGGTCTCGCCGCCGTTTGGCCGGCGTAACCACGCCGGCGAACTCGAGGACACGGTTGTGTCTTCAACCTCTTTCCAGGGGCCGCGCGAAAAATGTAGGGACCTGTTCGTAAGGGTTTCAAAAACTCTAGGATCAGCCGCGTAAAATAGATTCTATATTTTTGGATTAATTCGCTGAGATGTTCAAAAATTCGTAGAAAATCGTAGAAAAATCAGAAAAATGCCAAACCAATTTTGTAGTGACCAGTGAATCTAGCAGAACAAATTCTTCCTTTGCACCTCACCCAGTTGAGCTGTAGATTTTGAAATATAAATTCATTTTAGTTTGAGCACTTTTCATCATAGTTCAAAATCTATACATGCACCAGAGCTGAGCTTGGGATATGTTGTTAGGGTGGCTATCATTAGCCTAATGCGCAAAGGGTGCACAAAAATTCCCAGTGGATTTAGGGTTATGATTTTCCAAACATATACCCTGCTGTTTTGGCAAATAAATCACAGAAAATAATGTACTCAGTGAAAAATCATCTCCTTCACACAGGAACTAAATCAAGACATAAGAAACGTTAGAAAAATGAAAATGATAAATTTTGGACATTGGAAAATGGCTAAATGATTTTTGGTAGTTTAAACATGGTGAAATTCCACAAAAATAACCATAAATCGAAATCACATGCAAACTTGCAGAGAGGTCACCCTTGGTACCCTAAGTCACTGTGCTAAGTGGTTTGGACAAAAACCTTGTAGTTATTTTTGTAGGATTTTAGTTTGATTTTAGACAAAAAGATAAGAATAATTTTAATAAATTATAGAAAAATTATCTTGAGCCAAATTTTGGGATAAACTCCTGCCTTGGCATGAGCAAGCCCCTGGCCAAAGGGTACATGAAAATAAATTTCCTAAGTTCACCTTTTGAATAATAGAAAAAGGGCTTAAAAGGTGGAAAAGAGAAGAAAAAGAAAAGAGAAGAAAAAGAAAGGAAAAGAGAAGAAAAAGAAAAGAAAAGAGAAAAACCTAAACCTCTAAAATCAAAGTAAAGGTTCAAAATGAAAAGGGAATATTCACTTATAATTAATGTTTATCCTTTCCAATTCATTAACCAAGATTTAAATAAACCCTAACTATTTAAATCTCGATACTTAAGCATTTCATGCCTTCGTGTAGATTCGGGTCTCGCCGACGGAGTCTACGAGCTAGTCCCCGCTGCCGAGGAGAACGCCCAGGAGTCCGGGGTGAACGTGGTGCACGTGGATCCGAGCCCCGAGCAGGAGTACCGCTTCGAGCCGGAAGGCAAGCCCCGGAGCATAACCTAACTTTACTTACGCAATTTACTTGATTATATGTTTGTGCATTTAAGTTTCAAGGAGTTGAATGAAACCCTAGATTGCATGATCATAGGTTCCTTTGATTGAACACTAGTATGTTAGGTTCGATAGTTGCTATGCTTAAGAACGATAGAAGTCGAGTGTTTTCCGACACTCGCGAGATATAGGAGTTGTATGACTACTCATATCAGAAACACTAGAGATGATGGACGGATGATTGTAGATACCCGTCTATCGATGTTTTAAGTGGAAACATGTGGTACTTTTGTGTCAAGCGTTTGAACGTACCACACATATGCACGGTTTATGGGACCGGTAAGTCCCGATATCCGATTGATGCGAGCAGGTCCGACAGCTCTCTGTCTTGGAAACGTTATCCCATGGGCACATGAGGGTAGTTGCGTGAGTCCCAGTAGTGGTAAACCTTTACCCTGAGGCAGTGGGACTCGGAAGCCACTCGCAGAGAAAGGAGAAAGGATTGGGGTGTGTTGGCATTTCCAACCATTCCGTATGTTTGGGTTTTCCCTGGCCAGGTAGTAAATTCGGTTCGAACTGTCCGCTTCTCGCGGTTAATGAGACTGCTTGACCGATGTATGGCATATTATGAAGTGAAAATTGGAAGGATGAAATCTTTGTATGGAATAATTGTATTGCAAAACTTGATTGTTTAGCTAGGCTCACCTAGAATGGATAGACCAAGGAAATTAAAATCAAAATAAAGAAAGTAGAAAACAGCTTAGTCGCTTTTGGCAAAAGAACCCCACTAGCCAAACAGCCTCTCATCTTAGGAGTCGGTGATGTAGTGATCACCAGCCGGTTAAGTCTTGTTGAGTATAACTAGTATACTCAGCCTTGCTTGTGGCTAAATTTTCAGGACCGTCCCCTCAGGAGGTAGCTGCCTCTATGGCTTGAGCCTCCCAGCTTCCTCCTGGTTACAGCATCGAGTGGGAGCCGACCTCTCCCGAGGATCGTGAGGAGTAGCATCACGGCTGACTTCATCGTGACGATACTATGGATCGTCGCTAGTATCTCGTTTATTTTCCGCCGCATGAACTCGAACTATTTTATTTACCTTATCATTTCAATTTGGTTGTAATAACTCTAAGACTTGTTGTAATTTGAATTGTGGAATGATGTGATCTTTGGAAACTCGCTTTCGAGTGAGCGTATGGACGGACGATCTTCAGTAGCAGTTAGTCGAGCTTGACTCGACGGTCGAATCCGCACTTGGGAACATTTTCGTGTATTAGCACCAATGGAAGGTGGAATATACTTAAGTGGGCCCATTTCTCGGGTGAGATCGCTACAGCTGGTATCAGAGCCGACGTTCGTACGCACCAAAGGGAGCATCAGACCCTAACCAATGTTTTCTAAAATAAAATCTACCAAACCCTGATTCCATTGCGCCTAAGCAAAAGGAATGAAACGTATAGGATTGTTAAGGATAAAACTAGAACGTGAAGTCCGTAAGGGTTAAGGGTTGCGCTTGTTAGGTGGCATAGTCTAACTTAGGATTGATGTTTGCTCTTTCATGAAACCCAATCTTTAAAAGGCTTTCGTCGCGAGTCCTCTGACTGGTACGTAAGGTTTACGAATAGGAGTCCGACTAGACCTATAGAGAGAGACGCGTCTATGCCTAGCCACCGGCACTAACTCCGAAAGTCAAGTCTGACTTAAAATGTGAGGACGTTTAGGTCTTGCATGCATCTCTTAACTAAAATTGGAATAATAATAAACTTAAGAGACTCAAAACCCAACCGATCAAAACAAATTTATGAATTAAATTGTAACCTTGTGTTGCTGAATTCTACAAGGGACAATAAATTGAAATGTCATTTTTATACCCCCATATCAGTTGAACCTGTCCTAAATTCAAATACCAAAGTGGTGTGAAATTTTTTTTATATAAACAAATGTCACGCCAAAAATAAGAACTTGGATCATTATAATTCAAGTTATGCCCAAAACCATACACCTCGGTTCATGAAAAACAACAAAGCAGCGATGGTGGAACTAATTTTTCAACCCCTCCAAGCGATTTTGGTGCTAAGCTTACTGCCATAGTTAGTGGGCACTAGTTTTTCTTTTCCCGAACAAAGATAAAAAGTTTCAAATGTTGGAGTTGAGAGCTACGGCTTTTCTTTTACGAACACGTTATCTGCCCACCAAAAGTTGTCCTTTCATTCAAGCTTTGATATCTTTCCCGGATGCTCCACTCTTTGACAATTCCCTTGAAGCAAGAAAATGTAAACGACTTCCCTCCACTTTTCTTGATCCAGCCCTTTTGAATCCAGTTGTTTTCTCTTGGGAAACGGAAAGCAGATAGACCTATGGTTACTCCTTGTGCTATCTTTCTTCATGATCAGTCACGTAAGTGGCTAAAATAATGGTGGACCGACAACTTCAAGTGTAAGAGGATCATTCCATGCACTAACTTCAGTCAATAGTAGAAATCTTGGATTCCGAGCCTGAGCCATGACCTATTCCATTATGGTGTGTTACCATCCAAACCTTTTTATCTCTGATTCAGTACACTTCAAATTTCATGACTTGATTAAATTGTTTTCACCACTTCTCGTGAGATGAAATTTTTATTGCATAAACCTCCCTTGACGTTGATACCTTAAAACTACATTACCTTGACTTCTATATGTTTAAGCATCCTACCATGACTGGCCATTTCAAGGACCACCTCCCCTGTTTTCCCGCCATCACCGCAAGATCTCACGAGCCAGTAGACCCCCTCCGTATCCGTGCGCCGTGTGCTCTGCCTCGTTCACCAGTTCGCCACAGTCGTCATCGTTTTTCCCCACTGCCATCGCCCACGCACTCGTCGCCGTACCAACGTCCCATCGCCAGGGCATGTCGATGCCGGCCACTACCGCGCCATGCGCCGCACTCACACCATCGCCCCGCCGGCCCCTACCTGACGATGTCGACACGCCACCACCATTCCTCCACCCCGGCCGTCGATAAAAGTGACCCCTCCACCGGCTACCACCACTCCAAGCCGCTCCACTTGAGCAACACCACTCCGCCGTTCTCGTTTCCCTCCGGTAGCCTCCCCGGTGCCCGAGTCATCCATCCCCACCATGTGTTCTTTTCCTCGATGAGCAAGCTACGTCTCCATCTCTTCGTGAATCCACAAGGAAGCGCCCTCTTCACAACCTACCTTGCCGCTTCACCAAGATCCACGACCCCAACTTCACCGAAGGAGTTCAAGCAGAAGCCACCAGAAGATTCCGCAAGATTGAAGTCGACAAGCAAGGAAGTATTCAACCTTTGCCACCATCCATGTCTTTCCCTTTCTTTCCCCCGATTGGTCCCGGAGTTCAGTGGACAGTGTTGGTATATTAATTTTGTTTTCTATGCGAGATCTTGATAATCTTAGCTTTCCATGTCTACATTCATCGCCCGCTCCCGCATGAGCGTCGTGATGCCGTATGAGAGATCTTGTATCAGTTATCATCTTCGAGTTGTGAATCTTGTACGACTTGGTGTATTGTATCTGTGTTCTTTGAGTAACGCTTTCTCCTTCTAGTGAAACGTTCCCTTCTTCTCCTGCTTCGAATCTCGGGGCGAGATTCTTTTTAAGGGGGGTAGGCTGTAACACCCCTGGTGTAATTAACACTAAAAGGGTGAACAAGTTAAGCTAAGCACAGTTCAAAAGTGAAAAATTGCAAAAATGAGAAAAAGCTATCCATTTTGAATCGAAAACCGTTTAAACGAAGCAATGAAGAAACTTGAAAAACTTCCTAAGAACTTGAAAAAGTGCAAATGGGAAAGTTGGAGTCTAAGTCAAACCAAGAAACTTTCCTCTTCAAACCATAGCCTAAAAATGTCTGGAAGCACCTCAAATTTCAAACCCTAAACTTGGAATTTGAATTCTCCAATTCAAATTCAAAAGCTGAAATGGAATCTTAGCCAAATCTCAAGATTTTACCACAGAACATCAAAATCTCCCAAAAGCAAAGTTGTACATCTTCACATTTCTGAACTTTGCCTCTTTGGGCACTTTGGCCAATTTTGCCATTTAGCCCCTCGAATTTCAGAAATTCAGTTCAAAACGAGGAATTACCCCCTTTTGAATTACGGCCGAATTTCCAACTTTTTCTCAAAATCTCCAGTGCAGGGACGTGTCCCATGAAATTCTAAACAACTTTCATGTTGGAAGATTTTCGAGTCATGTTCAAAATTTTGGAGTTTGAGCCATGCCAATCAGTTGACCTTTGCACTGCTCACGGCGCGCTCACAGGTTGCCAACGCCGCTCTCGCGCGTGCCGCGCTCGCCGCCGGCAGCCGCCTGCTGTCCTCGTCTGCGCCGGCCAACGGCACGGCTGCACGTCCCCGTTCACGGAGCATGCGTCTGGCCAGCTCACGTGGCCAGAAGCGCCCTGTAGCGCTGACCCGAGGGCGAGCTCTCGAGCTGTCGCCGCGTCGCCGCCGTGACCCGCCGGACAAATCCGCCGCCGTCGTTACCCACCGGTCCACAGTGCGACTTTTGCGACCACGAGCATCTCCTTTCCTCCCTGCTCAGCTTTTCCTCTTCGCCCACGCGCGCCTGCCCCTCGCTGCGCCGCGTTGACGCTGCGCAAAGCGCCAACGGGCCGCGACAGAGCCGCTGCCGCTGCACGCCTGCCCAGCTGCCCGCGGCCGTCCCTCCGAGCTTGCCCGAGCTGCCCTGACCTCCCTCTTCCTTCCCCGTTAAAGCTCAGAGCCATTCCCTTCCTCTCGTGTGCGGAAAACCTCGCCGGAGTCACTTTTGCGCCGCCGCGTCCGCCGCACGTGAGCAGCCCCCTCCGCCCTTCCCCCGGCCAAACTGACGCCACCAACAGCTTCCCCATGCACCATTGATGCTCGCCGAGCCATTCCCCTCCTTCCTCCGCCACCGCAACCGCCGGCTCACCTCGCCGGAGTTCACAGAGACTACCGCCGCCGCCCGTGCACGTGCACAGCCCGCTCCACTCCTCCTCCGGCCGAACCGAGGGCACCAATAGCTTCCCCGTGCCGCGCTGGTGCTCACCGACCGCTTCCCCGAGCCTCTCCGACCCCGACGTCGCCGGTAGCCGCTCGCCGGAGCAAGCCGAGCCACCACCGCCGTCGTTGACCTTGTTCCCGGCCATCCCCGACCTCGAGACCTAGCTCAAACGAATCACGGTGAGCCCCTCTCCATTTCCCCCACTTCCCCGGCCCGGTCTCGCCGCCGTTTGGCCGGCGTAACCACGCCGGCGAACTCGAGGACACGGTTGTGTCTTCAACCTCTTTCCAGGGGGCCGCGCGAAAAATGTAGGGACCTGTTCGTAAGGGTTTCAAAAACTCTAGGGTCAGCCGCGTAAAATAGATTCTATATTTTTGGATTAATTCGCTGAGATCTTCAAAAATTCGTAGAAAATCGTAGAAAAATCAGAAAAATGCCAAACCAATTTTGTAGTGACCAGTGAATCTAGCAGAACAAATTCTTCCTTTGCACCTCACCCAGTTGAGCTGTAGATTTTGAAATATAAATTCATTTTAGTTTGAGCACTTTTCATCATAGTTCAAAATCTATACATGCACCAGAGCTGAGCTTGGGATATGTTGTTAGGGTGGCTATCATTAGCCTAATGCGCAAAGTGTGCACAAAAATTCCCAGTGGATTTAGGGTTATGATTTTCCAAACATATACCCTGCTGTTTTGGCAAATAAATCACAGAAAATAATGTACTCAGTGAAAAATCATCTCCTTCACACAGGAACTAAATCAAGACATACGAAACCTTAGAAAAATGAAAATGATAAATTTTGGACATTGGAAAATGGCTAAATGATTTTTGGTAGTTTAAACATGGTGAAATTCCACAAAAATAACCATAAATCGAAATCACATGCAAACTTGCAGAGAGATCACCCTTGGTACCCTAAGTCACTGTGCTAAGTGGTTTGGACAAAAACCTTGTAGTTATTTTTGTAGGATTTTAGTTTGATTTTAGACAAAAAGATAAGAATAATTTTAATAAATTATAGAAAAATTATCTTGAGCCAAATTTTGGGATAAACTCCTGCCTTGGCATGAGCAAGCCCCTGGCCAAAGGGTACATGAAAATAAATTTTCTAAGTTCACCTTTTGAATAATAGAAAAAGGGCTTAAAAGGTGGAAAAGAGAAGAAAAAGAAAAGAGAAGAAAAAGAAAGGAAAAGAGAAGAAAAAGAAAAGAAAAGAGAAAAACCTAAACCTCTAAAATCAAAGTAAAGGTTCAAAATGAAAAGGGAATATTCACTTATAATTAATGTTTATCCTTTCCAATTCATTAACCAAGATTTAAATAAACCCTAACTATTTAAATCTCGATACTTAAGCATTTCATGCCTTCGTGTAGATTCGGGTCTCGCGACGGAGTCTACGAGCTAGTCCCCGCTGCCGAGGAGATCGCCCAGGAGTCCGGGGTGAACGTGGTGCACGTGGATCCGAGCCCCGAGCAGGAGTACCGCTTCGAGCCGGAAGGCAAGCCCCGGAGCATAACCCAACTTTACTTACGCAATTTACTTGATTATATGTTTGTGCATTTAAGTTTCAAGGAGTTGAATGAAACCCTAGATTGCATGATCATAGGTTCCTTTGATTGAACACTAGTATGTGAGGTTCGATAGTTGCTATGCTTAAGTGTAACACCCCTGGTGTTTAAAGCGTATAAGTAAGAGTGATTAAACAAACTAAGGAACTATAAACCCTGAAACTAAATCACTAGTAGGAATGAGAATTATACATGAGGATTGTTAAGTTTGTACTCGTGCTTTGGTTCTTGAAATTTGAACCCAACAAAAACTTTTCTAGTACAAATCTAAACATCTTCTCTTACAAGTTGCACGACAAAACTCTAAATACATACTCTCGAGACGACGCATAAAAATTTCCTAAAAAGAAATCAGGATTTAACGGCAAATTAAGAAATGCTTCTATGCCCTAAAGGTCTTAAAGGACTAATGGCTCATGTGAAGTCAACACATGAAATAATTCCAACTAACGATATTAATGACCTTCAGAAGGCAAGGTTCTAATTTAAAATTTTAAATAAGAGTTGTGCACATCACAAACGTCTGATCAATATGAAAGGTTTGGGAAAGTATGTTCTAATTATAAAACCAAACCACTTTCTCAAATGAAAGTTGTGTATCTAAAAATGTCATTTGCAACCTTGGTGAGTTATGTATAACTCAGATGCTTAATCTACCAAACATAGGAAATCAAGTTTGAAAGACCAACTTAAACATGGGATGAAAAACACACGGTCACACACCCTTTTAAAGGAGCTCACCTTGGGCTATAAATAGAATAATATTTAGAGTGCTCCTGATGTTCTTTAGTAAAATAATTGTTAATGATTTAATGTTAGGGTTAAACACTTGGACAAATGAAGCTTGCAGTTCTCATCATGGCCTACATGTGACAATCTTGTGGTTTTAGTAAGAAAATGAGAGTTTGTTCACAACATGAGCTTTCATAAAATACAAAGGATGTAAATTAATTAATATTTTAATATATGTCAAGTTATTAATGACATAATTAAAGTTGATCATATAAAATAAATAAGCTTTTAACCTCCATGTATGTGTCCATGTTTTAACTTTAAGTTAAAATAAGATTTTTTACTCCCAAAATAAAAGGAGGTAGGACTTTAAATTGAAAACTCTCTTTGAGCAGTATACCTCTGATGTTTAGTGACACTATTGAAGGGTCTAAGAAAGGAGGGAGAGGTTAAATAAAATAATTAATAAAAAGGAAGATAAGGCAAAACAATGGGGTTAGAATTCAGAAATTGACCAAAAATTCAGACTGAAATTCAAAACAAAGGTCTGGTGACACCCAACTGAAATCTCAAGACTTGGGTGCTGAACTTAAAAATCTCGGACCAAAGTAGTTGTCATCACCTACACCTACAGCCGTTCGCGACAACCTCGCCACGGCGTTCGTTCCGCTCGATGACCCTCGAGCGGGGATGTCCGTCACGATCGAGCTTACTTAGTATGTCCGTCACGATCGAGCTTACCCAGTATGTCCGTCACGATCGAGCTTACCCAGTATGTCCGTCACGATCGAGCTTACCCAGTATGTCCGTCACGATCGAGCTTACCCAGTATGTCCGTCACGATCGAGCCTAGCCAGTATGTCCGTGACGATCGAGCACTAGCCAGTATTGTCCGTGACGATCGAGCCTAGCTAGTAGTTTCAGTCATGATTCGAGGCCGCACGATAGGACCCTCGAGGCCCCGCAGTCCGTCACGATTCGAGGCCGCACGATAGGACCCTCGAGGCCCCGCAGTCCGTCACGATTCGAGGCCGCACGTTAGCACGCTCGAGGCTCCGCAGCCAAGCTCGAGGGGGCACTTACCCTCGAGCGACGTTCTGGCACGCTCGAGGCTCTGCAGCCAAGCTCGAGGGGGCACTTACCCTCGAGCGACGTTCCGTCACGCTCGAGGCTTCGCAGCCAAGCTCGAGGGGGCACTCACCCTCGAGTGGCGTTTCCGACCGTTCGAGGCTCGGCAAGCTCGAGCTTGCGGTTCAAGCTCGAAGCGCCGTAGCGCCTGGTCGAAGTGCCTGGTCCAAGCTCGAAAGCTGTGTCCCACACCTCAGACCCCAACTTTTAATTTTACACGTTTCGAAGTTCAGCTCAAATTTTTGGAGAAAGTTCAAAAGGGGCAAAGGAGCTCCACGGGGCTGCCAGCTCGCCCCTGGCGCGCTCTGCTCCGGCCGGAGTCCGGCCGCCACGTGGCCGGCGAGTGGCGGAGACCGCGTCGGGTCGGCCAAGCCGTGGCGGCAGCTAGCTCTTGTCCTCACGCGTTTGTCCAAGCCTTCCGTACCGTCACTTCGCGGGCGACGGCGCACTGCTGCCTCGCGCCGCGGAGCGCCATCATACGGTCGCGCGCCGCCGTGGCCGCACGCGCGCTCGCGCCGCGCCGAGCGCACTGCAGGCGGTAGAGTCCGTTCGCGTCGCGCCAAAGCCTCTGCTGAGGATCTCCACTTCATCACGCGATGATCTTTGACGCCCAACCGCGCGTGTGCGCTCTGTTCGAGATCGCCGCGCCATCAATGGCGACCGCGACAGCCACCCGCGCGCTCGCACGCTCCCGAGGCAACACTGTGCTACTCTTGCGTGCTCAATCACTCCACCTAGCACTCACACCCCTCCTCTCACTCGCTCACTTGGCCATTTCCACTTCCTCGCGCTCGCTCCGTCGTCTTCTTCCTCACGCCGCACGGACCGAGCCGAGCTTCGCCGAGAATTTCGCCCTCCACTTTCCACCATTCCCAAATCCCTCCCGCACAGAGCTAGACCACCTCCCTAGCTTCCAATCCCCCCACTTCTCGCGAGCTATCCCCAACTCTCCGGCGAGAAATCGGATTTCCCCCAAGTCCGCATTTCCGGCCGCCAGAGCACGCGCACGTCGAGCCCCTACTTCGAGCTCTCCCCGAGGTCAACCGAACACGCCAATAGCTTCCCCGAGTCCTACGGGTGCTCACGGACCCCTTCATTCCCGGCGACAGCCTCCAACCTCGCCGAAATCGAGCCCGCGGCGACCGCACTGCCACCGCACGTCGCCTGCGATTTTACGAGCCTCTTCCGGCCTCCCAACCGTCATCGTTCGACTCGTGGTAAGCCACTCGTTCTTTTTCCACCTCTCCGACCTCCTTTCACCGCCGTTCGTCGGCGCAGTGATAGCCAGTAGTGGGCAGGGTTCTTCCTCGTTGAGAGCCCAGTTTCGAGCCAGGGTTCTTTCTTGATGAGAACCCAGCCAACGAGAGCCAGTAGAGTTCTTTTCCTATTCGAACAGGGTTCTTTCTCGATAAGAACTCAGTTTCGAGCTTCAGGGTTCTTCTTCCGATAAGAACCCAGACCGTGGGAACCAGCAGAGTTCTTTCTGTCGAGAAGAACTCGGTCCTCGAGACCAACCGAGTTCTTTTCCTCGAAAGCAGGAGCTTAGAAGAGAAAAGAGAAACTTTGTTAAAATGTTAAGATAAAAATCACCTAGTGCAGTAACCTCGAATCATGTTTTGGCAGAACGCTTAACTTGTGCATCTCATGTAGAAGGCGCACTCGTTGACGGCTACTACGACCTCGTCCCCGTCGACGGAGAGGAGAACCTCGAAGGCGGCCGAGCCAGCGTCGACGCAGACAGCCCGGAGCATAGCAGTCAGCTAGCCCAAGAAGGCAAGCCCCGGAGCATAACCTAACTTTACCAAATTATGCACTTTGAATTCTCTATGTTTGTTCATTTACGTTTCAAGGAGTTGATTGAATACCTTAGCTGCACATTTCCTAGTACCTATGACTTGCAACACTAGTATGAAAGGATCGATAGAGCATTGCTTTAGGTCCGTTACAAGTCGAGTGATTTCCTGTCACTCGCGAGACATAGGAATTGCTTGTCTTTACTTATGTTGGAATCATAAGGATTGACGGGCGGGATGATAGATGTAGATCTCCCGTCCGTGTATGATAATTGATTAAGGTCGAAATGTGTGGTTGAGTGTGTCAAGTTTTTGAACGTACCACATGCATGCCGATGTATGGGGATCGGTAAGCCCGGTACCAGATTGAAGCAGCTAGGGCCGATAGCCATCTCTCCTTGGAAACTTTGTTTTCCCCTGCCGTACACTTGTGGATATATGCGTGAGACTGTGAGTGAAGCAGTAAACCTTTATCCTAAGGAAATGGACCCGGTTCCGAATTGTGGATCGATGGGAAAGGTTGGGAAATGCTTGTACCTTTTATAGCAAGCAGAGTATCCGTGTGTGTTGGGTTTCCCCTGGCCAGGTAGCAAAATTTGGTTCGAACTGTCCGCTTCTCGCGGTTAATGAGACTGCTTGACCGCCTTGCTACATTGAGTAACAAGTGGAACTTTGAGATTGATAAGCTTGTTGTATGAATTAAATTGTATTGCACCACTTGTATGCTTAGGAAGGATGCTAATCTAGAATGGTTAAATTTACTAGAATATGATGCTAAAACTTGAAAGCAAGGACCTATTTTAGTTGCTTTTTGGCAAACAAACCCACCAGCCAAAAGCCTCTCATGGTCTAGATGTCGGTGATGTAGTTTTCACCCGACGGGTAAGCCTTGCTGAGTATTAGTATACTCAGCCTTGCTTGTGGCATTGATTTACAGGTACACCTTTGGATGTCGATGCTTTGTCTTGGCCTACCCAGGTTCCACCTGGCTGGCACATCGCATGGGTTCCGTCCTCTGCCGAGGATCAGGAGGAGTAGCATCGTGGCAGGCTTCAGCACGGTGTTATTGTATCGTCGTTAGATTATCTTCCGCTGCAATGAAACTTTTATTTCCGCTGCAAGACTTTGTACTCTGATTTAAATTTGAACTTGGTTTGTAAAAACTTGTGATACCTATTTGTGTAAGTTAATTTGTGGAATGTTGTAATCTCTGGAACTCACCTTCGCGTGGGCGTGCTGTTGTTTCGATCGAGAAAAGAACGTGGTTAATCGGGTTTAATCCGACGGCGCTCCAGCTTATTCCGGATTAAGTGTCTGGCTACTCGGTTAGTGGTCCCGGGGTACTTAACTTAGAATAATTTCGGAGTGGTCCGCCACAGCTGGCATCAGAGCCGAAGCAGTGCACCGGAGAAAGCAACAGACCTTTAATAAACAATTTTTGAATAAAACTTGCCAACTCGTGCTTCCGACGCGTTTTGCGAAGGAAGGTTATCTTAGGACCGTTAAGGATGTTACCTAGAACGTGAAGCCTATGTGGGTTAAGGGATCACGATATGATAGGTGGCAAATAGTATATTATACTGACTTCCAGCACATTTCATTCTGTCATTTACTTTACGCAATGGTGGGCGCAAGGTACGGCGATTGCTGTAACGTACCACGGCACTATATGAAAATATAGTGGCGGCACATAGTCAATACGCTGTGATAGCGTATGAAAATAGAATAGGATGGTGGGCGCAAGGTACGGCGATTGCTGTAGCGTACCACGGCATCATATGCAAATATGATGGCGGCACAAAGTCAATACGCTATCTCATGAGCGTATGAAATTGTCAATATGTTGCCTTGGTGACATATGAACATTGCCCGTTCAATGTTAAACGTTCGGGTGCCACCTCTATAGTGGGTGGTAATGTATGGAGACGCTTTCGTGAGTGCTGGCACGAAAGGTTGATTATATATGCTCTGGAATGAAATTTTCTGCAGGTACACTAACCACGATTCCGTAAGATGAACGGTTAGAAAAGTTCGGCTAGCTAATATAGGGAGAGACGGATACTGCCTAGCCACCGGCACTAACTTCGTAAGCCAAAAGTTTATTGGCATGTGTGTTGGTGAGAACGAATAGGCCGCTCATGCATTGCATTTCACTGAATTAATATCGAATTTTAACACATGACCAAATTGAACCGCCGTCAAAATAGAATCACAACCAAAACGCTGCCGAAATCAATCTGTTTGCACCTTTAATTCGAAACTGAAAACGTTGCCAAACGAAAAAGTGTTCAACATGAAAGTTGTCGTAAAAGTTATGAAGTTTATGCTGTAGAAATTTCAACGAAAATGGTTCAGTAGACCTAGAGTTATGTTTAAAATGGTAACCCCCTGTCTGCTGGAATTTTCTGGGAACAACAAGTTAGAAAATGGATTTTTACACCCTCTTAACAGCAGTTTCTGCTAGAGGCTTAAAAATGAAAGTTGTCACAAATTTTCTCTAGTTTATTCTGTCAAAATTTCCACAAATTTGGTTCAACCAATTGAAAGTTATGCTCACAATACTAACTTCCTGTCTGCTGGAATTTCAGCAGAGAGTTAATTAAAAGATTGGGGTGTTGCGCCACCTAGATCACTTGTTCTGTTTTTGTGTTGAACTAAAAAGTTATTGGAAATTATCTAAACTGTATTCTGGTCAAGTTGGGTAATGATTGGGCTTATAGATTTTGAGATATGAAATTTTTCCTACTCTGTCCATAATCTGATTACTTTCTTTAAATATATGTCGGTTCTCACTTAGATTTGATGTCTATATTGCTGCCGCCTCACTTGTAGCTAGCTCTGCTGTGGCATCTCTAATTTTAAACACTTAGGTAAGCCACAATTAAGTTAAGGAATGCAAGACTTTTGGACAAGAAGAACTCGAAATATGAACCAAATACCGACCTCCTGTCTTACTAAATATTCTGGGGACAGTAATTAAGAATTTGAATTTTTGCACCATCTTAACCTCAAAATTGAAGAAATGCTGAACAGAACATTGTATACAAATATGTTAGGAACAATTTGGTGAAGTTTGGGAAATTTTGGGGTGTTAAATTTTTGGCTATGAATATTTTACTCACTGTCCAAAATCTGCCTTGTTTCGTCTCCTTCATGCCGAATTCCATAATCTGACAAAGGAATAAGGAAACTAGAGTTATAGGCAGAATCATAGGGTTCGGTGTGCTAAAAATCCATCTAAACCGAGAAGCCTAGATTGAAGGTTTTGACCAACTTAACCACTAGATCAGTGTCTGAGACACAAAGCAATGTGTAGATTACCAAATTCCTACTACCTGGCCAAGGATGAGAAATTTTGGATGTTGGAGCTGGGAGCTATGAATTCTCTTCTACGGAAACACAATCTGTCCAGAGTAATTCTTCTTTAATTTTAATCTCTAATATCCTCCACATCTACGCTACCATAATACACCGTCCCAAAGTAGGGCAATATGAACTACTTCAATCCATTCTCTTTGTCCTATCCCTTTTAGACACTTGATCCGCTTATGAAATAGGAGAATGTAATGACTTAGGATCAGCACGTGCTTCCTCCTTGGCGTAATCATTGAATTAATAAGTTAAGTTAAGGGTGGATCAAGAACTCTGAACTTAGAAGGAGTATATGGATATGCAATGACTTGAACCAATAATGTAAATGTAGGGGTGTCAAGTATAACAATGTCCTATTGCATGATGTGTTAGGATCCGAACCCTTGACCTCCCTTATTGCTCGATTCCATACACCTCAACTCTCACATCTTGATCAAATTATTAACACTAACTCTCACATGCCCGCGTGATTTTGATCACCCTCCACTCTCGACTTTGGTCCCCTATACTCAACTACCTTGATTTCTTGATCCTTGAATCCTTGTTTAATTCTTGCTCAAGGAAATAAATATAAATGAGAACAAGACGTGAAATGAGTCAAGGTCACATTGGTATGCATAAGGTTATCCGTACCTTCTTCATACAATTGAATCATTCCGAGTAATTCATGTGCATGGGCATTGCATACCATTAACATGTCATTTGCATCATGATAATCTTTTGGTACCTAACCACATGTGCATCTAACTCATGAATGCTTCTCCCTCCTGGTGTCAATTGGGTTGTTCCCTCTGAATTTATTGTGGTATTGTATTCCCTAACCTATGGTGCCGTGATGGAACCTAGGATCTCGTGTGTGTGCTGCAGCCACACGCTTGAGTCACTTGGAGCACACTGGTATCTCGGTATGTGGGAATATGACCCACAAAGACCTTTATTGACAACCCAAATCGATACTTCCTTACTCTCACTAATTGATCCGCAATAATGACTTTTAATTATGTGGTGTGAGGTCTACTAACTTGCATCACGGCATGTACATCATACTCTCATAAGCATTTGCACCATACGCTCATGTGCATGTGCATCATATCATGTGCACCTCATCATGAACATGCCATGTATACCATGGTAAAGTGCTTAAGTTTGGCAATTTGACAATTAAAAATAAAAATTTGAGCAAGAATTTCCCAAAAAAATTTCCATGTCACACCACCTTTTCTATGTGTATTCCCTCATTGCCACAAGTAGATCTTTTATTGCCCCACTCTTCCTTTAGGCCCATCTTAGAATTTGGGCGGCAACCCCGTGTAACGTCATGTCATGATCATGGTATGATGTGGGCTAGTTTTAAAAATCTTTTGGGCACTCTTGTCATCGCATAACCTCGTTGATCATTAACCATCCCTTTTCTCTTAGGAGAATGCTAAAGAGTTCATTCCTTGTTCCTGTTGATATAAAAGTAGGTAAATCGTTGTTATTTAAGACCTACGATTGGTTAAGCATCTTGCCCGTGACTATCTACAGTCTCAAAGATCACCTTTGCCTTCTGTTCCTCCCACCATCACGTCAGGGTCTCAAGGGCCAGTTTGACCTCCTCTGTGTCCGTGCGCCGTGTACTCTGCCCCGTTCACCAGTCCACTATCACCTTCGTCGTTTCCCTACCGCTGCTGGCCAACACTCCCCCAGTCGCCATCGTACCACCGTCCCGTCACCCAGGGAATCTCATTGCCGGCCCCTACCTCCTGTGTCGACACACCACTATTGCTGCTCTGCTCTGGCCGTCGATAAATGCAGCCTCTCCAATGGCTGCCATCACTCCAAGGTACTCCACTTGAGTCACACCACTCCACCGCTCTCGCCTCTCTACGGCGACCTCCACGGTACCCAAGCTGCCCATTCTCCACCGTGTCCTCCGTTCTTTGACAAGCAAGCTCTGCCTCCACCTTTTTTGTAAAGCCACGAGGAAGTGCCCCTCCCGGCAACCACCTTGTCGTTTAACCAAGGTCTACGGCACCAACCTCACCAAAGAAGGAGTTCGAGCAGAAGTCACCTGAGGATTCCACAAGAATTAAGTCGACGAGCAAGGAAGATTTCGACTTTTGACACCATGCATGGCTTGCCCATTCTTTTCCCCGATTGGCCCTGAAGTTCACTGGACAATAGTGGTGTATTACTTTTGCCTTGTGTGCCAAATCTTGATGCTCTTAGCTTTCCATGTCTACATTCATCACCGCTCCCACATGAACAACGTTGATGTTGTATCGGAGATCCGGTATCAATTATCATCTCCAAGCTGTGAACCTGTAAGAACTTGGGTGCGTAGTATCTGCGTTTCTTTAACCAACACCTCTTTCTTCTAATACAATGTCCACCTTTCCTCCCTGTGCGAATCTCGGGACGAGATTCTTTTTAAGGAGGGTAGGCTGTAACACCCCTGGTGTTTAAAGCGTATAAGTAAGAGTGATTAAACAAACTAAGGAACTATAAACCCTGAAACTAAATCACTAGTAGGAATGAGAATTATACATGAGGATTGTTAAGTTTGTACTCGTGCTTTGGTTCTTGAAATTTGAACCCAACAAAAACTTTTCTAGTACAAATCTAAACATCTTCTCTTACAAGTTGCACGACAAAACTCTAAATACATACTCTCGAGACGACGCATAAAAATTTCCTAAAAAGAAATCAGGATTTAACGGCAAATTAAGAAATGCTTCTATGCCCTAAAGGTCTTAAAGGACTAATGGCTCATGTGAAGTCAACACATGAAATAATTCCAACTAACGATATTAATGACCTTCAGAAGGCAAGGTTCTAATTTAAAATTTTAAATAAGAGTTGTGCACATCACAAACGTCTGATCAATATGAAAGGTTTGGGAAAGTATGTTCTAATTATAAAACCAAACCACTTTCTCAAATGAAAGTTGTGTATCTAAAAATGTCATTTGCAACCTTGGTGAGTTATGTATAACTCAGATGCTTAATCTACCAAACATAGGAAATCAAGTTTGAAAGACCAACTTAAACATGGGATGAAAAACACACGGTCACACACCCTTTTAAAGGAGCTCACCTTGGGCTATAAATAGAATAATATTTAGAGTGCTCCTGATGTTCTTTAGTAAAATAATTGTTAATGATTTAATGTTAGGGTTAAACACTTGGACAAATGAAGCTTGCAGTTCTCATCATGGCCTACATGTGACAATCTTGTGGTTTTAGTAAGAAAATGAGAGTTTGTTCACAACATGAGCTTTCATAAAATACAAAGGATGTAAATTAATTAATATTTTAATATATGTCAAGTTATTAATAACATAATTAAAGTTGAGCATATAAAATAAATAAGCTTTTAACCTCCATGTATGTGTCCATGTTTTAACTTTAAGTTAAAATAAGATTTTTTACTCCCAAAATAAAAGGAGGTAGGACTTTAAATTGAAAACTCTCTTTGAGCAGTATACCTCTGATGTTTAGTGACACTATTGAAGGGTCTAAGAAAGGAGGGAGAGGTTAAATAAAATAATTAATAAAAAGGAAGATAAGCAAAACAATGGGGTTAGAATTCAGAAATTGACCAAAAATTCAGACTGAAATTCAAAACAAAGGTCTGGTGACACCCAACTGAAATCTCCAAGACTGGGTGCTGAACTTAAAAATCTCGGACCAAAGTAGTTGTCATCACCTACACCTACATGCCGTTCGCGACAACCTCGCACACGCGTTCGTTCCCGCTCGATGACCCTCGAGCGGGGATGTCCGTCTCAAATCGAGCTTACTTAGTCATGTCCGTCACGATCGACCTTACCCAGTATGTCCGTCTCACGATCGAGACTTACCCAGTTACTTCACGATCGAAGCTTACCCTTTCTGTCGAGAAGAACTCGGTCCTCGAGACCAACCGAGTTCTTTTCCTCGAAAGCAGGAGCTTAGAAGAGAAAGAGAAACTTTGTTAAAATGTTAAGATAAAAATCACCTAGTGCAGTAACCTCGAATCATGTTTTGGCAGAAACGCTTAACTTGTGCATCTCATGTAGAAGGCGCACTCGTTGACGGCTACTACGACCTCGTCCCCGTCGACGGAGAGGAGAACCTCGAAGGCGGCCGAGCCAGCGTCGACGCAGACAGCCCGGAGCATAGCAGTCAGCTAGCCCAAGAAGGCAAGCCCCGGAGCATAACCTAACTTTACCAAATTATGCACTTTGAATTCTCTATGTTTGTGCATTTACGTTTCAAGGAGTTGATTGAATACCTTAGCTGCACATTTCCTAGTACCTATGACTTGCAACACTAGTATGAAAGGATCGATAGAGCATTGCTTTAGGTCCGTTACAAGTCGAGTGATTTCCTGTCACTCGCGAGACATAGGAATTGCTTGTCTTTACTTATGTTGGAATCATAAGGATTGACGGGCGGGATGATAGATGTAGATCTCCCGTCCGTGTATGATAATTGATTAAGGTCGAAATGTGTGGTTGAGTGTGTCAAGTTTTTGAACGTACCACATGCATGCCGATGTATGGGGATCGGTAAGCCCGGTACCAGATTGAAGCAGCTAGGGCCGATAGCCATCTGTCCTTGGAAACTTTGTTTTCCCCTGCCGTACACTTGTGGATATATGCGTGAGACTGTGAGTGAAGCAGTAAACCTTTACCCTAAGGAAATGGACCCGGTTCCGAATTGTGGATCGATGGGAAAGGTTGGGAAATGCTTGTACCTTTTATAGCAAGCAGAGTATCCGTGTGTGTTGGGTTTCCCCTGGCCAGGTAGCAAAATTTGGTTCGAACTGTCCGCTTCTCGCGGTTAATGAGACTGCTTGACCGCCTTGCTACATTGAGTAACAAGTGGAACTTTGAGATTGATAAGCTTGTTGTATGAATTAAATTGTATTGCACCACTTGTATGCTTAGGAAGGATGCTAATCTAGAATGGTTAAATTTACTAGAATATGATGCTAAAACTTGAAAGCAAGGACCTATTTTAGTTGCTTTTTGGCAAACAAACCCACCAGCCAAAAGCCTCTCATGGTCTAGATGTCGGTGATGTAGTTTTCACCCGACGGGTAAGCCTTGCTGAGTATTAGTATACTCAGCCTTGCTTGTGGCATTGATTTACAGGTACACCTTTGGATGTCGATGCTTTGTCTTGGCCTACCCAGGTTCCACCTGGCTGGCACATCGCATGGGTTCCGTCCTCTGCCGAGGATCAGGAGGAGTAGCATCGTGGCAGGCTTCAGCACGGTGTTATTGTATCGTCGTTAGATTATCTTCCGCTGCAATGAAACTTTTATTTCCGCTGCAAGACTTTGTACTCTGATTTAAATTTGAACTTGGTTTGTAAAAACTTGTGATACCTATTTGTGTAAGTTAATTTGTGGAATGTTGTAATCTCTGGAACTCACCTTCGCGTGGGCGTGCTGTTGTTTCGATCGAGAAAAGAACGTGGTTAATCGGGTTTAATCCGACGGCGCTCCAGCTTATTCCGGATTAAGTGTCTGGCTACTCGGTTAGTGGTCCCGGGGTACTTAACTTAGAATAATTTCGGAGTGGTCCGCCACAGCTGGCATCAGAGCCGAAGCAGTGCACCGGAGAAAGCAACAGACCTTTAATAAACAATTTTTGAATAAAACTTGCCAACTCGTGCTTCCGACGCGTTTTGCGAAGGAAGGTTATCTTAGGACCGTTAAGGATGTTACCTAGAACGTGAAGCCTATGTGGGTTAAGGGATCACGATATGATAGGTGGCAAATAGTATATTATACTGACTTCCAGCACATTTCATTCTGTCATTTACTTTACGCAATGGTGGGCGCAAGGTACGGCGATTGCTGTAACGTACCACGGCACTATATGAAAATATAGTGGCGGCACATAGTCAATACGCTGTGATAGCGTATGAAAATAGAATAGGATGGTGGGCGCAAGGTACGGCGATTGCTGTAGCGTACCACGGCATCATATGCAAATATGATGGCGGCACAAAGTCAATACGCTATCTCATGAGCGTATGAAATTGTCAATATGTTGCCTTGGTGACATATGAACATTGCCCGTTCAATGTTAAACGTTCGGGTGCCACCTCTATAGTGGGTGGTAATGTATGGAGACGCTTTCGTGAGTGCTGGCACGAAAGGTTGATTATATATGCTCTGGAATGAAATTTTCTGCAGGTACACTAACCACGATTCCGTAAGATGAACGGTTAGAAAAGTTCGGCTAGCTAATATAGGGAGAGACGGATACTGCCTAGCCACCGGCACTAACTTCGTAAGCCAAAAGTTTATTGGCATGTGTGTTGGTGAGAACGAATAGGCCGCTCATGCATTGCATTTCACTGAATTAATATCGAATTTTAACACATGACCAAATTGAACCGCCGTCAAAATAGAATCACAACCAAAACGCTGCCGAAATCAATCTGTTTGCACCTTTAATTCGAAACTGAAAACGTTGCCAAACGAAAAAGTGTTCAACATGAAAGTTGTCGTAAAAGTTATGAAGTTTATGCTGTAGAAATTTCAACGAAAATGGTTCAGTAGACCTAGAGTTATGTTTAAAATGGTAACCCCCTGTCTGCTGGAATTTTCTGGGAACAACAAGTTAGAAAATGGATTTTTACACCCTCTTAACAGCAGTTTCTGCTAGAGGCTTAAAAATGAAAGTTGTCACAAATTTTCTCTAGTTTATTCTGTCAAAATTTCCACAAATTTGGTTCAACCAATTGAAAGTTATGCTCACAATACTAACTTCCTGTCTGCTGGAATTTCAGCAGAGAGTTAATTAAAAGATTGGGGTGTTGCGCCACCTAGATCACTTGTTCTGTTTTTGTGTTGAACTAAAAAGTTATTGGAAATTATCTAAACTGTATTCTGGTCAAGTTGGGTAATGATTGGGCTTATAGATTTTGAGATATGAAATTTTTCCTACTCTGTCCATAATCTGATTACTTTCTTTAAATATATGTCGGTTCTCACTTAGATTTGATGTCTATATTGCTGCCGCCTCACTTGTAGCTAGCTCTGCTGTGGCATCTCTAATTTTAAACACTTAGGTAAGCCACAATTAAGTTAAGGAATGCAAGACTTTTGGACAAGAAGAACTCGAAATATGAACCAAATACCGACCTCCTGTCTTACTAAATATTCTGGGGACAGTAATTAAGAATTTGAATTTTTGCACCATCTTAACCTCAAAATTGAAGAAATGCTGAACAGAACATTGTATACAAATATGTTAGGAACAATTTGGTGAAGTTTGGGAAATTTTGGGGTGTTAAATTTTTGGCTATGAATATTTTACTCACTGTCCAAAATCTGCCTTGTTTCGTCTCCTTCATGCCGAATTCCATAATCTGACAAAGGAATAAGGAAACTAGAGTTATAGGCAGAATCATAGGGTTCGGTGTGCTAAAAATCCATCTAAACCGAGAAGCCTAGATTGAAGGTTTTGACCAACTTAACCACTAGATCAGTGTCTGAGACACAAAGCAATGTGTAGATTACCAAATTCCTACTACCTGGCCAAGGATGAGAAATTTTGGATGTTGGAGCTGGGAGCTATGAATTCTCTTCTACGGAAACACAATCTGTCCAGAGTAATTCTTCTTTAATTTTAATCTCTAATATCCTCCACATCTACGCTACCATAATACACCGTCCCAAAGTAGGGCAATATGAACTACTTCAATCCATTCTCTTTGTCCTATCCCTTTTAGACACTTGATCCGCTTATGAAATAGGAGAATGTAATGACTTAGGATCAGCACGTGCTTCCTCCTTGGCGTAATCATTGAATTAATAAGTTAAGTTAAGGGTGGATCAAGAACTCTGAACTTAGAAGGAGTATATGGATATGCAATGACTTGAACCAATAATGTAAATGTAGGGGTGTCAAGTATAACAATGTCCTATTGCATGATGTGTTAGGATCCGAACCCTTGACCTCCCTTATTGCTCGATTCCATACACCTCAACTCTCACATCTTGATCAAATTATTAACACTAACTCTCACATGCCCGCGTGATTTTGATCACCCTCCACTCTCGACTTTGGTCCCCTATACTCAACTACCTTGATTTCTTGATCCTTGAATCCTTGTTTAATTCTTGCTCAAGGAAATAAATATAAATGAGAACAAGACGTGAAATGAGTCAAGGTCACATTGGTATGCATAAGGTTATCCGTACCTTCTTCATACAATTGAATCATTCCGAGTAATTCATGTGCATGGGCATTGCATACCATTAACATGTCATTTGCATCATGATAATCTTTTGGTACCTAACCACATGTGCATCTAACTCATGAATGCTTCTCCCTCCTGGTGTCAATTGGGTTGTTCCCTCTGAATTTATTGTGGTATTGTATTCCCTAACCTATGGTGCCGTGATGGAACCTAGGATCTCGTGTGTGTGCTGCAGCCACACGCTTGAGTCACTTGGAGCACACTGGTATCTCGGTATGTGGGAATATGACCCACAAAGACCTTTATTGACAACCCAAATCGATACTTCCTTACTCTCACTAATTGATCCGCAATAATGACTTTTAATTATGTGGTGTGAGGTCTACTAACTTGCATCACGGCATGTACATCATACTCTCATAAGCATTTGCACCATACGCTCATGTGCATGTGCATCATATCATGTGCACCTCATCATGAACATGCCATGTATACCATGGTAAAGTGCTTAAGTTTGGCAATTTGACAATTAAAAATAAAAATTTGAGCAAGAATTTCCCAAAAAAATTTCCATGTCACACCACCTTTTCTATGTGTATTCCCTCATTGCCACAAGTAGATCTTTTATTGCCCCACTCTTCCTTTAGGCCCATCTTAGAATTTGGGCGGCAACCCCGTGTAACGTCATGTCATGATCATGGTATGATGTGGGCTAGTTTTAAAAATCTTTTGGGCACTCTTGTCATCGCATAACCTCGTTGATCATTAACCATCCCTTTTCTCTTAGGAGAATGCTAAAGAGTTCATTCCTTGTTCCTGTTGATATAAAAGTAGGTAAATCGTTGTTATTTAAGACCTACGATTGGTTAAGCATCTTGCCCGTGACTATCTACAGTCTCAAAGATCACCTTTGCCTTCTGTTCCTCCCACCATCACGTCAGGGTCTCAAGGGCCAGTTTGACCTCCTCTGTGTCCGTGCGCCGTGTACTCTGCCCCGTTCACCAGTCCACTATCACCTTCGTCGTTTCCCTACCGCTGCTGGCCAACACTCCCCCAGTCGCCATCGTACCACCGTCCCGTCACCCAGGGAATCTCATTGCCGGCCCCTACCTCCTGTGTCGACACACCACTATTGCTGCTCTGCTCTGGCCGTCGATAAATGCAGCCTCTCCAATGGCTGCCATCACTCCAAGGTACTCCACTTGAGTCACACCACTCCACCGCTCTCGCCTCTCTACGGCGACCTCCACGGTACCCAAGCTGCCCATTCTCCACCGTGTCCTCCGTTCTTTGACAAGCAAGCTCTGCCTCCACCTTTTTTGTAAAGCCACGAGGAAGTGCCCCTCCCGGCAACCACCTTGTCGTTTAACCAAGGTCTACGGCACCAACCTCACCAAAGAAGGAGTTCGAGCAGAAGTCACCTGAGGATTCCACAAGAATTAAGTCGACGAGCAAGGAAGATTTCGACTTTTGACACCATGCATGGCTTGCCCATTCTTTTCCCCGATTGGCCCTGAAGTTCACTGGACAATAGTGGTGTATTACTTTTGCCTTGTGTGCCAAATCTTGATGCTCTTAGCTTTCCATGTCTACATTCATCACCGCTCCCACATGAACAACGTTGATGTTGTATCGGAGATCCGGTATCAATTATCATCTCCAAGCTGTGAACCTGTAAGAACTTGGGTGCGTAGTATCTGCGTTTCTTTAACCAACACCTCTTTCTTCTAATACAATGTCCACCTTTCCTCCCTGTGCGAATCTCGGGACGAGATTCTTTTTAAGGAGGGTAGGCTGTAACACCCCTGGTGTTTAAAGCGTATAAGTAAGAGTGATTAAACAAACTAAGGAACTATAAACCCTGAAACTAAATCACTAGTAGGAATGAGAATTATACATGAGGATTGTTAAGTTTGTACTCGTGCTTTGGTTCTTGAAATTTGAACCCAACAAAAACTTTTCTAGTACAAATCTAAACATCTTCTCTTACAAGTTGCACGACAAAACTCTAAATACATACTCTCGAGACGACGCATAAAAATTTCCTAAAAAGAAATCAGGATTTAACGGCAAATTAAGAAATGCTTCTATGCCCTAAAGGTCTTAAAGGACTAATGGCTCATGTGAAGTCAACACATGAAATAATTCCAACTAACGATATTAATGACCTTCAGAAGGCAAGGTTCTAATTTAAAATTTTAAATAAGAGTTGTGCACATCACAAACGTCTGATCAATATGAAAGGTTTGGGAAAGTATGTTCTAATTATAAAACCAAACCACTTTCTCAAATGAAAGTTGTGTATCTAAAAATGTCATTTGCAACCTTGGTGAGTTATGTATAACTCAGATGCTTAATCTACCAAACATAGGAAATCAAGTTTGAAAGACCAACTTAAACATGGGATGAAAAACACACGGTCACACACCCTTTTAAAGGAGCTCACCTTGGGCTATAAATAGAATAATATTTAGAGTGCTCCTGATGTTCTTTAGTAAAATAATTGTTAATGATTTAATGTTAGGGTTAAACACTTGGACAAATGAAGCTTGCAGTTCTCATCATGGCCTACATGTGACAATCTTGTGGTTTTAGTAAGAAAATGAGAGTTTGTTCACAACATGAGCTTTCATAAAATACAAAGGATGTAAATTAATTAATATTTTAATATATGTCAAGTTATTAATGACATAATTAAAGTTGAGCATATAAAATAAATAAGCTTTTAACCTCCATGTATGTGTCCATGTTTTAACTTTAAGTTAAAATAAGATTTTTTACTCCCAAAATAAAAGGAGGTAGGACTTTAAATTGAAAACTCTCTTTGAGCAGTATACCTCTGATGTTTAGTGACACTATTGAAGGGTCTAAGAAAGGAGGGAGAGGTTAAATAAAATAATTAATAAAAAGGAAGATAAGGCAAAACAATGGGGTTAGAATTCAGAAATTGACCAAAAATTCAGACTGAAATTCAAAACAAAGGTCTGGTGACACCCAACTGAAATCTCAAGACTTGGGTGCTGAACTTAAAAATCTCGGACCAAAGTAGTTGTCATCACCTACACCTACAGCCGTTCGCGACAACCTCGCCACGGCGTTCGTTCCGCTCGATGACCCTCGAGCGGGGATGTCCGTCACAATCGAGCTTACTTAGTATGTCCGTCACGATCGAGCTTACCCAGTATGTCCGTCACGATCGAGCTTACCCAGTATGTCCGTCACGATCGAGCTTACCCAGTATGTCCGTCACGATCGAGCCTAGCCAGTATGTCCGTGACGATCGAGCACTAGCCAGTATTGTCCGTGACGATCGAGCCTAGCTAGTAGTTTCAGTCATGATTCGAGGCCGCACGATAGGACCCTCGAGGCCCCGCAGTCCGTCACGATTCGAGGCCGCACGATAGGACCCTCGAGGCCCCGCAGTCCGTCACGACTCGAGGCCGCACGTTAGCACGCTCGAGGCTCCGCAGCCAAGCTCGAGGGGGCACTTACCCTCGAGCGACGTTCTGGCACGCTCGAGGCTCCGCAGCCAAGCTCGAGGGGGCACTTACCCTCGAGCGACGTTCCGTCACGCTCGAGGCTTCGCAGCCAAGCTCGAGGGGGCACTCACCCTCGAGTGGCGTTTCCGACCGTTCGAGGCTCGGCAAGCTCGAGCTTGCGGTTCAAGCTCGAAGCGCCGTAGCGCCTGGTCGAAGTGCCTGGTCCAAGCTCGAAAGCTGTGTCCCACACCTCAGACCCCAACTTTTAATTTTACACGTTTCGAAGTTCAGCTCAAATTTTTGGAGAAAGTTCAAAAGGGGCAAAGGAGCTCCACGGGGCTGCCAGCTCGCCCCTGGCGCGCTCTGCTCCGGCCGGAGTCCGGCCGCCACGTGGCCGGCGAGTGGCGGAGACCGCGTCGGGTCGGCCAAGCCGTGGCGGCAGCTAGCTCTTGTCCTCACGCGTTTGTCCAAGCCTTCCGTACCGTCACGTCGCGGGCGACGGCGCACTGCTGCCTCGCGCCGCGGAGCGCCATCATACGGTCGCGCGCCGCCGTGGCCGCACGCGCGCTCGCGCCGCGCCGAGCGCACTGCAGGCGGTAGAGTCCGTTCGCGTCGCGCCAAAGCCTCTGCTGAGGATCTCCACTTCATCACGCGATGATCTTTGACGCCCAACCGCGCGTGTGCGCTCTGTTCGAGATCGCCGCGCCATCAATGGCGACCGCGACAGCCACCCGCGCGCTCGCACGCTCCCGAGGCAACACTGTGCTACTCTTGCGTGCTCAATCACTCCACCTAGCACTCACACCCCTCCTCTCACTCGCTCACTTGGCCATTTCCACTTCCTCGCGCTCGCTCCGTCGTCTTCTTCCTCACGCCGCACGGACCGAGCCGAGCTTCGCCGAGAATTTCGCCCTCCACTTTCCACCATTCCCAAATCCCTCGCACACAGAGCTTGACCACCTCCCTAGCTTCCAATCCCCCCACTTCTCGCGAGCTATCTCCAACTCTCCGGCGAGAAATCGGATTTCCCCCAAGTCCGCATTTCCGGCCGCCAGAGCACGCGCACGTCGAGCCCCTACTTCGAGCTCTCCCCGAGGTCAAGCGAACACGCCAATAGCTTCCCCGAGTCCTACGGGTGCTCACGGACCCCTTCATTCCCGGCGACAGCCTCCAACCTCGCCGAAATCGAGCCCGCGGCGACCGCACTGCCACCGCACGTCGCCTGCGATTTTACGAGCCTCTTCCGGCCTCCCAACCGTCATCGTTCGACTCGTGGTAAGCCACTCGTTCTTTTTCCACCTCTCCGACCTCCTTTCACCGCCGTTCGTCGGCGCAGTGATAGCCAGTAGTGGGCAGGGTTCTTCCTCGTTGAGAGCCCAGTTTCGAGCCAGGGTTCTTTCTTGATGAGAACCCAGCCAACGAGAGCCAGTAGAGTTCTTTTCCTATTCGAACAGGGTTCTTTCTCGATAAGAACTCAGTTTCGAGCTTCAGGGTTCTTCTTCCGATAAGAACCCAGACCGCGGGAACCAGCAGAGTTCTTTCTGTCGAGAAGAACTCGGTCCTCGAGACCAACCGAGTTCTTTTCCTCGAAAGCAGGAGCTTAGAAGAGAAAAGAGAAACTTTGTTAAAATGTTAAGATAAAAATCACCTAGTGCAGTAACCTCGAATCATGTTTTGGCAGAACGCTTAACTTGTGCATCTCATGTAGAAGGCGCACTCGTTGACGGCTACTACGACCTCGTCCCCGTCGACGGAGAGGAGAACCTCGAAGGCGGCCGAGCCAGCGTCGACGCAGACAGCCCGGAGCATAGCAGTCAGCTAGCCCAAGAAGGCAAGCCCCGGAGCATAACCTAACTTTACCAAATTATGCACTTTGAATTCTCTATGTTTGTGCATTTACGTTTCAAGGAGTTGATTGAATACCTTAGCTGCACATTTCCTAGTACCTATGACTTGCAACACTAGTATGAAAGGATCGATAGAGCATTGCTTTAGGTCCGTTACAAGTCGAGTGATTTCCTGTCACTCGCGAGACATAGGAATTACTTGTCTTTACTTATGTTGGAATCATAAGGATTGACGGGCGGGATGATAGATGTAGATCTCCCGTCCGTGTATGATAATTGATTAAGGTCGAAATGTGTGGTTGAGTGTGTCAAGTTTTTGAACGTACCACATGCATGCCGATGTATGGGGATCGGTAAGCCCGGTACCAGATTGAAGCAGCTAGGGCCGATAGCCATCTGTCCTTGGAAACTTTGTTTTCCCCTGCCGTACACTTGTGGATATATGCGTGAGACTGTGAGTGAAGCAGTAAACCTTTACCCTAAGGAAATGGACCCGGTTCCGAATTGTGGATCGATGGGAAAGGTTGGGAAATGCTTGTACCTTTTATAGCAAGCAGAGTATCCGTGTGTGTTGGGTTTCCCCTGGCCAGGTAGCAAAATTTGGTTCGAACTGTCCGCTTCTCGCGGTTAATGAGACTGCTTGACCGCCTTGCTACATTGAGTAACAAGTGGAACTTTGAGATTGATAAGCTTGTTGTATGAATTAAATTGTATTGCACCACTTGTATGCTTAGGAAGGATGCTAATCTAGAATGGTTAAATTTACTAGAATATGATGCTAAAACTTGAAAGCAAGGACCTATTTTAGTTGCTTTTTGGCAAACAAACCCACCAGCCAAAAGCCTCTCATGGTCTAGATGTCGGTGATGTAGTTTTCACCCGACGGGTAAGCCTTGCTGAGTATTAGTATACTCAGCCTTGCTTGTGGCATTGATTTACAGGTACACCTTTGGATGTCGATGCTTTGTCTTGGCCTACCCAGGTTCCACCTGGCTGGCACATCGCATGGGTTCCGTCCTCTGCCGAGGATCAGGAGGAGTAGCATCGTGGCAGGCTTCAGCACGGTGTTATTGTATCGTCGTTAGATTATCTTCCGCTGCAATGAAACTTTTATTTCCGCTGCAAGACTTTGTACTCTGATTTAAATTTGAACTTGGTTTGTAAAAACTTGTGATACCTATTTGTGTAAGTTAATTTGTGGAATGTTGTAATCTCTGGAACTCACCTTCGCGTGGGCGTGCTGTTGTTTCGATCGAGAAAAGAACGTGGTTAATCGGGTTTAATCCGACGGCGCTCCAGCTTATTCCGGATTAAGTGCCTGACTACTCGGTTAGTGGTCCCGGGGTACTTAACTTGGAATAATTTCGGAGTGGTCCGCCACATTAAGAACGATAGAAGTCGAGTGTTTTCCGACACTCGCGAGATATAGGAGTTGTATGACTACTCATATCAGAAACACTAGAGATGATGGACGGATGATTGTAGATACCCGTCTATCGATGTTTTAAGTGGAAACATGTGGTACTTTTGTGTCAAGCGTTTGAACGTACCACACATATGCACGGTTTATGGGACCGGTAAGTCCCGGTATCCGATTGATGCGAGCAGGTCCGACAGCTCTCTGTCTTGGAAACGTTATCCCATGGGCACATGAGGGTAGTTGCGTGAGTCCCAGTAGTGGTAAACCTTAACCCTGAGGCAGTGGGACTCGGGAGCCACTCGCAGAGAAAGGAGAAAGGATTGGGGTGTGTTGGCATTTCCAACCATTCCGTATGTTTGGGTTTTCCCTGGCCAGGTAGTAAATTCGGTTCGAACTGTCCGCTTCTCGCGGTTAATGAGACTGCTTGACCGATGTATGGCATATTATGAAGTGAAACTTGCAAGGATGAAATCTTTGTATGGAATAATTGTATTGCAAAACTTGATTGTTTAGCTAGGCTCACCTAGAATGGATAGACCAAGGAAATTAAAATCAAAATAAAGAAAGTAGAAAACAGCTTAGTCGCTTTTGGCAAAAGAACCCCACTAGCCAAACAACCTCTCATCTTAGGAGTCGGTGATGTAGTGATCACCAGTCGGTTAAGTCTTGTTGAGTATAACTAGTATACTCAGCCTTGCTTGTGGCTAAATTTTCAGGACCGTCCCCTCAGGAGGTAGCTGCCTCTATGGCTTGAGCCTCCCAGCTTCCTCCTGGTTACAGCATCGAGTGGGAGCCGACCTCTCCCGAGGATCGTGAGGAGTAGCGTCACGGCTGACTTCATCGTGACGATACTATGGATCGTCGCTAGTATCTCGTTTATTTTCCGCCGCATGAACTCGAACTATTTTATTTACCTTATCCTTTCAATTTGGTTGTAATAACTCTAAGACTTGTTGTAATTTGAATTGTGGAATGATGTGATCTTTGGAAACTCGCTTTCGAGTGAGCGTATGGACGGACGATCTTCAGTAGCAGTTAGTCGAGCTTGACTCGACGGTCGAATCCGCACTTGGGAACATTTTCGTGTATTAGGACCAATGGAAGGTGGAATATACTTAAGTGGGCCCATTTCTCGGGTGAGATCGCTACAGATTAAGTGCCTGACTACTCGATTAGTGGTCCTGGGGTACTTAACTTGGAATAATTTCGGAGTGGACCGCCACATGGGCCGAGGCCTGGTCGGCCAATTCCCGTTCCAGCTCCGAGATACGGTGGACGCTGCCTGCGGCCTCGTCCCTTGAGGTGTTGGCAACGTTCCACACACGGCGGGCCTGGTTGATGGCCTCCTGCTCGATGCTCCGGGCCCGGGCGAGCGACAACAGCATCGACTGCGGCGACCAATGAGTCGGGTTAGAGGTCCAGCGAGGACAGGCTCAGATAGAAACCGTAAAGCCAAGCGGAAACGAGAAGAAGAAATAAACCACGTACCCGGCTGGAGGGGATTGCCACGGCACGAAGCGTCAGGGCCATTTGCAGGAGCGTCGCGGGGAAGGTAGCCATCTGCTGAAGGCTCTCTAGCCAAGCGTCAATCTGCATGACGTGGTTGGGATTGATCACTGGCTCGCCCTGGCCGCCCCCCGACCCTGAGGGTTCCGCCAGCGAGGCGGAAGACGGTGGCGCCAGGACCGACACCAACGTGAAGGCCGACGAGGCCGCGGGAGGCTCAAACTCGGAACTAGCGCGTGCCTCCACCTCGCCAAAGAGGTCCTCCACGGACCATCGTCTCGCCTCCACGCCCTCCATGGGGTTCGCTGTGGGCAGCTCCGAGGCGGGTGGTGCAACGGGGCTTGCGAGTGGAGCCTCCCCGGAAGGGCCCACGCCGCACTCTCAGTGGGTGCCCCAACGGTCGGGAAAGGCTCCAGGGTGCACACCATGGCACCTCCCCCGGGCTCATCACCCGCAATGGCAACCACAGAAGCCCCACCGTCCGTCGCCTGTTCCGCCGTATCCGCGTTCTCCCCGGCCACGGGAGAGGTGGCCAGCGCGTACGTGACTCCTGTCCTAGCGGCCGGGACCACTGGGGGGAAGGGACCGGCGGAGGCAGGGTGGCGATCATCTGGGAAGGCTCCACGCCTCCTGGAGCAGGAGAGGAACCCACGAGGGCGGAAGGTGGGGCCGACCTTCGGCCCTGGCCGGACTTGGGTCGGCCTGCCGAGCTTCCACGGGCGTCCTTTGCTCCGACGAGCCAGGGGCGACCGCGGGTGACGTGCCTAGACAGAGACGCTTCACTGGGGCCGAGCCGGGATCCGACCTCCGGCCGATCCGACTGCATGTGTAACAACATTGGTAAAGGCACTAATGACAGGAGAAATGAAAATGATAAAGCAGAGCAGTAGGAGGGTCTAAGACGAACCTGCTCGACGCGCCGGGGCGGCGGACCTCCAGCTGCATTGGCCTGGAAGACGAGCGTGTGCCGGATGCCACGGCTGGTGGGGCGCTTGGAGGCGGAGAAGGAAGCTCCTCCACGACGATGGGCACAGTTGGGAGTTCCCCGTGTGCCACGAAGGCCTCCACGGTACAGTCCCCCAGCACAGGGGAGTGGCCCCTGAGGTTCTCCTCATCGTCACATTAGGAGGCCAGATCCGATCTGACCTCCTCCCCCAGGCGCTCCTTGTGCTCCCTCTCGCGCCTCCGGTCCTGCGTGCGGAGGCGGCACGCGGTGTCGTCCCCCTTGCGTTTCCGGTCGGCCTCCCGGTTCTTCCGGCGGGTCTCGTTCCGGGCGGCCATCTCCTCGAGCAGGATTCCCCTCAAAACGGGGAGACCCCCGGGAGCCTCACGAGACTGCAGGACGGGGCATCAAGTGAGCACACGAAAGATAGAAAGAAAGAAAAAGACCGAGAGTGAGCGACTTACGAGGTCCACGGCTCCAGGTCCGGGAAGCATCGGTGGCTGGCCTGGGGTGGGGATTGACATGGAGGCAGCTCGAGAGGAATCGACGAGCTCCGCGAGCCGAGCCCGAATCTCGTCCTCCAAAGGAAAGACCCGCGACACGAGGTTGGGGCAGAGCTTAGCCTCGGTGGTTGTGGGATGCATCTCGAACAGGCGCAGTCACCTGGCCATAAGTGGGGCGACGCGGCGTCGATGGAAGGCCTCCGTGATGCCAATGCCGGTGAGGCTGCAGGATCGGAGCTTGGTGAGGCACTCGAGGTGCGGCTTCAGTTTATTGCGGTCAGCGGCCTCAGGGTCGTACTGCCAGTACGCCGGATCTTTAGCCGGCGGTGTGCTCATGGGGTCGAACGGAGGAAGGGTGGCCCCGGTGTGGTTCTTTAGGTAGAACCACCCCTTGTTCCAGTCTTTGATGGAGCCTCGGAGCTCCGAGCGCGGAAACATGTCCACGCGGGACTGCTTCGCTTGTAGCGAGCAGTACCCCCACGGGGCCAGGATCCCGTGCGGGCAAATGAGCGCCGCCTTGAAGAAAAGGAGGAAGAGATGGAAGTCTGGGTCGAAGCCCAGGTAACCCTCGCACAAGGCCACGAAGTTGGCCATCTGCTTGACCCCGTTCGGGGCGAGGGCATGGAGCTCCACACCAAAGTGGTGGAGCACTTCACGGAGGAAGCGGTGGGCAGGCATGGCGAAGCCACGGACGTGGTACGCCATGAAGCTCACCACGTACCCCACCGGCGGTGCGGAGTCTTGTGGGAAAGAGGTGGTGAGATCCACTCCTCATCAGAGGTGCGAGGGCACAGGAGCCCGCGGGCAACGAGCGACTCGAGAGCGGGAACGGACGCACTCGAGCGCGCCCATGGGCGAAGTTGCGCGGAGGATGAAGAACCCCTGGTGGCCATGCAGACAATGGTGGGCTTGAGGGGAGACGAGGCACAAGGATTTGGGTTGTGAAGAAGACGAGGAGCGAACGAAGCGAAAAGATGAAAGCAGCAACGGGGAACGAGGAGCGTACTCCGTTACGCCATCATCGCCTTATATATGGGCGGCGGGGTAGCAGGCGGCCACATTGAGGGGGCGCACGACCGTGCATCCTCAGCCCTCAATCCAGAACCGACGGCTTCCAACACGCCCGACGTGCGTGCGCGGCATGAGCGGCGGATTAGGGCATTAACCCACCTCCACGCCCGCACGCCACGCCAGGCCCACCACGACCGCGACGTCAAGTCGGGAGCCTGACCGCCGCGTCGCATCATACTTGATGAGGGGGTCGGTTCCCGTCAACTACCGGGTAGGCCGCCGAGATCCGTGGGCCCAGTCGGATCCCCGCGGCCGGCCCGAGTAAGACAAAGGGGATATGAGCCAACTCATGAGGCGCGTGGGTGGCCAGACGTTGCAGACAGAAAGGAAGAAACTTAGCGGCCAGGGGGACGGAGCAGGAGCCCTTGGCCTGACCCTTCGCGAAAAGAGTCGGACCCCCCATAATCTGATGGGCATCAGGGTATACCGTCGGAACGGTATCCAGGTCGTGTCCTTAAAGATTCCGGGAGTCATCGTAGATAAGCAAGGAATGAAGAAGAGGCTTCCCTTCAAAATCCTTCCCCCATGAGACGAGGGTGACCTCACACACGAGTCCCTGACTCCTCTGCAAGGTCGGGGGCTACTGTGGGGGTCATGGAATAGGGGGTCCACTGTCAGGGTGCTGGCTAACGGTGCATGGACAGAGTTGGGCCCTGGAAACGAAGGGAAGCAGCGTCAGTCCCGATCGGTCGGAGAAATCCGTCACGCCCGACCCACCGAGGGCTCAGGGGAGCAGGGAGTCAGACAAGTCCGTCTCGCCCGACCCCCGACCCTCCGGTCGATCAGGGAGGGGCGGGAGTCGGGCTTGTCCGTCACGCCCGATCCCTGGCCCTACGAGGCAGTTGGGCAGACCCTCACATGGGGTCCCGACTGCCTTTAAATATGCATAGTAGAAAGGAGAGGGGGAGTCCCGAAGACTCTCCTGAGTCAAACTTGGCTTGAGAAGGAGAAGGTGTGCGGCCTACGCCTTCTCCCGACCGACGCCCGACATCACCTGCCGGCCTGCCATATGATAAAGCTGATCTGCAGCACTGCAATTGGGAAAAGGTAGCTGCATGCGTGCCGCTGCGCTAGCGGCCAAGAAGGAAGCTACCACGAAGCAGCCGAAGGGAAGGTGAAGGCCACGTGGCGGCCGAGGAAAGGGTCGTCGGCAGCGCACTAGGCCGACAACGCGTAACCATCGGAAGCGTCAGACCCACGACGGTAATTAGGTAAAACGATGTTGTAAAGCCGTCCACTCCTTGCTCTATAAAAGGGGAGGACGTTCCTCCTGCGATGGGATCCGATTCTTTGGACTCTCGATCTCTAGAGCACTTAGTCCCCTACACGCACACTACACCCACACAAGGCTTGAACTGGCCTTCGTTGTAACTCGCCGCCAAGAGAGCAATACAGTATGTCTCTCATTTCACTGGACGTAGGGATAACTCCCGAACCAGTATAAACCTTCTGTCTTGCGTCTCTTGAACCATTCTCCACCAGGGCGTGCGTGTTCTGTGATCTACACTCGCCGGCGTGAGCTACCCCGTGTACCACCCGCCGACACATACTGAATATTGTAAATAGTTGCTTTATATTGCCTATTAAATAATCATTTGAAATAATTTTTCCACAACCTCAAGTAACCGTGAAGGTTATTGTGCATTTCTACCATGAAGGTATAATGTAAATTGAATTTTCAAGATGCACGTAAAATTAGTAATATACACGCCAATTAATTGATCTTGAAGGATTCAATTTGGCGATGAACTGGTATATTGCTCAACTATGTACTGAATACATAGGCCCTGGAACTTGAAATTTATTCTACCTACCGCATTATTGTACACCGAACAGTATAATAATATATGAATTCATATCATATTAGATATACTAGCAGTATAATTTAATTTAATGAAAATTTTAATAGATCATGCTTGAAGCATTACATCACCTGAAGTGCAATTGTGGTATGACGAGGGGGAGAAATTTGGGACAAGAGGTATACAAAAATGTAGATAAAATTACAGAAAAAATTTAATAAGCATATCCCTAATCCTGTAAGATTATTGGTTTAGAGCCTCATCCTATTAGATGTGGGACAATCAATGTGCAAGTTGGCCCGTAGCCACAGTCAATGCAATGACTAAGCATGCAGCTCTGCACATACTTTTGTAATCCATATATCATTGTGTCAATAAATGACCAATTTACAGTTAGTGCACATTAATGTAAGGATCATCATGTCACTACATTAATTAGTATCCTTTGCAGGGGTATCACATTAAAAATTCGCTCTACACTGGCTTGCAGCCATTGTGTTATTCTTGTATTCACACTAGCTTGGATGCTATGTGTAACTCAAGCTTCTCATGCTGAGTAGCAGACCTCATTACACTAGGATGGCTAGTAGTCCGTCATGAAAATCTATCAACTAGCTAGCAAGCTAGCTCACTTGTGCGTCGTATGCACATATAATAAATGATCAGAAATCATTAAGTAAATTTTTAGTCAAGAAGGCTAAGATCAGGGGGAGAAAAATGGCCTAGATGGCTCAGTATATCCAATTATAAATTGGTTAACCCAAATCAGAATGGGTTTTTGCGGATACATAAAAAGAATATAGACCTGGTAGTCTATTATGTGGAAAAAAATTTATATTATGGAATCAAAGTATATGGGGAATTCTTGAATGAATTAGCAATTACTTTTCTAGAAGAAAATTCCATGTAGATTATATTTTGTGTATTTATAAACTAAAAGTTTATGATAAATACTTGAAGTATATGGTATGAGTATTATGCTTATAAATAGGCAAAATAAATATAGAAGCTAGACAATAAAAATAGTCTTGTAGACTTCGAATAGTGCAAATTATCGGTATACTGAATATACCGCATTGCACACTATGCTAAAATAAATGTAGCATTCATGTTACTACACTAATAAAGTCTAGCTAACTACATATAACAAATAACCCCTATATTTAAAAGAAGTGTGTGTAACTATTATTTTATTTCACCATAGCATACATAAATGGGCATCAACTTGAAGTTGGAAAATGGATATGAATCCATTTTACTCCCATGGGGATATTTTAGAAGTATGCTAGTAATGAAGATATAATATCGGCATTAGGGGGAGAGAAAGTCCATATGAATGCCTTATATTTGAAGCAAGAAAGATCTTCATATAATATTCCTGGAAGCTTCAAGCAGGTTTATAAACACACACTATATTATACTTGCATGAAGAAAAGTATATTGCTAGAAAACTAAAATTGTGAGGAAGCCCACGGAAGCGCACCACTTGATGTGGCAAACACTTGAAGTGAAACTCCCTGAAGGACTTGATCCCAGTGAGAATGTGCACATGATGAATACTCACGAATGGGACATCGGAAATTAGTAACCTGAAGCTAAAGTTTATTTGTAGTAAACAAAATGCTATGTGTGGTATACCTCGGGTATCTAATAATATACTCACATTAGCAAATAACTTGGTTATTAATTATTTAAAATCTACAGGGACGCCTATTGGTTTTAGATAAAATGAACTTGTCAAACAATTTAAATAAAATCTCCGCAAATTCCGAGGCAGAAGAATTTTAAGATTAATTACCTCACAGGTTGAGAAATATTCATCACGAAGATGAATGCCTAACACTTCAAAGCGCGCGCAATATGTTGTGTTGGGATAAGCAGAAAAATATTGACTATATAATAGTCTTATCTTGAAGATGTGGGAGAGTTAAATGAATGTCGACAACATTACCTCTGTAATTGCAAATGTCTCTAAACGAGAGTATTGATCCAAAACTAAGGTCCATGGCAGAGTTGCATGAAGCACTCATATCGGGTCAATGAAAGAATGCAATTGAGGTTGCACCATAAAGAGAGTATTTCAACCTAGAAGTTCAAACTATACGAGTCATTATGAAATAATGATATGGTGAAATACTATGGTTCATAAGTCTTTCAAAAGACTATTAAACTCCCATTATGTATGAATAAATATTCTGTAATATATCTGGCAAATGACATGACTAAATGAATAAAATATTATACACTTAATCAGTGGATTCTGAAAATCACTGAGAAATGATCCTTAAAGGACTCATTTTCCTCGAAGGAATAAAATAGTAAGAAATAGAATCAAAGCTCATACTAAACATTAAATGTCTAAGCTAGATAATATTCTTGAATGAATATTAAAATGTCTTACGATGAGCATAGCCTAGAAGGAGTAAGAGTAAAGAGTTCATAGAAGAGCTTAAATTATTGTGAAAATTATTTCTCTCCATCATGAGAAAATTTCTCATAAAAGAGAAATATTATTCTTGAAGAATTAAAGATTCCTGAAGAAAATAGTCATTGAATAACTTATCATCTGTCAACTCCTGCATGAGCACCAACAATCCTGAAGATACAAGTGAAAACTCGTGCAGACCCGAAGATTAAACTAGAAGTGCAACGAGGATTTAAATGGTCTTGAATATACCATACAAGCACTCGTATGTGCATAAATAGCTAGCTATCATTGAATAGCAAGTATCCTCGAATACCATAGAAGGTATATTGGTGATCGGCAAATTGAATTATCCCCTTCAAATGCCAAACGAAGACTGACTAACCTCAAACATCGAGGTATACTAATTTGTAACTCATTGTCCCCATGTTCCTATGAAAGGATAAAATTTATTTGTATTGCATAACTAAATAAGTGGTTATTAGTGCTCGAAGTATTGCTTCAATCATAGTATAGAAGAACTATATTAAGTATTTGAAGGATTAAATATTTTGGTAATTGAATACCAATATTCGTACACATTTATGAAGAATGTGTTTAAAAATCATCATGAACGTGAAGTTCAAAGAATATCGTTACGAGGGGGAGCACATATTTTCATTAAGTATTATCTAGAATGAATCAACTTAATGATTATTTACCATGAAGGTATACCACTTGATTACTAAAGATCACATATATCATTATTCCAAGAACCTGAAGTTTATGCATAATCTGGAAGATTGATCATTGTTAATGAAGAATGATGAATGTATAATTATATAAAAACCAAGAAGGTTTGATGTTGTACTCTTTTTCCCTTTGTGAGGTTTCATTTGAAGGTTTCTCACATAAGGTTTTTGACGAGGCAACATATGCAATACAATTACGGTTGATATGTACTCTTTTCTCCAATAACCGTTTTTTCCCACTAGATTTTTGGATAGAGTTTTTAATGAGGCATATACATTTATGGTAATCGCCCAAAGGGGAGTGTTGTAATACACCCGGACTTGAATAGAAGGAAAGGAGTCCATGTCCGATTGATTGTGGGATCTTACCGAAACTCTAGTCATAGGTCGGTGTATATATATGAGAGATTGTCATTGTAAATTACTAAATATGGGGAATAAAGAGAAGTTGCACCTACATTGTGCCTTGTCTACTTTGTCATTGTGTTTATCATGAGAGGCGTGAGAGGGAGAAGATCCAACCGTTAATGACGTGTTTTACAACAGTGAGCACTTATCGCGGTCCACATCAGCAATCTCATTGGCAAAACCACCCCCAAAGCTACATAGGAAGTTATTTTTAACAGTTTTAGAAAAATTAGGGGGTCCAAACCTTTATAGTTGAGTGGCGTAAACTTCTTCCAGAGCAGCTGCCAACCACGCTGCTTGCCTCGACTGGAAATTTTATTTTCTGTATTTACATTAAATACATTTTTGTGATTACTTTTTCTTTTCTTTACCCATTCGGAATTTCTTCTGGTTGTTGCAACTGTGTTGGATTCCTTGCAATATTGCAATAGCATTGTTTTGGACTAGAGTAGCGGTGAATTCCTTACGTTAGGCACCGAGCAAGGCGTTGGACATTTTTCACCCACCCAGTCGTCATCCATTACCTCACATCCAATTAATTTTCTTTTTTGTGCGCTTCCACTCTAATCATAACCTACTGCATCCGTTTCAAATTATAAAACTGCTCAAACTTGAACCAATTTTTGAGGTAAAAAATATATTTAACTGTAATACGGAAAAATGACTCAAGACATCTTTTAAGATAAGGAGTATCCAACTTACAGATTAGACACCTCAACTTAAATAGACTACAGCAACAAGTTGCGTCCACACGTTAACTGTGTGCAACAATCATGAATTATAATGAGGATTAAATAGGGAATTTACAACATAATAAGAGCGCGTCACAGCTGCTGCGTCTAGATTACTTCTCCTGATAACAAAAGCATGCATCAAAAGATCTTAGGCTCAGCACAAGTGAAACTTAACATACGAGTTGTCTGAACAAAAGCTCATATGCCAGCACACAAACAGTAGTCCAGTGAAAAATTCCAATTACAAGCTACTTCATACCAATCAGTTCCAAATACTGTAACAATTCAAGATGTTGGACAACTGCCAGAAGCCAAGACACTTTTGCGACATTCATTAGCACCGACATAGGCTATGTGCTGAAAATTAACCTAACGAAACTAGGCATGTGTTGGAGTACCCACCATAAAAAAAAAAAGCCCCTCGACCTGGTGGGTGGCTGGGTGGGTGGGTGGGGGGGAAAGACCGCCCCCACGGCTTTCATTGGAGAGAGAAGACCTTCTCACGCAGGTCGAGAAAACCTCCGAACCCCTACCCCACCCTTACATAGCGGCACCGTTGCCCATGTGAGATGACCAACGACCTGAGCCGGGCCTTAGACCTGTGTTTTGGCGCGGTGACAGACAAGGGGATTTTTTTAACCCCAGCCTGAAATTCGCTCCCACGGGGAGTCGAACCAAGGACATGAGGAGTGCTACTGAGGCCATCTAACCAATCCAACTAGAGGCCCCTTTCGCAGTACCCACCATCAACAGTGGACCCTATTCCAAGTCAGACAAGCTACCACGGTCTACATAAACACACATGCAAATCATTTGTCCAAACAAAGAACCCACAGACACAATCATCAAGCTTAATGATAACGACCTAAAACGACAACCAAGTCAAGAACATGCACTACTTTAGTGGCTATTAGTCACAGAATTCTTCTATCTATAAAAGCGCATATGCAATGTTAAATATGATTAAATTCCAAACACTAAATAGTGGTTTTAAATTCTACAAACAGATCTAAAAGTAGTACAGCAAACTGACCATATTGAACTTAAACAAGCCTTTCTAGATGCAGACAGTATTTCTTGAGCACACATCTACACTTGATCTTCTGCAAGCTCCTCTAGCAAACAGCAGCACCTCTATCTTGCATATGGATGGTACCGACCAGCAGCACCAATGCCAGCAGTGCTACCATAGCCTGTCCTAGCTCCATAGAGTCCACCCGTGCCATACCCAGAACTAGCACCAAAAGAATCATAATTAGGCCCATAGCTAGAACCACCATAACCCCCAGCATCACGTCCATAAGCACCAGCATAACTGCCAGCACCATACCCGCCACCAAAGCTTCCTCCATAAGTGCTACCAAAGCGACTAGAATAGAGTGAGGATTCTCCCCTGTATGCTCCTAATGCTCCACCATAAGCAACATAGCCACTACCATAGTCACCCGGACCATAAGCACTACTGTAGCTGCCAGGCCTAGCACCAAAACTTCCAGGCGACTTATAGGGGCCAAAACTACCACCATAGTTATATGAGCTGCCGAATCCATCATAATTGTCCCCATATGGACGGCCCCTAGATTCGCTATCAAGTGAACGAGGTGGTGGGTTAGAGGGTTTCTTTGGTTCTGCCTTCTTGATCTCCACCTACAGCAAAGCAAGAAAGTCAACCTATATTTCCTTTCAAATCTGTTTACTTCCAAGAACGGAGAGCTAATAACCAGCCACTCATATAAGAGTGCGACTACAGCAACTGAAACAAAAGAGGCAATGGGTTGTGCTCTGTTAGAATTAACTCGAGCACAACAATTTATTACTGTGCGCAGACCCAACTGTATGAAACTAGATTTACAAAGTTCAGAAAGCACTACGTGAACTCTCACCTGAGAACCATTTAGATCAATCATATTGCCTTTCTTAGCTAATAACTCATCTACAGTTTTTTCTGCATCAAAAACTATAAAACCAAATCCACGTGACCGGTTGGTTGCATGGTCACGGATGATTTCATGCTCCATCACCTTTCCAAACTTTGAAAAGAAATCCTTGAACTCATCTGTCAAATCAATGTGTTGATAATTTCAGCTTACATCCAAAATAGCAAAGCAAGTTAGCTACTATCCAGCCAATAACACGCATCTGTATACCTTCTTTTAGAGCAGACGGTAATCCACCAACAAAAATCTTCTTTGTCTTGAAATCTTTCAAGGGGGCAGCACCCTTGGGAATAGTTCTTTTAATTTCAACCTGAATCTTATAACAGTAAATGAGAATTCCAACTATACACAAAATTGCCTCTTATGTTACTTTCCATGAAACATGGTGTACTGTGAGCAGATATCAGCATAGAGATATACAGAAGACAAACAAAAACTTTACCAGCTTTCCATTGATAACATGCTCATCTTCAATTACTCTGTCAACAACAGCAGGATCTGCGAAGGTAATAAATCCAAATCCTCTGGGTTTTTGAGTGTAGCGGTCCTTCATAATGACAGCATCAGTTATATCCCCATACTTCCCAAAATGCTCCTTGAATGGACCTGCAAGTTAAGAAGAAAAGCAGTGCATTAGAAATTGAAGGTCTGGAAATAAAAATTGAGACTGAGGGCAACTTAGTCTATTCCATGATGATTAGTGATTTCACACTTCACGTTGCAGACATACAATAGTAAAAGAAAATCCAGTAGAGGTCCAAACACCTGGTAAACTAGTTTATTAAACAAATACATACATGTATAAAGCCAATTCATCAGCTCAAAATACATACCAAACGCAGGTTATAGAAAGCCATGTATATCATATGCAATGGAAAAAAATATAAGTGCATGTTTTGACACTGAATGCTTTTAGTACTTTTCTTCAAAACTTATTATAATGGTAACACCCAATAGTGTAAACAAGTTAACAGAAAAATACTTGTAGCGAAAGGGTAAACCACTTGTCATGCCAAGTAACAGAAAACACTAGTAGTAAAAGGTTTAGCCACTTCTCATACCAAGTTAACAGAAAACACTAGTACCAACAGTGATAACCACATAAAGCCACAATTCACAATTAGAGATTTTCATGGCAACTCATAAAAGTATGGTTGTTCTGTAGATAAAAATAATAATCATGTAATTCTATCACATAGACATAACTACAGGATTAGTTCATGCCGAAGCTGACCAACGTCATGAGCTTATAATAAAATCAACACTACAGATAACAACCACGATACCAAATCATCAGCAAGCAAGAAATTCAAGGGTTAACTTCTCATTCCATCAAAATTACACAGCAAAGACGTAATTCAGTGCTCCCACTTAAATTAGATATAGCTTCCATAGGGTGAAAGCCACATGCCAACACAAAATTGTCCAATTAATAAAACCTAATCACAACCAACAAGAGACCAGATCTGAACTAACACGAGCAAACCTAGCTAATTCACGAAAAAAGACTGTAAAACGAACAACGGGATACACAAAAAGGCAAAGCAGAAGCATAACCGCACGCACCCATGCTGGTGTCCTTGGAGAGCCCCCCGATGAAGATCTTGCTGCACGAAGGCAAAAAGAAAATCACAAAATTCAGCTAAAACCGTTCCCCCAATCGATGTGCGGCGGAGGAGAGAGGACTCACGCGGGGCTGGCGCCGTCAAACTCCTTCGTCTTGCTGGCCATGGCGGACGAGATCGAGGGCGATTAGGGTTGGGCTTCGCGTGCGTGAGGAAACGGGTGTCGTCGACTTCGGAGGAGAGGAAGACGCGTGCGTGGAAATTTTAGATCTAGCGATTTTTATCTTGCAGACTGGATTGGAAGCCTCCACCGTGCGTGGGTCTCGGCGTGGGATCGTTTCCGTAGGATTGGGGGAGGATTAGCCGGTAGCTGGGGACCGTTGGATGGCAAGGAGCTTGTATTTACTAGAATCGTGTATGTGGGTTGCTATGGGCAGGGTTCGCCTTACCGTCGGGAACCGGTCCGGTTTGACCGGTTCCCGACCAAACCGCCCCGGACCGGTAGCGTTTCAGGGCGGTTTGAACCGGTGGAAATTCAAAATTTTAAAATTTAAATTTAGAAATGAAAAAATGTAGTAAAAATTCCTAAAAATACTTCAAGGTGTGTGTAATCTATTGGTATAAAAAGTTTTCAAATATTTGCTCATTTGACTTTTTTTTGGCAAATACAAGTTAAATCAAAAAAGAAAAAGAAACAAACCGGTCAAACCGAACGGCTAACCGGTCAAACCGACCGGTTAACCGCTCAAACCGAATTTGAATTCAAAATTCGAATTTGTTCGGTTTCCACCGGTAACCGGTCCAACCGGACCGGTTTCCGCTACCGCCGGGCGGCGGTTCGGCCGTCCGGTTCGGTAAGGTTAACCCTGGCTATGGGACGGGCAACAATTGTATCAGAAATTACATTGAATATTCTAGAAGACAATAATTCACTGTTTATTATGGTAAAACAAAACAATTTACTCTATTAAAAATTTAAATCGAAGATGCGATTAAGACATTTTCGTGGAAAATGTTAGGAATGTAAGGCTGTCCGCACTCATGGTACTCTAATTTCATCCCAAAAGGAATATTCCTATCCTAGTCATCGAGATTCCGTACTCCATCCCAACTTCTCCCGCAGCGGTCATACCCTATATCTCATACCCTATACCAACTAACCTATATTTTATTCAACCATCTCCAACTACCATCTTCTCTCTTCTTAATTTTTTCTTCCTCCCATATTTTCTTTCTTTCTTTTTTTCCTTTTCTTTTTTTAATATTTTTTACTTTTCTTTTTTCCTTTCTTTTTTTCCTTCTCTAGTTAATCTTTTTTCCCATACGACACCATCGAGGGTCTGTCCTCCCTCTACCATCTTCCGTCCGTCTTTCTTCTGTCTGTCTAGTTCTCTCCGCCGCCCTCCTTCTCTAGTTCGTTTCTTCCGTCCGTCTTTGTTCCGTCCGTCTAGTTCTCTCCGCCGCCCTCATCTCTGATGAGCAGCAGAGCAGCCCGGCCTAGCCTCCATCTGCGCATGCAGCTCGCCTACTCGAGCCCTCAGCGGTGGAGCAGGGGCCCCGATGGAGGCTGAGGAGGTGGTTGCAGATCCCGGCGATGGAGCTCCATGGATTTGGCTCGCGTGCAGATCCCGGCGGATGGAGCCCCATGGATTTGGCTCGCGGCAATGGAGTGCGGCGGCGAGCAGGGGTGGCCCGATCTCTCTCCGTCCTCCCCGGCTCGCCTTCCGGCGGTGAGCCGCCCTCCTCCCGAGCTCGAGCTCCTCCGCCGGCCTCGGCGACGGCTTCCTCGCGGCGGCCTCTGTGCTCCTCTTCCTCTCCTCCTCTCTGCTGGGCGGCCTTCCGTGCCGGCGAGGAGCTGCGGAGGAGGATACGGAAGCTGCGGCGGTGACGGCGACCTGCACGAGGCCACGAGCTCCGGCGTCTTCTCTCTTCTGCGCGTGAGCGTGCGGGCCCCTGCGCCACGTCCGCGCATAGCGCTCGTACGATGCGTACCCTGCATTTGGCGCTCGAACGGTCGGACGCAACCGTTGCGTTCCTCATAGCGCATGCCGCTGCGCGGTAAAAAGCGCTAAAACGAGCCTGCATCTTGGTTTGCAGTACCCCGCTGCGACCAGCCTAAAAGTCTGAATACCCAAAGAATTTAGGGTTGGAGCGATGCTGAAGTGTACTCCCTCTGTCCCAAAATAAGTGTAGTTTGGATGACGTGTTTGTGAGGTAAAGATGGTTCCCAAACTACTCTTTTTTTGGGAGAGAGAGTAGTTGAAATGACATTTCATTAACAATAACTATACTAAAGCGCAAGTAGTTGTTGGGGCATGTTAAAGAAGAGGCTTCGATTCCTGTTTACAGACCAAATAAAAGCAGCGGTTAATAGCAGAACAGTAAAAGTATCTAAAGAAAATAGGCATGATATAAAGTGATGTTCATCTTACCTTGCCTATGATGTTAGGACCTCCTTGTATACTATGTTCTTTGTGTAGGTGCCATCTAACATTGGGACCTTTTTCTTCTTCATCTTCTCTTTTTTTTCTTCTTCTTTTTTTTGAGATTTCTGAATCATTCTCCTCATTTTCCGCATCGTCCTCTGCATCTGGTGGGAGTGCAAGGATCTTGATGTTTGATCTGCACGTGGCTCTAGACATGGCAACATACAACTGGCCATGAGAAAACACTGGTTGTGTTAGGTACACACCGACGTTAGGCATAGTTTGACCTTGAGACTTGTTTATAGTCATGGCAAAACTCAGCCTAACAGGAAACTGCTTCCTTTTGAACTGAAAAGGGAACATCTCGTCGTCCGAGGGGCATAAGGGAATCCGAGGAAGGAAAACTCGTTTTCCAGCGTGTTGTCCCAACATGATTTCTGTATCTATGGTATTTCTTTGGAACCCTCGGACCACAAGCCTCGTCCCATTACATAGTCCATTGGCAGTGTGGCGGACCACTCCGAAATTATTCCAAGTTAAGTACCCCGGGACCACTAATCGAGTAGTCAGGCACTTAATCCGGAATAAGCTGGAGCGCCGTCGGATTAAACCCGATTTAACCACGTACTTTCTCGATCGAAACAACAAGCACGCCCACACGAAGGTGAGTTCCAGAGATTACAACAATCCACAAATTCAACATACATAAAGAGTATCATAAAGTTATTACAAACCAAGCTTGAAATTTAAATCAGAGTATCAAATTCATTGCAGCGGAAATAAATAGTTCATTGCAGTGGAAAGAAAACTAGCGTCGATACATAGTAACACCATGATGAAGCCTGCCACGGTGCTACTCCTCCCGTTCCTCGGCAGAGGACGGAACCCACTCGATGTGCCATCCACGGGGGACCTGGGTAGGCCAAGTAATGGCATCGACTGCCACATCCAACACCGTACCTGTAATAAAAGCCACAAGCAAGGCTGAGTATACTAATACTCAGCAAGGCTTACCCGTCGGGTGAAGACTACATCACCGACATCTAGACATGAGAGGCTTTTGGCTGGTGGGTTTGTTTGCCAAAAAGCAACTAAAAGTAGATCCTTGCTTTCATAGTTTTAGCATCATATTCTAGTAGATTTAACCATTCTAGATTAGCATCCTCTCTAAGCATACAAGTGCTGCAATACAATTTAATTCATACAACAACTTCATCAATCTCATAGTTCCACTTGTTACTCAATGCAGCAAGGCAGTCAAGCAGTCTCATTAACCGCGAGAAGCGGACAGTTCGAACCGAATTTTGCTACCTGGCCAGGGGAAACCCAACACACACGGATAATGCTTGCTATAAAAGGTACAAGCACTTCCCAACCTTTCCCATCAATCCACAAGTGTACGGCAGGGGAAACAAAAGACAAGGAGAGATGGCTATCGGCCCTAGCTGCTTCAATCTGGTACCGGGCTTACCGATTCCCATATATCGGTATGCATGTGGTACGTTCAAAAACTTGACACACTCAACCACACGTTTCGACCTTAAATCAATTATCATACACGGACGGGAGATCTACATCTACCATCCCGTCCATCCATCCTTATGATTCCAACATAAGTAAAGACAAGCAACTCCTATGTCTCGCGAGTGACAGGAAATCACTCAACTTGTAACGGACTTAAAGCAATGCCCTATCGATCCTTTCATACTAGTGTTGCAAGTCATAGGTACTAGAAATGTGCAGCTAAGGTATTCAATCAACTCCTTGAAACGTAAATGCACAAGCATAGGGAATTCATAGATGCATAAACTTTAAAGGTTAGGTTATGCTCCGGGGCTTGCCTTCTTGCGCTAGCTGGGGGTTAGCCTCCGGGTCGATTGTTCCTTCGCCGTCACCGTTCTCCGGGGTGCCTTCTCCGTCGGCGGGGATGAGATGGTAGAAGCCGTCCACAACAGCGCCTTCTACATGAGATGCATAACTTATAGTGGCTGCCTAGTGATTCCAAAACTAAGGCCTTGAAGGCCATATTCACCTAGACATGCTAATGTACTACTTTCTCCTTCACAAAATTAGAGGAGGGGTGGAAAAATTTTACGCATCTTTGATGGTGATTGTGTACATATATAAAAGAATTTCCATTTATTATTTTGAAGTTTGGGGGTGCTGTTCTGGAATTTTAGACTTTCCATGTTTCATTTTAATTATTTATCAAAAAGGTCTATTCTTTTATATAACTTAATTCCACCTTAATTTCTTCTCATTTTTGTTTCTCAGTTTCTGTTCATCCTTTTTATCTATAAACTTTATGACAGCTACTGGAGTATAAGAGTTAGGCTCACTCCAAAATTTAGCTAAAACCGAGCTACACAGAATTTATTAAAAATAGTACAAACTTCTGCCTAAAGAAAAAAGATAAATTCATATAAAATCGAAAATACATCCAAATCAGGAAAGTTTCCTACCAGAGCTAGTCATGAGTGCACGGAGGGCTCTGGCCATGTGGTGGCTCAAAGTAACCCTTGGACAGTCCTCAATAAATTTCTATCCGAAAACACATATCTATTTATTTGCTAGTATAAACCGAGCAAAAATTAAGTTTTGCATTTTTAGCAGATGTGCTGACAATTTCTTAGGCCTCTGGAGAAAAATGGTGATTTTTAGCTGCATGGATTATTTTTAATAATTTCAGGACTGCAAAAAGACAGGAATCACCAATTAATTCATAACTGAAGCTATTGTCCATATTTTTAGGTCCCCTTTGGACACAAGGTGTCCAAAGTCACTACAAACAACATATCCAAAGGTCATCCCTAGCGGAGCTCTGGATTTAAAATGGCGCACAAGTTTCTAAATTCACAGTTTGAATTTTAATTCAAAAATGGTTCACCAAAAGTACCAACATGCTAACATCAGATTGGAGTTTACAATCTCGCGAGTCCAGGGAGTATTTTTTTGCATTTTTCTGATTTTTTTACGATTTTTGGCGGATTTTACAAGATTTTGGGAAAAAGGGTTAAACCTTAAGAATCTTTTTACGCGCCGGCCCTTGAATCTTTTGAAACTTCGCGAACAGGTCCCTGCCTTTTTCACTGGGAACCCTGGAAAAACGAAGAAGATGAACAAAGGCCCTCGGCTCGTCGCCGGAGTTGCGCCGGCCAAACGACGGCGAGATAGGGTCGGGGAAGTGGGGGAAAAGGACCAGTGGCTCACCACGAGTCGATTGGTGGCGGTTGGGAGGCCGGGGGAAGCTCGGAGTTCGCCGGCGACGTGCGGTGGTGGTGCGGCCGCCGCGAGCTCGATTCCAGCGAGGGTGGTGGATCTCGTCGGGGTTGGAGGGGTCCTAGAGCACCAGTGGGACTCGGCGAAGCTAGTGGAAGGCTCGGTTGACCTCGGGGAGGGCTCGAAGTAGGGGCTCGACGTGCGCGTGCTCCGACGGTCGGAAATGCGGATTTGGGGGAAAATCCGATTTCTCGCCGGAGAGTTGGGGAGAGCTCGTGAGAAGTGGGGGAAATGGGAGCTAGGGAAGTGGTCTAGCTCTATGCGTGAGGGATTTGGGAATGGTGGAGGGACGAGGACGAATTTGGTCTCGAAGCTCGGCTCGGTCCGCGCGGCTGGATGTTGAAGACGACGGAGCGAGCGCGAGGGAGGGAACTGGTGAAGTGCGCGAGCTAGGGGAGAGTGTGAGGGGCTCGGTGGAGTGCTTTGACACGCTAGAGAGGGGACGTGTTGCCTCGGGAGCGTGCGTGAGGAGTGATGGACGACGTGACGCGCCATTGATGCGCGCCGAGCTCGAACAGAGCGCGCGCGAGGGTTGGGCGTCGAAGATTGTCGCGTGAGGGAGTGGAAGATCCTCTGCAGAGCGTCTTGGCGCGGAGTGAGGAGGGAATCTGCCGCGGAGCGGCTCTGCGCGACGCGCGCGCGCGGCCACGGCGGCGCTCCAACCGCCATGATGGCGCTCCGCGGCGCGAGGCGAGGCGTGCTGTCGAGCGGCGACGTGACGGCGCGGGAGGCTTGGACAAACGCGCGAGGACAAGAGCCACCAGACGCCGCGGCTCGGCCAGCTCGGTGCGGTCTCCGCCGCTCGCCGGCCACGTGGCGGCCGAGCTCCGGCCAGGCGCAGAGCGCGCCAGGGCCGAGCTGGCAGCTCCGTGGAGCTCCTTTGCCCCCTTTGAATTTTCTCCAAAAATTTGAACTGAACATGAAAAAGTGTAAAAATAAAAGTTGGAATTTGAGAGGTGGGACACAACTTTCTTTTTGGGGTGAACCTGAAATTTCAAATTTTTCAAGCTCAAACAACCCAAAATCAAAAAGGTGTTCAGAACTGTTTTTCGAGTTTTTGAGGGGCTAAACTGCAAAATTTTCAAAAGTTCCAAACAGTGACTAGGCCTTATTTGTGATGACAAACAACTTTATTTTTGGAGATTTTCATGTTTAGTACAAAATTCTTGAGATTTCAGTTGGGTGTCAAACAACCTTTGTTTTTGAATTTAAATTTGAATTTTGATGAATTTTTGAATTCCATCATCACTTTTTCCCTTTTTAACCTGTTTCAAAGGTGTTTTCTGCATTTTTACATCAGAGATGTCACAGGCATGATCTATATTTTGTAGCAGAATAATTGGGCATCCAATCTTCAACTTTAGCACATGCGGAGACAGGCCGTTGGGTGTCAAAGTGTTGAGGAACTCAGATTGGTAGTAGTTGTGTGGATCATCGACTGCAGAGTCAAAACTATGATACACCATCTCACTACCCTAGAAACTGTCGATCATCTTCATATTAATTGTGTCAACACAATCATTGCGTGTAGACAAAATCGCTCTGGAAGTGATGTAGTCCTTATTTGTTATGTTTTCATTGAGCCTAGGGAAGATGGATTCGATTAGCCTATCAAGGTCACTTCTTTTACCAGTGTATGGAACACAAATCTCATCAGGAAGACGAACGTCGCCATTATCGTTGACATCCTCGTACCACAACCGATGCGCAACAGATATGCCACAAACCACGGATCACTCTGGGCCCTCATGTTCGTTACTAGCTTTAGATGCCGCATGGAATCCCAAAGGTATGACCTTCGCAATGAAGCATCCACAATTTGTGCCCTGGACCCCCGGCGAACAACAGGGAGGACCTGTCTGAAGACTCCACCAAACACAATGGTCTTCCCACCAAATGGAAGATCAGATTGATCCAAAATATCACGCATACTGCTATCTAATACCTCAACTGATTGTCTCTTAGTCATAGAGGCCTCATCCCAAATTATCAATGATGCAGCGTGCAACAGCTTGGCAGTACCACTTTGTTTGGTGAAGCTACAACAAACACCGTCATCGATAGTTAAGGGTATCTTGAAGCGGGAGTGGGCCGTCCTACCCCCGGGCATTATGGACGCTGCAACACCAGACATAGCCGTGGCCACAAAAATCTTGTTCTTCCCACGTACCTTTGCTAACAGGGCCCTGTAAAGAAAGGTTTTCCCTGTGCCCCCAGGCCCATACTTTCCCAAAGAACATACCACCCTCGTCAGTGTCGATGGAGGACATGATTTCATCATAAGCAGCCTTTTGTTCGTCACTGAGGAAGGCCATAAGATCATCATCATCTATGTAATGCTTGATGCTTGCCTCCTCGAAAATCTCACGAGCAACACCAGTGGCATCATCATATGCCTTGTCCATATTTGGGAGAGGGAAAGATTTGATGTCTTTGCCCATAGATTGCAACATATTTCTGATATCAATCAGAACCATCTGAAGCACGAGGCCCGGGTTTGGGCTGTCTCGACGATAATGTTCTGACATTGCCTCTAGGTGTTTCTGCCACAATCCAAATACATCGCTCGGTTCGCAGAATACCAATATTGTTGCGAACAGTCGTCGTAGCGACGATGGCATCTGGAATAGTGAAGCCTCAATAAGACACTCATCTAACGTGTTGTCTTCTTCGATCCGACCCCTTCTTTCAGCAGCTTCACGGAAGGATGGTTGGATCACACCATCAATTGTCCTCAGATGCTCATAGGACGTAGTACCCGCGACATGGTTTAGAAGAACTCGAAGATAGTAGCATTCCCCCTCAGCTGGATGGGTCGAGATAATTCTTCCTATCTGTGCCGAAGTCTCCTGTTCCCTTGGTTTCCAATATTTGTCGTCAGACTGCCAAGTATACCACTGTGGGAAGTCACGGTATAGCACACAACGTGTACCCGGATATCTCCTATTTGCGTCAAAGTAGGCTGTTAGCATCGACTCTTCAACACCTGGATGGTTAACCACTCGTTCGACCTTGTCGCGTTGATGAAACGACACCACGTGCATGTCAGGGAGATGAAGCTGTAGCTGTTGTACCGGTGGGTGGTTCTTACTCAAGTCGAATTTGTATATTCTCCACGAAGCCTCTGGAGGGGTCACCCACTTAGCATCCCTATATTGTTGGATCTCGTCGATGTTTCCTTGGTCATCTGCCTTGCCTGCCTCTCTAACAGCTACAGACGCTCGGTCATGTCCCCTGTATATGTACTTGAACAAATATTTCACAGACTTAATACTCCCACAAGCCTCAACATTTATGGGACAGTTAAATGTACGCGGCAGATTCGGGTTGTAAGGCTGTGGCGGACCACTCCGAAATTATTCCAAGTTAAGTACCCCGGGACCACTAATCAAGTAGTCAGGCACTTAATCCGGAATAAGCTGGAGCGCCGTCGGATTAAACCCGATTTAACCACGTACTTTACTCGATCGAAACAACAGGCACGCCCACACGAAGGTGAGTTCCAGAGATTACAACATTCCACAAATTTAACATACATAAATAGTATCACAAAGTTATTACAAACCGAGTTTGAGATTTAAATCAGAGTATCAAGTTCATTGCAGCGGCTATAAATAGTTCATTGCAGCGGAAAGATAAACTAACGACGATACAACGTGACACCATGATGAAGCCTGCCACGGTGCTACTCCTCCCGTTCCTCGGCAGAGGACGGAACCCACTCGATGTGCCATCCAGGGGGAACCTGGGTAGGCCAAGTCATGGCATCGACTGCCACATCCAACACTGTACCTGTAATAAAAGCCACAAGCAAGGCTGAGTATACTAATACTCAGCAAGGCTTACCCGTCGGGTGAAAACTACATCACCGACATCTAGACATGAGAGGCTTTTGGCTGGTGGGTTTGTTTGCCAAAAAGCAACTAAGAGTAGATCCTTGCTTTCATAATTTTAGCATCATATTCTAGTAGATTTTACCATTCTAGATTAGCATCCTCTCTAAGCATACAAGTGGTGCAATACAATTTAATTCATACAACAAGTTCATCAATCTCATAGTTCCACTTGTTACTCAATGCAGCAAGGCGGTCAAGCAGTCTCATTAACCGCGAGAAGCGGACAGTTCGAACCGAATTTTGCTACCTGGCCAGGGGAAACCCAACACACACGGATAATGCTCGCTATAAAAGGTACAAGCACTTCCCAACCTTTCCCATCGATCCACAATTCGGATCCGAATCCACCTTCCTTAGGATAGAGGTTTACTGCTTCACTCACAGTCTCACGCATATATCCACAAGTGTACGGCAGGGGAAACAAAGTTTCCAAGGAGAGATGGCTATCGGCCCTAGCTGCTTCAATCTGGTACCGGGCTTACCGATTCCCATATATCGGCATGCATGTGGTACGTTCAAAAACTTGACACACTCAACCACACGTTTCGACCTTAAATCCATTATCATACACGGACGGGAGATCTACATCTACCATCCCGCCCGTCCATCCTTATGATTCCAACATAAGTAAAGACAAGCAACTCCTATGTCTCGCGAGTGACAGGAAATCACTCGACTTGTAACAGACCTAAAGCAATGCCCTATCGATCCTTTCATACTAGTGTTGCAAATCATAGGTACTAGAAATGTGCAGCTAAGGTATTCAATCAACTCCTTGAAACGTAAATGCACAAGCATAGGGAATTCATAGATGCATAAACTTTAAAGGTTAGGTTATGCTCCGGGGCTTGCCTTCTTGCGCTAGCTGGGGGTTAGCCTCCGGGTCGATTGTTCCTTCGCCGTCACCATTCTCCGGGGTGCCTTCTCCGTCGGCGGGGATGAGATGGTAGAAGCCGTCCGCAACAGCGCCTTCTACATGAGATGCATAACTTATAGTGGCTGCCTAGTGATTCCAAAACTAAGGCCTTGAAGGCCATATTCACCTAGACATGCTAATGTACTACTTTCTCCTTAACAAAATTAGAGGAGGGGTGGAAAAATTTTACGCATCTTTGATGGTGATTGTGTACATATATAAAAGAATTTCCATTTATTATTTTGAATTTTGGGGGTGCTGTTCTGGAATTTTAGACTTTCCATGTTTCATTTTAATTATTTATCAAAAAGGTCTATTCTTTTATATAACTTAATTCCACCTTAATTTCTTCTCATTTTCGTTTCTCAGTTTCTGTTCATCCTTTTTATCTATAAACTTTATGACAGCTACTGGAGTATAAGAGTTAGGCTCACTCCAAAATTTAGCTAAAACCGAGCTACACAGAATTTATTAAAAATAGTACAAACTTCTGCCTAAAGAAACAAGATAAATTCATATAAAATCGAAAATACATCCAAATCAGGAAATTTTCCTACCAGAGCTAGTCATGAGTGCACGGAGGGCTCTGGCCAAGTGGTGGCTCAAAATAACCCTTGGACAGTCCTCAATAAATTTCTATCCGAAAACACATATCTATTTATTTGCTAGTATAAACCGAGCAAAAATTAAGTTTTGCATTTTTAGCAGATGTGCTAACAAGTTCTTAGGCCTCTGGAGAAAAATGGTGATTTTTAGCTGCATGGATTATTTTTAATAATTTCAGGACTGCAAAAAGACAGGAATCACCAATTAATTCATAACCGAAGCTACATTCCAAATTTTTAGGTCCCCTTTGGACACAAGGTGTCCAAAGTCGCTGCAAACAACATATCCAAAGCTCAGCCCTAGCGGAGCTCTGGATTTGAAATGGTGCACATGTTTCTAAATTCACAGTTTGAATTTTAATTCGAAATTGGTTGACCAAAAGTATATACATGCTAAAATGAGATTGGAGTTTACAACCTCACGAGTCCAGGGAGTATTTTTGTGCATTTTTCTGATTTTTGTATGATTTTTAGAGGATTTTACAAAATTCGGGAAAAATAGATCTAGGTTTAAGAATCTTTTTACACTGGAGACCCTAGAACTTTAAAACTTCGCGAACAGGTCCTTGACTTTTGCGCAGAGGACCCTGGAAAAACGAAGACGATGAAGAAAGGTCCTCGGCTCGTCGCCGGAGTTGCGCCGGCCAAACGACGACGAGCTAGGGTCGGGAAGTGGGGGAAAAGAACCAGGGGCTCACCACGAGTCGATTGGTGGCGGTTGGGAGGCCGGGGGAAGCTCGGAAAATGGCCGGCGGCGATGCAGTGGCGGCGCGGCCACCGCGGCTTCTACGCCGGTGAGGTCGGTGGCGCTCTCCGAGGTTGAAGGGGCTCTAGAGCATCAGTGGAGCTCGGGGAAGCTGTTGGCGTGCTCGGTTGACCTCGGGGATGGCTCGAAGTAGGGGCTCAACGTGAGGGTGCTTCGGTGGCCGAAAAATGGAGATTTGGGGGAAATCTCGATTTCTCGCCGGAGAAGCGATGATAGCTCGAGAGGAGTGGGGGAATGGGAGGCTAGTGAAGGGGTCTAGCTTTGTGCGCGAGGAATTTGGGAATGGTGGAGAGTGTAGGGCGAATTTCGCTTCGAAGCCCGGCTCGGTCCGCGCGGCGCGAGGTTGAAGACGACGGGAGCGAGCGCGAGGAGAGGGAGAAGGGCTGGGTGCGGGCTGAGGGGAGGAATGAGACTGCTCGGTGGAGTGTTTGGGTGAGCCAGAAGGCACTGAGCGGCCTTGGTGGCGTGTGTGCGCGTGCGCAGGCTGTCGAGGTCGCCATTGATGGCGCGGTGAGCTCGGGCAGAGCGCGCGCACGGGATTGGGCGTCGAAGATCGTCGCGTGAGGGAGTGGAAGATCTTCTACAGGGTCCTTGGCACGGAGCGGGACGGAATCTGCCGCGGAGCGGCTTGCGCGACGCGCGCGCGCGCGGCCACGGCGGCGCTCCGACCGCCATGATGGCGTTCGCGCGGCGCGAGGCGAGGCGGCCTGTCGACGGCGATGTGAAGGCTCGAAAGGGGCTGGACAAACGCATGACGACAAGCGCCACCCGATGCCGCGGCTCGGCCAGCTCGGCGCGGCCTCCGCCGCTCGCCGGCCACGTGGCGGCCGAGCTCCGGCTAGAGCAGGGGCGCGCCAGGGCGACTGTTGGGCCCCCGTGGAGCTCCTTTGCCCTATTTGAATTTTCTCCAAAAATTTGAACTGAACATGAAAAAGTGTAAAAATAAAAGTTGGAGTTTGAGAGGTGGGACACAACTTTCTTTTTGGGATGAATCTGAAATTTCAAATTTTTCGAGCTCAAACAACCCAAATTCAAAAAGGTGTTCAGATTGGTTTTTTGAGTTTTTGAGGGGCTAAACTGCAAAATTTTCAAAAGTTCCAAACAGTGACTAGGCCTTATTTGTGATGGAAAACAACTTTTATTTTTGGATATTTTCATGTTTAGTACAAAATTTTTGAGATTTCAGTTGGGTGTCAAACAACCTTTGTTTTTGAATTTAAATATGAATTTTGATGAATTTTTGAATTCCATCATCACTTTTTCCCTCTTTAATCTGTTTCAAAGGTGTTTACTTCATTTTTACATCAGAGATGTCACAAAGGCACGACCCATTGGTTGTCCAACACATGACCACGAACCTTTTCCTTATGACCATCATCACGTTGCTGATAAACAGGGTAGGAATCCTTGCCCTGCGTGGTCGCATCACAAAAAACACGCGGATAACGGTTCTTGCATGATGCACGCCCAAAAGTGCATGGGCAGTTTGGGTTTAATGATCCGCAAGGACCGTGAATCTATGCTTCATGACCATCCTATATAGTTCCGGGTATTTCTTCTTGTCTGGGAGCTCAGCAGAAATAAGACGATCATATTGCTCTAGGCACGTGAGTTTCGACTGCCTATTCATGATCAAAAGCCAATGTGCATGCGGTAAGCCTCTCTTCTGGAACTCCGCCACGTATACATATGCCTGAACCTTTCCAAGAATGTCCCTTTTCAACAACCTGATCTTTAGATCCTCGAGCTTTGCCCTAAAGACCCGGGTGACGAGATCTGCACGGTCATGAGGTGTTTACCCTAGGTAAAGCTCGTTCTTTATCTCTTCCCAATTAGGGTTGCATGTCATGGTGAGAAAGATATCCGGCTTTCCAAACTTCCGCACCAGAGCCATTGCATTCATATATCGACGCCTCATATCACGGGGCCCCCCAATGAACTTTGGTCCTAACACCGTCCGTTTCCCAACAGCATCACACCGTCCTTCACCTACATTCAAGCTGTAAACCAAGCCTTGGTATAGGTCAGCTCGTAAGGTGTCCTAGTTGTTTCGTACGTATTCTAGATGCGAGCTCTCGATCTTTATATAAGTGTCAATGGCAAACTGCTAAAAAAGACGTTGGCCATGCAATATTGGATTAAATATACCAGGCCGCATCTAGAATTTGTAGCAGTAGTAGTCACGAACAGAGAAGCACTTGTTTCCAGCAGATCCTGCAAACACACGTTGTTTCGATTAGGTCACATAGAGTTAACACTGGTAAAATAAATAATCTAGTGTCTCATTAATTTACCGAGATCATCATCTCCAGCACGCTTCTTGCGGATCTCTTGTGCGGCTCTGACTTTGTCCATAGTCACACCAACCTTTGGAATGTTGTTGTGCCAGCCGAGTTCACCTCTTGGAAAGAATAGAGGGTATGACAATGGGTCGTAGCACCCATGGTAGGATAGGATGCCATGTATGGATCTATCCCTCCCTTGTAGCATAACACTATTCTCGAACTGTCCACGATGTTTGCTCCCCTCAATCCACATGGCGGCAACCTCCGATGTGATAGGCACAATATAAGTTCTTTGGTCTAGCCGCTGGTCGAGATTGAATTCACTACGGTAGTCTTCAATTTTATCAATATGCCCCATAGTCCTAAGGTGTTCAGAGTACGGATTACCATTAAGAATTCTCACCAACCCTGCAACAACTTCCTTATCCTTTTCAAGTATTCTTCACGACACTTACGATAGCGGTGTTCAAGAGCAGGATCGTCATCATAGAAGTAAAGCTCAAGGTGGTCCGCCTCTTTGCCCTTCTCTCTGCCAAAATCATACATGTTGTGGTACATTTGGCCATGGGCTCGGAATGTGTAGATACCACCAGTGCGCACATCGGTGGTAATTCGATCCATGTTACAATATAGGGACGTAAATGAGAAGTGGCCGTTAAAATGCCAGATGTTTTTATGAAAGTGCCTCGCATCGGCATCTGAACTTGACCACAATCTCATGAGTTCTAGTGGTGTGTCGGGGGTGGACAGGTGTATCTTTCCGCCACAACAACAGAATCCCGGTGGCTCGAATTCAAACTTCTTTGCATTGCAATACTGGCAATTCGGAATAGGTTTCAACACGTGTGTATCGGACGAACATTGCTATAAACTACTCCGTAGGGATTAGGGACTTCTGGGACGCTAGGATTGTCATCTTCAACATCTGGTACTTCCACATTTGGTACTCCCTCATTGTATTCCTCTTCATCTGAAGCATACAAGTTGACCACGTTTTATTTAAATAAATTAACAGATTACAAAGCAAAATATAGCTTATATAAACACAAACACTTTCCAGCGAAAAGATGTCCTCCATCCTCTTCATCCTCCTCAAATATCACGTCCTCATCGCCACCTATAAATTCCATTGATAAGTTTATGAATAATTCCAACCTCTTACGACATACAAAGTAAAATTGTGGAAGATTACCGCCTTCCATCATAGATGCTTTCGCAAATGGTGTTGTGTCTTGAAGAGGAACCGGACTGGGTTGTCCTGTCAAATACAAACAATTTGATGATCACTACACTCTACACAGTTGATTCGCACACTAATTCGATCAGTAATTGCATTTACCATTGTTCCCTTGACTTGGTTGTGTCTGGTTGGCCTCTGCAGTAGAAGGATCAAGAACATCACTTCCTGTGACATGAATTAAGTCATGTTAGTGAGTGTATATTATTTAAAAATGTGTACGACAATCAATTCTCTTGAAAGGGCTACAGACTGACCATTCTCAACGTTTGTCATTTTGGTGATCGATGTTGGTTCATCAACGCCCCCCTTAAAAGATTTTCTTGACCTTCCAATGGTATTTTGAAAACACTGGTTGCATCGTGTTATCAATGCATGTTTCTCGTCGGGGGGCACGGCACGCCTCTTCAAAGTGTTGTTGTTAGTGAAAGAGCATCTAGGCCCCTAATTCGGTTTTGGTGATTAATGGCAACATTATCATTGCGACTAACAAGTGTTTTGCAGAAACTAAGTTAGGTTAGTGCAATGATGGGCTTTCACAGTATTCTTGGCCCCCATCATTTGCGAATGATTGTATTGGTGCAAAGGATATGATCGAAGATTAAGGAAAAGCTAGTTCTAAGTGCCGTTTGGATGATGAGAGGAACTTAGAGTAGTTTAGGTCTTTGTTTTCCTTTGGCCGTACTATAAACGGGGGTTAAGGATTGGTAGCTTGACCTAGATAATCCTAGAGTTTAGGTGTGGTGCACACTTGTGAAACCTAGTGCTAGGTAGCTATGTTAAAGCCCTTGAGAAGGTTGGTAACTCAAAGAATTTGAATTGGATGAGTTTCAGCCTTAAGAAGTTTAAAGCAGTTTGCTCAGTAGGGACCGACTATTTCGGTGCTCACTGGGGCAGTGACCGAATTAGTCGGTGCTCTGTTTGCTATGCGAGGCGAACAGAGGCACCGACTTATTCGGTTCCTGTCAGCAGGGCTCACCGAATCAGTCGGTGCCCTCGGCCACTTGATAGCCTAAGTCCCAGAGGGGACCGACTGGTTCGGTGGGCAGCACCAAATCAGTCGGTCATTCTGGCTAGAAATGGCTGTTAGGTACTGAGTGAAAATGAAGGGGGACCGATTGGTTCGGTGAACCCTATGAAGACCCACCGGATGAGTCGGTGGCCCTACAGATCCTGTTCTAGTCCATGTCCCCATGGGGGACCGACTAATTCGGTGGGCAGCACCGAATCAGTCGGTCATTGTGGCTGGAAATACCAGTTCGGTACTGGTGCGCACCGACTGGTTCGGTGCTGCATGGAGGGTGGCCACCGAATCAGTCGGTGGTCACTGCTAGCCGTTGGAAGTTCAAATCAAAGGAGGCACCGACTGTTTCGGTGGCCATCTTTGGAGGGCACCGAATCAGTCGGTCCCTCTACGTCAGCACTAACGGTTATGAGCTTTTGAGTGGGCTAATTATAGCCACTCTTCTCCTACTTGGAGACTCTCTTGCTACACGTTTTCACTGTTCATCCAGCTGTTGTTGGGGAGTGTTTGAGGGCAAGAGAGGCACTTGGATTCATTGGTGTTCTTGATCTTGAGAAGATTAAGGACTCTTTTTACTGCTTGGGAGTAGCAAGTGTGCGTCCATCTAGCTCTTGGTCTAGTCTAGGTCAAGTGAAGATCTTTGGCTTGTTACTCTTGGTGATTCGGCATCACCTAGACGGCTTGGTGGTGTTGATCTTGGGAGCTCACGTGGAGATTGTGTGAAGCCCCAAGAAGGTGTACACGGTTTGGAATCCGTCGTCCCGGAGTGAAAAATGGATATCCCCTACGAGAGCACTTGATCCTTGCGTGGATCAAGGGGGAGCTATACCCTTGCGCGGGTGCTCCAACGAGGACTAGGGGGGAGTTGCCGACTCCTCGATACCTCGGGAAAAATCGGCTTCCTACTCTTCTCTTTACTTTGAGCAAGTTTACACTCCGCATTTCTATTCCTAGAATTGCCATGATAGAGTAGGATTGGAACTAGGTTGCTTAACTCCTTTCAACACTAGCTATGCTCAAACCACACTTGTAGGCGCATAGGGTGAATTGGCTTATTGCATAGGATTGTTTTATCGCTTAAATTTTGTAGAAGCCTAATTCACCCTCCCTCTTAGGCATCTTGATCCTTTCAATTGGTATCAGAGCCTCATTGCTCAAAGGATAGTCTTCACCACCTAGAGCAAGATGTTTAGTGAAGGGCCTCCTCCGGTTTTCGATGGCAAGGATTTTTGTTATTGGGAGATCCGTATGGAAGCATACCTTGATGCCATGGATGCCGATGTGCTTAGGGCTACCACCGTTGGCTTTCCCGCGCTCGTTGATGAGGATAACCTCACCCCACTTGAGGTGTCTCATGCGAGGCTCAATGCTAAGACTAGGAACACTCTCCTTAGAAGTCTCAACAAGGAAAACTTCAACCAAGTTAGAAGTGAGACAAAATCCCATAAAATATGGACGAAGCTTGTTGAGATTCGCATGGGTTCTAAGGATGAGAGAGAGGAGCGACACAAAGTTATTATGGATAAAATCAATGCTCTCAAGAAATTTCCTAATAAATGTGCTCGTACCACGTACTCACGTTTGAATGCTCTTGTAGAGGAATTGAATGAACTTGATGTCACCAAGATGGAGGAGCTTGAAGTCAAGAGAAGATTCCTAAGTGCTCTTCCAAGTGACAAGTACTCCGGCATCGTCACCGTCTACTTCTATGATGATCTCAACTCTCACACTATCACCATGATGTTGGGGAAGATCAAGGGCCATGAAGATTACATGGGCTACACAAAAGAATATGAGAAGTATGAAGGCTTATCTTCCTCCATCAAGAAAGACATTGCCTTCAAGGCTAGCAAAGATAAGAAGATGAAGAAGGTGATTGTTGAGGAGTCAAGTGAAGATGATGACGATGGCAAGAGTGAGGAGCTTGATGAAGTTGCCCTCCTTGTGAGAAAGACCACCAAGATGCTTTGGAAGCTTGACAAGAAGGGAATTGATTTCAACCACAAGAGCAAGAAATTCTCTATCAAGAAGAAGTCCATCAAGGATATGGATTGCTATAATTGTGGTGAGCTCGGCCATCTTGCACATCAATGTCCTTTTCCCGACAAGAGAAAGAAGAAGAACTACAAGAAGGAGGAGAGTGATGATGATGGTGACTACAAGAAGAAGACCTTCAAGAGCAAGAAAGATGGCAACAAGAAGAAGTCCTCCACACCCACCAAGAAGAAGCAAGGAAGAGCTTTTATTAGGGAGTGGATCACCAACGATGACACTTCAAGCAACTCATCAAATGAAAGTGAAGATGAAGGAGTTGCCGGTCTTGCAATTGGTGCTTCCATCCCTCCACCGCCTTGCTCAAGCTCCAAGTCAAGAAAACATTTTTGCCTCATGGCAAAGGGTGATAGCAAGGTGAGAAAGCCTTCCCATCATGAAGATGCAAGTGATAGTGATAGCGATAGTGATGATGATGATGAGCCCTCTTATGATGATCTAGTTGCTTATCTTAAACAATATACTAGCATCATTAGAGAATCAAATGAGAAAATTGATAGGCTTGAGCAAAAGAAGGAAAAACTAGTTGCAAAATGTGATGATCTAGAAGCTAAGAACATAGAGATAAAACTTGGGCATGTTAAGCTTACTAGTGATCGTGATGAGTTGAAAATCAAGTTCCAAGAGCTCACTACCCACCACAAGTTGCTTGAAAAAAATTTTGATGTATTGTCAAGTGAGAAATTGGTTGAGGAGAAGATTGTGAAAGTAAATTGTGCTACTCAATGTGATGATCTTCTTGAGGAAAGCATAGGGCAAGTTGATTGTGGAATTCAATGTGATGATTTGCTTGAGATCTCGCCTAATCCCCCAATGAAGGCAAATGATGAAGCTACGAGTGATTCGCCTAATCCCCCAATGGAGGCTAATCACTCAAATCAAGGTGAAGGCTCTAGCAATGATAATTCAATGAAGAGTTGTGCAACATGCAAGGGCAAGTTTGTGTTGGGTGTGTCACCAAATGGCATACTTGGCAAAGACTATGTGGACCTTCAAGTCAAGAACAAGCATGCCATGAGTGAGATTCATAGGCTCAAGCAATAAGTGAATGATCTCAAGTCCGGTTACAACACTCTCACAAATGGCAATCAACTCTTTGGCAAGATGTTGTCCGATAGAGAAATCAACTATAACACTCAAGGGCTTGGGTACTTGTCCACCAAGATTGTTGAAGCAAAGAACAAGATACCTCAACCCAAGTCAAACAAGCCCAAGATCAAGTATTGCACCGAGTGTCAACAAGAGGGTCACTTTGCTCATGAATGCAATACTCCTCCTCCTCCAAAAATGAAAGATCACTTGAGAGCCAAGGCATTCAATGCTCATTATGGTGTGTCCAAGATATCAAGTGGGAAGGTGATAGTGAGATTCTTGGGACCTAAGGATTCAACTAGGCCTAAGCAAATTTGGGTGCCCAAGATTCTTGTCACAAAATTGAGTGAACCACACAAGTCAAACTTTGCATCATCATCAACCTCTAGCTCCCGAACTTTCTCAAAGGTTTGGGTAGCTAAACCTCAAGCTTGATTTTGTTTGTTGGTGTAGGTGAACTACAAGACCGGTGGACACCATTGGGTTATGGATAGTGGATGTACTCAACATATGGCCGGTGATCCCCGGATGTTCACCTCACTAGAAGAGAGTGAAAGTCATGAGAAGATTACATTTGGTGAAAACTCCAAGGGCAAGGTTGAAGGGATTGGCAAGATTGATATCTCCAATGATCACTCCATCTCCAATGTGCTACTAGTTGATACTTTGAGCTTCAACCTCTTGTCCGTTGGCCAACTATGTGATTTGGGCTACAAGTGCATATTCATCGATGAAGGGGTAGTTGTCACAAATAAGGAAAGTGATGAAGAAATCTTCAAGGGCTTTAGATACAACAATCTCTATCTTGTTGACTTCAACTCAAATGAAACAAGCTTGTGCACTTGCTTATTCTCCAAGGCTTCTAAGGGTTGGTTGTGGCATAGAAGACTTGCACATGTTGGTATGGGTACTCTTAAGAAGCTAGTGAAGAAAGATTTGGTTGTGGGCTTAAAGGACATCAAGTTTGAGAAGGACAAATTATGTAGTGCATGTCAAGCCGGCAAACAAGTAGCAAATACACATCCAACCAAAGCTTATGTATCTACATCAAGACCTCTAGAGCTTCTTCACATGGATTTGTTTGGACCAACAACTTATGCTAGCATTGGTGGGAATCTCTATTGTCTTGTGGTAGTGGATGACTTCTCTAGATACACTTTGGTGTTGTTTCTTCATGATAAGTCCGAGGTTGCAAAGGTCTTCAAGAAGTTTGCCAAGAAAGCTCAAAATGAATATCAAGTAACTTTGGTGAAGATTAGAAGTGACAATGGTACCGAGTTTTCCAACTCCAATATTGAAGCATATTGTGATGAAATTGGGATCAAGCATGAGTTCTCTGCAACTTACACACCTCAACAAAAAGGAGTAGTAGAGAGAAAGAATAGAATCTTGATCACCTTGGCTAGAACTATGTTGGATGAATATGATACACATGAGAAGTTTTGGGCCGAGGCAATCAACACCTCATGCTATGCATCAAATAGGCTCTTTCCTCACCGCCTCTTGAAGAAGACGCCATATGAGTTGCTTGTTGGGAGGAAGCCAAATATCTCTTACTTCCGGGTGTTCAGTTGCAAATGCTACATCTACAAGAAGCGGCAACATCTAGGGAAGTTTCAAAAATGTTGTGATATTGGTTTTCTTCTTGGTTACTCATTGAAGTCCAAGGCATATAGAGTATTTAACTTGGCCACCGGCTTAGTTGAAGAAACATATGACGTGGAGTTTGATGAATCTAAGGGCTCCCAAGGAGCAATGGAAAATTTTGATGATGTAGGTGGTGAACCCTTGAGGGAGGCAATGAAGAACATGCAAGTTGGAGTCATCAAGCCAAAGGAAGATGATGATGAAGTGCAAGAGATCAATCAACCATCTTCTTCCTCCATGGTGCCTCAAGTGGATGTGGATGAAAGCAAGAATGATGAAGATGACACACCACTTCCTCAGGAAGATGTTCATATTCCACAAGAAGAGGTAGAGGCTCAAGCTCAAAATGTTGATGCTCCAAGGGCTACTCAAGAACAACCACCTAGAAGACACAATCCAAGAATTCAAGCTCATCCCAAAAATCTCATCATTGGAAGCCCCACCAAAGGAATCATGACAAGATCAAAGAATCAACAAGCAATGTTTTGTGAGTGCTACTCCTTTGTCTCAAAGAAGGAGCCATCCAAAGTTGAAGAAGCCTTGATTGATCCAAATTGGGTGAATGCAATGCATGAAGAACTCAACAACTTAACCTGGAATGATGTATGGACTTTGGTGGAGAGGCCAAGTGGTGCTAGAGTGATTGGTACTAAGTGCGTGTTTAGAAACAAGCAAGATGACTAAGGGAATGTTGTGCGGAACAAGGCAAGGTTGGTTGCAAAGGGGTTCTCTCAAATTGAACGACTTGACTTTAGAGAGACTTTTGCTCCGGTGGCTAGATTAGAGGCAATTCGCATTCTCCTTGCTTATGCCTCTTGTCATGATATGAAGCTCTACGAAATGGACGTCAAGAGTGCATTCCTCAATGGGTACATCAATGAAGAAGTATATGTAGAACAACCACCAGGCTTTGAAGATCCATACAACCCCAATCATGTGTTCAAGCTATCCAAGGCACTCTATGGACTCAAACAAGCTCCAAGGGCTTGGTATGAGCGTCTCTGGGATTTTCTCATTGCCAAGTTATACAAGATTGGGAAGGTTGATACTACACTCTTCACCAAGAAGGAGAATGGTGAGCTCTTTGTTTGCCAAGTCTATGTGGATGACATTATATTTGGCTCAACAAATGAAGAGATATGCAAAAAATTTGGTGAAATGATGTCAAGGGAATTTGAGATGTCAATGATTGGTGAACTTACTTTCTTCCTTAGATTTCAAATCAAGCAACTTGAAGAAGGCACCTTTATATGTCAAGAGAAATATACCAAGGACCTTCTCAAACGCTTCAAGATGGAAGATTGCAAGCCCATCAAGACCCCCATGGCAACTAATGGGCATCTCGACCTTGATGAGGGACGTAAACCGGTAGACCAAACTCTTTATTGTTCTATGATTGGTAGTCTACTTTACCTTACCGCATCTAGGCCCGACATCATGTTTAGTGTATGTATGTGTGCTCGTTTTCAAGCCAATCCCAAAGAAGCACACATTAAGGCCTTGAAAAGGATCTTTAGATATCCTAAATATTCACCAAGCATTGGCCTTTGGTATCCCAAAGGAGCACACTTTGAACTCGTTGGCTATTCCGATGCGGATTATGCGGGTTGCAAAGTGGATAGGAAAAGCACTTCCGGCAGGTGCCAATTGCTTGGTAGGTCGCTAGCTCTTGGTCTTCCAAAAAGCAAAATAGTGTGGCTCTTTCAACCACCGAGGCCAAGTACATTGCCGCCGGCCCTTGTTGTGCACAAATCCTTTACATGACTCAAACACTCCTAGACTATGGCTTGGTTCTTAGGAGTGTACCCTTGCTTTGTGACAATGGGAGTGCAGTAAAGCTTGCAAATAACCCCGTCCAACACTCACGTACCAAGCACATAGATATCCGTCACCACTTTATTAGAGATCATATAGCTAAGGATGATATATCTTTGCATGGTGTAAGGACGGATGATCAGTTGGCGGATATCTTCACAAACCCTTTGGATGAAAATAGGTTTTGCAACTTGCGGAATGAGCTTAATGTGGTTGACTTCTCCAATTTCACCTAGAATGCTCAGTGTTGGTTGTATATAGATATGCTTGAAAAACAAAAAAAATAGTTGCTAGACTTGTCTTTGCATATCATGTGTAGTATATCTCATATGCATTAGGAGCTTGTCTAACCTTTGGAAGATAGTGGTGAAAGAGATGAGTAAGCTTGCAAACGGTTCAAACTTGGCAAGATAGATTTAAATTCTAGTTTTAAATTCTTGTCTATGCACTTGCATGCATCTTGCATTGTGTTCGTTTAGTCGTTTTGTTGGCATTTGGTTGTGGCATACATTTAGGAGGAGCATGGACTGCTTTCATCATCCCTTGTGCTCTCTCTAGGTGTTGGTGCCCTCCGGTGTTTTGGCTTTGGTTTTCAATTTTAAAACTATGTTAAGCCACTTGGCCATATATGAAACTATCTTGAAACTTGAGTGTTTGAGAGAGGTTCGCTTGTCTCTGTCCAAGAATCATATTTATTTGCCTCTCTTTGGATCCATGGACTTGAGACAAGAAAATTCCGCGAAAAATCCTTGAAAAATCCTCATTGCAGAAGGACCGACGCTTTTCTTGGAAGGGACCGAATCAGTCGGTCATTCTCTGTCTATCTGCTGTTTTGGCTCTGGTGCGGACCGATTAGTTCGGTGGTACATGGTGGAGGCCACCGAATCAGTTGGTGCTCTGTGGGTGCGGGTTAAACCCACACCCCACCGACTGGTTCGGTGCCCATCACCATGCACGACCGAATCAGTCGGTCCCCCCGACGCCGAGCAGATCTGGACCGTTGATTCGAAATCGTTCAATCTCATCCGTCCTTTCCTTCTTACTCTATCCGTTCACCGCTCAAGGGGGCCCACCTGTCAGCCTTTCTTCATCCTTCTCCCTGTGCAGCTCGCTCGCACAACACGCTCCGCCGCCACCTCAGCGCCGCCGCCCTCGCCATCGCCCACGCCGCCGCTCAGCGACCGAGCAGCCGCTCAGCGCCACCGCCTGTGTCGCCACGCTCGCTCGCTGGAGCCGTAGTAGCCGCCAAACCCTCGCGCCGCCGCCTACCGCCTAGTGCTGCCGCCGCCGGCCACCATCTGCCCAGGCGAAGGCCCCCCCCCTTCGAGCTCGTGGACTCAATCCACCTCTCCCTCCTCCGATTTCGTGCAAGGTGCATCTTTTCCCCTCTTTCCCTCTCTCTCTCACTCTTTTTGGATCTCAAACCCTAGAGAGATGAGCAATTTTGAACTAAAATTTAGAATTCAAACTAAAATTTGAACAATGCACCTTGCCTATGCTCTATGTGCTCATGAGTAGAATTTCTTTCATATTCTTACTATGTGACACAATTAGAGCTAGAGAAATTTTTGCTCTCATTATCTCTTGATGATTATAATTCATATAATTTATCCGGATTAATGAGAGCTACATTTCAATCACATCCTAGGATAGACGTGCTTCCAAGCTCTTATCTATTCCATGCTTTCTAGGATTCTCTACTAATTAGCTATGCCTCTATATATATATTTTCTTTTTGCGAGCAGGTGTGGTTGTTGAGACAGGGTCAGTGACAACAGTGGCAGTGGCAGTGACAGGGACAGTTTGCAGTGTCAGTGCTTGAGGCAAAGCCTCGGGTTCTTTTTCTGGACAGTCAAGGCAAAGCCTTGGTCAAGGACCTTGCCAGCTTTCTGGGGTTTTCTCTCTCAGTGCAGTTTTTCAGCCATGACAAAATGTTCAGGGAGGTTCTGGCAGTGCAGGGGGTGATGACCTTCCTCCTCCGAGTCCCCCACGGGACCCGAAGAAGAGAAAGGCCAAGGTCATTGTGAAGAAGAAGAAGAAGCTTCCTCCTGGTCATTCTGACAAGTGGGAGGCTACTATGGCAGCTGTCCGAGCTGTTGAGCATGTTGAGCGTGGCGCCGCTCAGTTTCAGATTGTTGACACCATAGCGTCACCAGCAGCTCCTGAGGGTCCCCAGCCACCTCAGCCACGCCGCTCAGGGCGTACTCGTTCTCAAACGAAGCTTCTTGTGACAGAGACTTCAGAGTCTACCCACCTCGAAGGCCCGCCCGCGTCCTCCTTCTACTGCCGCACCCACTGCTACTCATGGCAAGAAGAGAGCACTGGAGGTTGTCTCCACCTTACCAGAGATCCCAGAGGCACCAGAGAGCTCAGACTCTGACACTCCTACAGCTGTACCGCCATATCAGGAGTTGAAGAAAGCCACAGCAGGGACAGTATGGAAGCTCAGGCTTCGGAAGTACAAGACCTGGTTTCCTGAGACTAGAGAGACTCCAGATGAGTGCATCTTCTGGACAGACAGGCAGGAGGTTTTCTACAGAGCGTATATCAACGCTCCTGCTCAGTTCTTCAGTCACAGGGTGCTAGTCCCAGAGACTCTGGCCAGGGCAGCAGGTATCACAGTCGCTGAGCTCCGACGCTACATTGCATATATGCCTGGCTTGTTTCAGATCTTAACGACACCTGGTAGAGTGGTCAAACAGTGGGTTCATCAGTTCTATGCTTCAGTCTGGATTGACCCCGAGCACAGGTTCATTGAGTATATGTTTCAGAACCACCGATACTGTCTTACTCGTGCTCAGATTGCGGGAGTCTTTGGTGCCAGGGCAGAGGGTCCAAGGATTCATCAGCTTGCATACCCCAATGTGGAGCCTCCTCGTCATCCATACTCAGTGGGGATATATGCACCAGATCATGAGACCGTCTCTGCCATCTACCGTCCTCCGTTTGGTGCAGCTTCTGAGAGACACCCGTCTGGCCTGACACAGCTGGCATACATTCTACTAGAGGCCCTTCGTCGTTCTCTACTGCCCCGTACTGGCAACAGAGAGGCTATGACAGCCTTGCAGCAGTGGCTTCTCGCTCACATGGTTCAGCGCATGCCTTTTGATGTTATTGATTTTATTCTGTGTGAGATTGAGGATGTGATAGCAGATGGACTCAAAGTTGGCAGATTTCTACCATATGCACACATCATCAGTTGTATCCTAGCTGCTAGTTGTGGAGATGAGGCTCAGGTAGAGCATCTTGTAGACAAGACTCCCATGTTCATTGAATACAAGCCTGCCAAGCCCAATGATCCTCGCCGTGGTCAGAGAGCTCTACACCACGTGGCCCAGCAGTGGACACCTGAGCAGAGAGCTCAGTATGAGGTAGAGGATCAGCAGCTATGCCATTCAGAGATTGAGGCAGGCCTTGAGGGCATTCAGCGACTCTCTCTCTGACACTGACTCGGAGGACGATGACTTTGAGATACCTTTTGTCCCCCCGTTCAGTGCCCCTCACAACTCCGAGGCTGGAGGTTCCCGGTCCGTACTAGTCACAGAGGCCGCTCCTGTCTCTCAGGCACCTCAGCAGCCTGGAGCTCCTTCTCCTACCACTGGGCTCTCTACTGTAGAGATGATGGCGATCATGATGCAGTCTATTCAGACTATGTCCTCCGCTATTGTTCAGATGCAGGCTCAGCAGCAGCAGCAGGCACGTCAGCATGCAGAGCTCATGCAGTCTTTGGCTGAGCAGCAGAGGAGGCAGGCGGACTTTACCCAGTACCAGTTTCAGTATCTCTTCCAGCAGACGGGTATTGCTCCTCCTTCGGTGTTCCCAGGGCCCCCACTTCAGAGTTTACCTCGCCCGGCTCACCCTGGCCTTCCTCCTCGAGTATCGATGTCCCCTGTGCGTCCCATGGCCTTGCTCAGTTCTCCTCAGATGGCACCATATGAGCCAGTCACGACGAGTGTGTCCGTTGGTCTTCATGACATACCTACTACGTTCGGCACACCTACGTCTGCCTTTGTTGGACAGTTTGGGAGCACACCGGCAGTGATACTGTTATAACTGAGACCACCCAACTCACGTCTCCAGGGTCCAGTCAGTTGGGTTGTAGTTACACAGACCTGCTCAACCTTGATACACCCCAGTCGAGTCAGCCCCAGCCTGCTTCTCAGACTCAGCTTCCACCACAGCCTGTGCCAGACTCAGATATTCAGTCAGCTCTTGAGGCACAGATACTTGAGGCCATCAGCTCGGGTGTTGATCTTCCGCTTCCAGATCCTCCAGTGAGTACTACTTCCAGAGCTACTCCATTTCTTGATGAGATCGAGAAGGAAGCCGAAGAAGCGGCAGCAGCAGCTCCTACCTCCATGGCTCTCGACCCGCCTGCGAGCGCTCCTCCCGCCTCCGCCGCTTAGCATTTATGCTTGACGCCAAAGGGGGAGAGAGTGAGATATGAGAGATAGGGGGAGCTTGGGTAACATAGACTTTTGGCTCTTTGAGTGAACTTATGCATCATGTTTACTTCATGCACTTGTCTTCTTGTTTATATGTGTGATGCCATGTGTGATGCTTGGTATGCTACCCTTGAAACTCTATGTGGTTGACATGTGTTTTGTTAATATATCTCATGTCATGTCTCTCACATCTTATGTGCACTTATGACTTTCTCTATCTATCCTTATACAATAGTGCTCATCTTGATTTGTATGAACTATGTGTTTCGCTTCCGCTATCCTTTATTAGTTCATTCAATTCAAGCTCATCTACCGCCTTTTACCTCTTTTTACTTCTCTCATATCCTTTTAGAGGTTGTGTTGTTATCAATCACCAAAAAGGGGGAGATTGAAAGAGCATCTAGGCCCCTAATTCGGTTTTGGCGATTAATGGCAACATTATCATTGCGAATAACAAGTGTTTTGCAGAAACTAAGTTAGGTTAGTGCAATGATGGGCTTTCACGGTATTCTTGGCCCCCATCATTTGCGAATGATTGTATTGGTGCAAAGGATATGATCAAAGATTAAGGAAAAGCTAGTTCTAAGTGCCGTTTGGATGATGAGAGGCACTTAGAGTAGTTTAGGTCTTTGTTTTCCTTTGGCCGTACTATAAAGGGGGGTTAAGGATTGGTAGTTTGACCTAGATAAAACTAGAGTTTAGGTGTGGTGCACACTTGTGAAACTTAGTGCTAGGAAGCTATGTCAAAGCCCTTGAGAAGGTTGGTAACTCAAAGAATTTGAATTGAACGAGTTTCAGCCTTAAGAAGTTTAAAGGAGTTTGCTCAGTAGGGACCGACTATTTCGGTGCTCACTGGGGCAGCGACCGAATTAGTCAGTGCTCTGTTTGCTATGCGAGGCAAACAGAGGCACCGACTTATTCGGTCCCTGTCAGCAGGGCTCACCGAATCAGTCGGTGCCCTCAACCACTTGATAGCCTAAGTCCCAGAGGGGACCGACTGGTTTGGTGAACCGAATCAGTCGGTCATTCTGGCAAGAAATGGCTGTTAGGTACTGAGTGAAAATGAAGGGGGACCGATTGGTTTGGTGAACCCCATGAAGACCCACCGGATGAGTCGGTGGCCCTCGAGATCCTGTTCTAGTCCATGTCCCCAAGGGGGACCGACTAATTCGGTGGGCAGCACCGAATCAGTCGGTCATTGTGGCTGGAAATACCAGTTCGGTACTGGTGCGCACCGACTGGTTCGGTGCTGCATGGAGGGTGGCCACCGAATCAGTCGGTGGTCACTGCTAGCCGTTGGAAGTTCAAATCAATGGAGGCACCGACTGTTTCGGTGGCCATCTTTGGAGGGCACCGAATCAGTCGGTCCCTCTGCGACAGCACTAACGGCTAGGAGCTTTTGAGTGGGCTATTTATAGCCACTCTTCTCCTACTTGGAGACTCTCTTGCCACACGTTTTCACTGTTCATCCAGCTGCTGTTGGGGAGTGTTTGAGGGCAAGAGAGGCACTTGGATTCATTGGTGTTCTTGATCTTGAGAAGATTAAGGACTCTTTTTAGTGCTTGGGAGTAGCAAGTGTGCATCCATCTAGCTCTTGGTCTACTCTAGGTCAAGTGAAGATCTTTGGTTTGTTACTCTTGGTGATTCGGCATCACCTAGACGGCTTGGTGGTGTTGATCTTGGGAGCTCACGTGGAGATTGTGTGAAGCCCCAAGAAGGTGTACACGGTTTGGAATCCGCCGTCCCGGAGTGGAAAATGGATATCCCCTACGAGAGCACTTGATCCTTGCGCGGATCAAGGGGGAGCTATACCCTTGCGCGGGTGCTCCAACGAGGACTAGGAGGGAGTTGTTGACTCCTCGATACCTCGGGAAAAATCGGCTTCCTACTCTTCTCTTTACTTTGAGAAAGTTTACACTCCGCATTTCTATTCCTAGAATTGCCATGATAGAGTAGGATTGGAACTAGGTTGCTTAACTCCTTTCAACACTAGCTAGGCACAAACCACACTTGTAGGCACATGGGGTGAATTGGCTTATTGCATAGGATTGTTTTATCGCTTAAATTTTTGTAGAAGCCTAATTCACCCCCCTCTTAGGCATCTTGATCCTTTTAGTTAGTACACTCGATGTAAGTTTCGTCCTCTAAGTCTTGTTCATGTGAGGACTGGACATACACTGGCGTCCCGCTATATTCAGGTATTGTCCAGTCGCACGCTTTGATCGTCTCGCCATTTTTCGGGGGGGACACCATCTCAGGAGTGAACTGTGGATTAAGCATGGCAATGGATTTAGGGTGCAAATTATTAGCACGAAAATCCTTCATTCGTTTTTTATAGGCTCTCTTTCCCTCAGCTGAAGACAGTGAAGGGACCGTGACACCCTAAGTGGGGGGGGGTGAATTGGGTGTCTCTAAAAACTAAGGCTCCAATAGCACATATGAAAACCTATTTCAATTTCTATCTAAATATGCTCTAGGTTTTCTCTATGTGTTGCTATCTCTACCGCTAGAAAGTTTTGCACCCTAGGTCCAATCCTATACTAGCATGGCAAGTTTAGGAAAGGTAAATGCGGAAAGTAGTACAAGTATGAAATGCAGAAGCTAAATGGTAGAGAAGAGCAAACTCCTGGCACGATGATTTTTATAGAGGTATCAGAAACCACACGAGCTTTCCACTAATCCTCGTTGTTGGAGCCCCGCTCAAGGGCATAAACTCCCCGGTCGAGTATCTCAGTGGGTGACCACGGGACTTCCCCACGCGCAAGTGGGTCTCCGCTCGTCCCTCCCCGGATGCTCCTCGCCGCCTCCACTTAGTAGAGCTTCGGCCAAACAGCCAAGAGCCTCTCCTCCCTTGCACAATCACCGGCGGCCTCTCCACAAACTCGGTTGGAGGGTCTCGCAAGACTACAAGCCGCGGATTACAACACTTGGTGTGTGCAAGCACCGGTAAGTAAAGAGGTATGCAAACCTCACTAAACTCTAGGCTAAAACACCTAAGAGATGCGCTAAAGGGTCTGGACTAGCACTAAGCACTTGGCTAATTACCTAGATCTTCTATTTAGCACTTTGGTGGATTGAGCACTCAAGAATGTGTATAACACTTGCCAATATCTTCCCTGAGCTCAAGCACACTTCAAATGGCCGAGGCAACCCATATTTATAGCCCCAACCAAACGAGCTAACCGTTGCAAGCCGTTGCAACCTTTCTGCGTACCACCGACTGATTCGGTGTGCAGGAGGGGTACCACCGAATTAGTCGGTGGTGCCACCTCAGCTAGCCGTTGAACTAGCCGTTGACCCACTGTGTCACTGACATGTGGGGCTCGTCCAACCACTGACTGATTCGGTGCCTGTTGCTTTTTCACCACTGAATGAGTCGGTGGTCTCTGAGTAGATCTTCATCTTCGGTTTTCTTCAGCACCGACTGGTTCAGTGCCCCTTCTTCTTGTACCACCGAATGAATCGGTGCTCACCAGAACCGAACAGCTCTTTCTAGGCCGAATGACTGACTAGTTCAGTGCTGCCCACCGAATGAATCAGTGCCCCTCCAAATCTACACAGTATTGAACTGGTATTTCTGGTCATATTAACCGATTGATTCGGTGCCCCTTGATGATACCACCGAATGAGTCGGTGGTCCTTCTCACCAGGCTTCACAGGGCTCTTGTTCCCGCCACCACCGACTAGTTCGGTGGGCTACTGCACAGAGCACCGAATGAGTCGGTGCCTCTGCGTTTCCTGTTGTCTTCTTTGCTTCTTTGCGGGTCTTTTCTTCTATCTTCATTGCCATCTTTTGGATGTCCTTGAATATGACTATGGACACTTTTGTACGTGAAATGGATGGCTTCAATTTGGATAACTATCATTTGGATATTGGTTATATAAGCATTTGGATGGCTTCCAAAGTATCCTTGGGACCTAGAAATATTATCTAGACAAATTGTTAGTCCCAATGATTATGTTGTCAATCAATCGCCAAAATCACAAACAATGGCCTAGGGCCATTTTCCTTACAGACGGTGTCCTATTGAACACTTTACGACTTTCACTCCTTGAAGATTTCTTGGCTGGTGTGTTTGCATGGTACGCTTCATGACGCTTCCTATTATTAGCTTCCCTCCGTTCATCGGAGATATCTGCACAGCGGCTTGCATTTTGTGTGCTATCCTTCTATTGTGTACGTTTATTTAGATCGATCACTTGCGATGGTGGGCTCGATATGTGTGTTGCACCTAGGATGAACCATCATAACGGGTTAACCATAAGCTTGATAAATGTCACAACCTATTTGAGCCGATTAACGTGGTTTGATATTTGGATCTAACACATATTGCAAAATATTACAAGGCACATCACAAATATTACAATTGTGCCATAGCTGATGGATGTAATTAAAACTATGTAACAACAGTTGGCATATGTATGGAGCATCATCCGTAAAACTATACCTATGTCGGATCCCTCTATTTCCTAGTGCAATGCTTCGCAACGCATCCCATTAATCTGATTTTCTGGATCATTCGACGTGCCTGCATCACACATGATAAATCATGATCAAAATATCATATCGGATATCATAATTACAATCATAGGGTAAGCAAAGGACCAAATGGAGACAGCCTCATTTAAATTATACGCTGCATTTGTCCATGTTTTTTTTGGTGACGTGCTTCACGTCGCTTCCTATTCATCTCTTCTCTTTGTTCATTGGTCATTGCTGCGCGCCTAGCTGCAGCACGCTTTATGTCTAGTTCTTGTTTACTCATTTTTGGCTCAATCAGTTGTGATGTTGAGCTCGGTACATCTGGGACACCTAAAGTTAAACTTCCACATAATTACACCTCATAGGTCACGAACTATAGATATATAAAAATGTTTAATTTCAATCGTACCTGGGTTATTGGGTGTTACTGTACCCTGAGCTACAACAACCATATGTTTGCAGGCCTCACCTTGACGAGGATCCATATTCTCCTTGTCCCGAGCGTCACTCCCATCTTCAGAGTGATTGCACAACTGATGTTCTTATCACTTGTCAAGGAAAGACGCGACTGTATTAACATCAGTAAAGATATACCTGTTGACGGTCTATGATTTTTCAGGTGATATGCTTCACGATGCTTCTTATTCACCTCTTCCCTTTCTTCATCGGTCATCGCCGCACGCCTAGATGCTGCTCGGATTCTGTCCCTCTCTTGTTTACTCTTCTTTGCATCGGTGACTTGTGATGGTAAGTTCGATACATTTGAGACACCTAAAGTTCAATGACACATATTAATAACACACTGACACATAAGTTTAAATTATAGCAATAATAATAAAAGCCACACCTCCATTGTTGTCATTTGTTGAATCTGTTAAAGCTTGTCGCCCCACCTTATTGTCCAATGAATGCATATTCCCTGCTCAAATCCATTACAACCATAAGCATATATAGAACATCACTACTCCATCCTCATATTGATGAACAGCGGTATATATGCTTGTATTATGAAGTGCTACAGGTATTAGAAGAAACTGTAGACATCTTATATATCATTGAATAGAACAGAGGAATATATCATTGAATAGAACAGAGAAATATTCAACAGCATATATGTCACTGAGCTGACAAACCAATTTGATGATAAAACTCGGCATTCATAATGGATTTGAAATACTCAGACTATTAGGATTCTTATAAAAGGTAAATGTTCAGCTATATTATACAGCATCCATTGCTTCCATCATTCTAAAGAAGAAAGAAAATTCAGTGCCCCTACTGACCATGTACAGATTGCAAAGTTCATTTAGGGAAATTATAGACACACCTCCATCATTGGCATTCGTTAAATCTGTTGAAGCTCGTCGCCCCACCTTATTATCAGATGAATCCATATTCCCTGCCATACAGTACAAACATCACAATGTTAAAGGCTTGACATGAACTCGTTTCTATAGATGATCTACATGGAGGCCATGATCTTAAAGTATACTTCTTATAAAGGAAGTGCATCTTTACCAGGTTAGCGATCGTGCAGTGTGAACAGCTAGAACAATGATGAGAACGCTGCATGGTTTTTCCTGCTGAAAATTGTGGTTGAGAATCAACTAAAAGCCATGTAACCGAGAGATATGGTTTGACTGACCCAATTACAATTCCATAATGCATGACACATTCACTTTAAAATAGTGCAAATGATGACTGCTGCTAAAATAGCTGCTCACAACCATTAGTTGGGTATATATAAAATCTCCAAAATGCTGTCAGTTTCACATATAAGAGATGCTCAGCATCAATGTCCAAACTTTGATAACTGGTGCGTTGAAATGATCTTTTAACATACACTGAGATAGATATTTTTTAGCACAAGTTAAATCAATGTTGAACTAATTAGCTGGAGTATTATTTATGCTTTTATGATATTGAATTCACGGCATCAGATAAGTTCAGAATAAAAAATCCCTTCTATTCACTTTTAACAACCACAAGATAAGTTTAGAATCACATAGCTAAGCCTGCCTATGACTTAACTGGCCCACTGCCTAAAAAGATACGACTTGTTGGCAGAACTTCAGGCATCTGGCATGTTCAGAATGACCAGCCAGCCATCTACGTTTTCAGAACATTTACCCAGGTATTTTCAAAACTAACTGCAGAGTGACATTTTTTTACTTGATAACCACTAAGCATCAACAATCACAATTTACGTTTACTCGATTACCACTAAGCATCAAGAGTGGAAATTATTTTACATGATCTTAACTCAGCACTAAGCTAAGTAGGTAGCATTTTCATTTTCTCTACTGAAATTCAGAACAACAAGCTGAACAACTTATCAAAATTAAATTTCTTCAAGCTCATGCTAAGCAGCATTTGACCAATTTAGAAGGCCAATTGGTACACTTATTACTGTCATGAAATGACAGTTCATCTCAGAAATATACATTTTCTCGAGAATACATTTTCTCAGAAACATACATTTTCACCTCAAATATAATCATTCTCATTGGCATTTCCTAAAACTTCTGCACATTAAAAACATGCATTTTCAGTAACATGGCGTAGCATCTTGTTGGTAAATTATGCTTGACACTTTCACTTTCATTGGTAAATTATTACTGACCCAATTACAATTCCATAAAGTAAATTATGCATTTACAAATGTCCAAAGATGCAAATAGTTGTATCTGAGATTTGGGGTTAAGGAAGGAGGAGGCATTGGAATTTACTATTATAGTTGTATCTGATGCAAATTATGCCGTAGTTGCCAGTGGTGAGGAGCTGCCAAAAGGGCAGCCATTACTACTAAAATGGAATTGCTAGAAGGGATAGAAGGTGGTGGTGTGACAGATTTGCAAGGCTGCCAAAGGAGAGGGAATATTGGAATTTGGAAAAACATCACAAAATGCAAGGAATACACACGAATGAGATGAAAACAACTCACCATGTGAATCCGTGTGGGTGCTGGATCAGATCAGAGTAAATGAAAAAGCATCAGACCTCTCCATGCATCCATTGAGGGAACAGATGCCCAGCTCTTGCCCAGCTCTTGTCCAGCGACTCGCCCCTCCAACCTCTGCTGGTCTCTTCCGATCTGATCCAAGGCGAGGGAGGGAGATGGAAGCGACGACGACGGCGGCCAAACGAGGCGACGTGCGACGTCAAGGTGACGGCGGCAGGATATGGAGGCGAGGTGCGATGACGGAAGAGGTAACCGCGTCGACAAAGACGATGTGGCCGCCGTGGATCTTGGGTGACGACTTCATGGTCGATGTGGCCGCCGTGGATCTTGGGTGACGGCTTCGTGGTCGGGCGACTCGCCCCTCCAACCTCTGCTGGCCTCTTCCGATCTGATCCATGGCGAGGGAGGGAGATGGAAGCGATGACGAGGCGACGTGCGACGTCGAGGCGACGGCGGCAGGATACGGAGGCGAAGTGTGACGACGGAAGGAGGCGTCGAGCGACGCGGTGGGCGACGAGCGATGGATGGAAAAAGGAGGTGGGCGTTTGCGACACGATGGAAGGAGGGAGCGAGATTGTAGGGCAGGAGGAGGATCGCGGACGGGGATCGCGCGACGGAAAAAAAGGTCGCGCTCGCGCGACAGACTCGCGGGGGGCGACGCGATGGTTCACGCGGATGGCTCGCCCCTCCGTTCTTTTTACTAGGTCCATGTCCACAATCTTTACGTATTTCAAAGAGTTTTTTTAAAAAATAAAAGCAAGACTATGTTATTTATCTATCTATCTACAGAAGAACGAGTAGAATTGAAAACATTTCTCACCCAATTTGGGCCCACCCTACCCATCGGCATTGGTAAGGTTCCTGCCAATTTGGTACATTGTCTCCCTGGTCGATTAAAAACCGGACTCTCGGTTCTGATCGTCTCCCTAATCCATTAAATACCGGACTCTGTTCCCCGCAAAACCTCCCCTCAGAAAATAAAACCAGCGCAAAACCCATCCCTGACCCAGAACCAACGCTAAGAGAAAAACATGAAAGAAAAAGAAAGAGGTGAAACCACTTCACTGGTTGGTAAAATATGAAAAGGCTTTTAATGTGGAATCGAACGTGTGACATATAGAAAAAGGAATACTACAAGTAGAGACCTTTCGTGAGGCTATAAATACATAGCTTTTGTTGTCGACAAATAAATCATAACTAATATTTGATCAGAACCTGAAAACAAATCTTGTAACATATTTGCACATGGACATGGTCGAAACTGACATGAGGTAAAACATCTTTGTAATTTTATCTATCTATAAAAGCAGTAGAATTGAAAACGTATCTCACCCAATTTGGACCCACCTTACCCCTCATGTTGGACCCACCTGTATGGGTCAATAGAGGTAGGAAGCGGGTCAAACCTACAAAAACTGATATTTAGAAAATATTTGTGCCCAAAACAATGTATTTTTCTCACTCTTACTTCGTCTACCCACCCTGTTGGCTGTCATCCACCCCGCTTGTCTCCACCACGGCATCAGCCCCGTAAATTAACGCACGTATCCAAGACGAACTCCACTGTTGCGCACCAAAATCAAGAGCAATGTACGTGACGCTCTTTTACTTTACGATCAATTTTAGTCTTGGCACTACCGCACTACTAAACAAGTTCAGCAATACAAGGGACAACGACGCGGTGGCTGCGATGCGAGTCGCGAGCTACCACACGTGCGGTTGTGTGGATCGGAATTGGGCCGCGAGGTGTACTATTGACTCCTATAGGAGGCCGAGCTTGGCGAGGGTATCCTCCGGCGTGAACTGCCGCCTCATGTGGAGGAGCCGCAAATCACCTGCAGTAACCCAAGGTGTTCGTTCACGGCACCGATGGAGTTGCTCCACCGATGGAGCCCTCGAAGCAGCCCCGGAGGTGAAGGAGAGCTTGACGCTGAGGCCGCCCATGGTGGACCACTGTGCTACCTACCGGTCGAAGCGGTCGTAGACAAGAATTAGCACAGCCCACACTAGATGGAATCGTGTACAACAAGCATAGATAAGTTACATCAGTAATGCAAAACTAATTCTTTTTTTTTTGTGAAAACAAGAAAACTGATTTGTTACGTGGTCATCTTGAAACGATTGTCCTGTTTCATGGCCTGGCCATTCGTAGTGTATTTCTTTATAGTATAATAAAGAACAAGTTTACCATAGAATGAGTAAAATTAAAACATTTCTAATTCAAATCAGATTCATTGTACCCTCCACACTGAACTCTCTTGTAAGGGCTAGGGGAGGTGAGAAGGAATGCAGATCCATCAAATTTGCGAGTTGGATAGTATTTATATCAAATATTAAATATTTTTCTCACTAACTTCCTTACCCGTTTATACCTTTTGTATCACGTGCGTGTCGGACATGCGTGTATGCTAGTCTCTACTTCTCTCCTTGTATATAAAAGAAGAGGAAAGGCTATTTTCGCGTCGCATCCTTCCGCGACCGCGGCCTCCCTCGCGACTCGCGAGACGTCGTGACGTGACCGCGCCCGCCCCCTCGCGACCGCGTCCGCCCCCTCACAACTGCGCCCCTTCCGCGATTTCCATACATCGTGTCCGGTTTTCTCGCTGATTCTTTTTCCTACGTCGCCGCCTGAGGCAATCCACGCCACCACTTCCTTGGTCCACGCCGCTGCCCGGTCCCCACATTACCCCTGCCTTGGTGATCACGCCTCCTTTAATCCCGTCACCGGTGTCCACGTCTACGCTGCCGCCGCCACGTCGCCGCTGCCTCCGTCGCCAAACCCATATGTGCTGCCTATCTCAGTTCTCAGTTCTACGCTGCCGCAGTCCGAGATCATCATCGTCTTCGGTCCGGCGGCTGCAATTGTCACTGGTCGCTCATGGAGCATGATCATTTGAGCCACCATCAGGCAGATCGAGGTGAGTGTCAGCCCGCCCTCTCCTCTGTCAAATAATGACCTACGGATTCATCTTCGCTTCTTTGCCAGGAGCCCAGGACCGGCACGCCAGCCAGAGCTGCGACTGCGAGGGAGATCCCGACGCCGACGGTAGCGCCAAAGCGAGCTCCTCCGATTTTCCCGTGCGCCGCCATGTGGGATACTAAATCCTCGCCGTCCCCGTCCTTCCTGTCGGCTGCATAGTGAGTCCAGATCCGGTCAGTTCTCTCTCTTCCCCGACCGCTGAATCCATGGCTTCCCTGCGTCTATCATGCCACTTGCCGACCACACAGGTGCTGCCGCCCGAACGACAGCTTGGACGAACTCCACGGGCTCCTGGTGCGCTCCCTGCAGCACTGCAGTCAGTGAGGAAACGCAGCTTGTAGATGCTCCCTGTCTCCGACCTCTACTACGTTGTCATGCAGTTGCAACAGATGTGACGATGGGGAACAAGCTGCGGTGGTGCTTCCAGGCTGGATGCACTCAAAGCCAATTAGCACGTATTAATAAGACCCAATTTTCAGTTCTCCTGATCTCTATTTCAATCTTGAATTCACAAATCCTAACACAGTCACTCGTATTTGCTATTCCTCTGTTCCAAAAAGAATGCAATTATAGCCATTCCCTAGATTCATAGCATCTTCAATGAATCTGGACAAATGAGTGTCCAGATTCATTAGAGATGCTATGAATCTGGACACTCCAAAACATGGCTAGATTTGCATGCTTTCTGGGACGGAGGGAGTAAATGTTAATGATTTCATTTCTTTCTCTACCATATTTGCCAAATGCCACCATAGATGTTTCTCCTAGGGCAATGTCCCAATGTTGATTCTCAGCCCCACTGATGCGCACATACAGTATCGGTTTCAAGTACAATCGATGCCGAGGACGGCTTTTCACCAAGAAGGGAAGGATGATGAGGACATGAGAACCACAGATATATACATGATTGCTAGCCTTGGAGGAGTCCAACATGGGTGTCCAAATCAAGATGGAGGCCCGAGACTAATTCGGTTCGAGTCCCCAAGGTGGAGGCCCAGAAGACTTGGCCCAGCAGGAGGCCCATGTGGACGTCTAGGGTTGGCCTGTGCTACAGTAGCCGTGCGCTCCAGTACCCGTGCCGCACTCCCGGCCGCCAGGCGGTACTGTAGCGCGCGGCTACTCCGGGACGCCAGGGGTCGCGCCCCCTCCTCTCCCTCTATTTAGATAGACTCCTCTTTTATTTCCATACTGGGGTTTTGTTTTACATCTAGCTTTAGCTACTCTCGAACACGTACAAAAACGTGCTGTCCTCGTGTGATTCGGAACCCCAACTTCGAGTGATTTATAGATTGCTCGCCTCTCATTCTTGATCGTTCTTCGATTGCGTACAGGAATTGATCTTCGTGATCAGGCTGATTTTGTTTCCACAGGATCGGTAACCACATGGAGATGGTTCAGCGATTGCATTGGCGCTTCGGGTTCGCTCGTCGTATTCGGATCGTGAGGGTCTACTTCCACAAATCGAATTTATATCAACTCACCGAAAGATCGGGCACTCCAGCTCTATCAAGTGGTATCAGGATTCCAGGTTGATCATTGAGTTTATCTAGTGCTTTTTCCCTCCCTACAGTCCACAAAACCAAAACAAAAATATATTTTCAGGTTAGATCCTTGTCCCAGCACCTTTTGAGCCTTGCACTTTCTTTCAATAATTACATTGTTGAATTTGTGTTGCTGGTTACCTTGTGTTCTATCACCATTTTTTTTCTCTCCATCTCACCCCCGTTTTTTTTTCTTTTCCCCCTAGATCGCATCACCGAGCCCTTGGTTTGCGCTTCTGATTAACTGCCATTCCTTTGCCAAATAAAAAAAAAGAGAAAGCAAAAACAAAGGAAGGAACGTGGAAAAACAAAGAGAAAAAAAAGAAACAGAAGGAAGCCAGAGGCTCCCTCCCCTGGGATCACGCGCCCTCGCACGTCTGTCCGCATCGCCAGCCACGCACACTCCCCGATCTCCCTCCAGATTGGTTTTTCCTTTGGAAGAAAAAAAACGGGAAACCATCACGCACGCCTGATCTCCCTGTCTCCCTCCCCCTGGTTCGCTCGTTCCGCTCGCGCGTCGCGCCCCCTCACTGTTTTGCGTGTGCACCGACCCCGCTCCCTTCTCGCACTTTCCTGGCCATCTATCTTTCTTTCGTTGCAAGTCAAAAGAAAAGACAGGAAAAAAAAAACGCAAGCTAGCGCTCATCCCCCTCTCTGCAATCGCGCTGCCTGCATCGCGCCTTTTCCTGGTCGCACGCGGTTGTTTCCTCTCGATCTTTCTCCCAGATCGCATCCTCCTATTTTTCCTCCTGTTTGGTATTTATTTGGAAAGAAAAAAAAAGAAAGAGCAAGTAGAAAAAAAAAGGGAACGCAGCAAACGCCGCCTCCGTGGGACACGCGGCCCTGCTCTCGTGTCCCCGTCGCAACTCACCTGCCCAGATCGCAGCCTGTCTTTCCCTTTTTGTTTTTTTTCTTGGAAAAAGAAGTAGAAAAAAAAACCAAACCAAAGTGGTAACTGCCAAAAGTTTTTTTCTCCTCGTTTGGGCGCATCACGTGGGGCTCCTCGGTGTGTGCACCTTCTGCTACCTGCTCCGTCTTTCTTGTGTTTTTTTCCCCTAACCTTGTCTCCTTTTGCACTTTGTTCCAGCAACATTGTTACGTTTTAGCACTATAATTGAACCTTGCATTATTGTTTGATTGTGCTAACCCTTGAACTAAGTACAGCCTACCCAGAACTACACATATTTCTCCGACAAGCAGACCTTGTTTCTCCAGGCAATCGCTCCTCCAATCTCTCGCCGGTACTACTTGTGGTTGCAGCTCACCCCTGTGCGTTTGGTAATAACATATAAGAATTTGATAACGGCACTTTAGTGAGCCCTTTGTGAGCCATTACACCCTTGTCATATTGTTGTCGTCGATTTTGTTTTGTATTTGCGCTAACCATGGCAGGAGACGTCGACGGCACCATGGATGACCTGCTGCACGACATACAGACGCAAGTTGACGAACTTGCCGCGAACATGAAGACGACGCACGTACGGCGTGATTCAACGATCACCTCGTTGAACAAGCGGTTCGATCAACTCAACGTCGCACAGACGGCCATTAATACCACACTCAACACCACCGTGGCACGGCTCGATGCAATGACCACTACGATCACAAAGTTGCAGGCGAATGGAGATCGCCGCGGCGATGCCCGCCCTGTGGTACGTCACCCAGCTAATGATTCATTTTCTAGGATTCAATTTAATATACCATCTTATAATCTTATAATGGCAAATATGATCCTGCTGCATATCTTGATTGGGAATTAGAGGTCGAACAAAATTTTTCATGTCATGATATTTCTGCTAGTGCACAAGTTAAGGCAGTGGATTTACAGATTTTGCTTTACTTTCATGGCATGATTATAACAAAAAAACACCCCACTGATCCCACCACTTGGGCTCAATTAAAAGCTGCTATGCGACATAGATTTGTTCATTCCTATTATGCCCGAGAGTTGCTTAATAAAATGAAGCGTTTTCAGCAAGATCAACAATCCGTTGCGGAATATTACCAGGAACTAGAAAAGTGTCTGACTCGTTGTGGTTTATGTGAGACAGACGGCGCTACTATGGCACATTTTCGCGGTGGCTTGAACTGCGAAATTCAGGAGATCCTTGATTGTCACGATTATGCTGATATGACCACATTGTTTGAATCTGCTTTCAAAGCTGAATGTGCAGTGCAAGGACGCCGCTCCTAGATATATCCTAACTCTTTTGCAGGACACAATACGTCATCTAGCGCAGTTCCTGCTCTCCCCGCGCCATCCACGACTAGCACCACACCTGCAGCACCTATGACCACAGGCGGTGCTCCTTCCACAGCCTCATGTGCAAATTCAGAGCCATCCCTTGACAATGCACCTAGTGCTCTTATTGACATTGAGAGCAACGGTCCTGCTCCAGGTGCTCCACTCACGGCTGGTGAGACTTCTTCTGATGTGCTAACTTTTTCCACAACTCATGATATCATAGATCAATTGTTAGTGGACCCTGTTCTTGATTTGTGTGACAATACTTCTGTTGTACATGCATTAAATCACACACGTGTGCTGAAATTAAACATGTCATTCACATTTTAAACACGACGGATGAGCTTGCGATATTGTCTTCTTTACATAATTTGGGTTACATTGAATTCGATGTTTTGTGTAATCTTGATTGTTTGGAAGAAAACATTTCTCAATATGCTGAATTGCCATGGTTTTCTAGACATACATATCATGCTATTGGCAAATATAACAATAAAGGAGATTATATGATACATCGAGTGTATATTTGTGAAAATCTGAGCTATCCTTTTGTTGTGCCCAATTTTGATCTACTAGAGGGCAGCCATCCTACACATATTAATTTACCTTCCTCTAGCTCAGTTTTAGTGAAGCAAGTTTCCTCCCAAGAAGGGGAGCATTGCTATTCGCTACTCATCCCTGCTTTGTCTTTTGTTGGTACTAATTTTTGCAGGATAGTGTTGCCAAACCTTGTGTGTCGTCCGATCAAGAAGCCTACATGTTTGCTAAATTTTCTATGCGAAATGACACATTCGCCATTTTGAAACATGGTGACATTCCTCCTCACAATAATTTTGATTTCCTTTGTTTTCGAAACCCCATTCTCCCTTGTGTTGTGCAGGATCGGTTCAAACTACAATCGACGCCGAGGACGGCTTTTACTCAAGAAGGGGAGGATGATGCGCACATAAAGTATCGGTTTCAAGTACAATCGACGTCGAGGACGGCTTTTCATCAAGTAGGGGAGGATGATGAGGACATGAGAACCACAGATATATACATGATTGCTAGCCTTGGAGGAGTCCAACATGGGTGTCCAAATGTAACACCCAGATTTCCAAGAAATCCGAATGCTTCCATATGTGTGCCCAGGATGTCCACAGAACACATATAGATTACAAATATTGAATCACAGAGAACACAATGCTCGAATAAAATAGTCTATATCAGAGTTTAACACAAGACATAGTCTTAAACAAATAACACAGCGGAAGTCTTAATACTATTAAACGTTTCAACTAGGTAGAGCCTCAAATCCACAGGGACACCGACTGGTTGAACACAGCTAGAAGTACGGCAGATCCTCCGGAAACTCAGCAAGCGACTGATCATTCATTGCTCCATCTGTTACCCATCCGGGATTTTGTTGAATAGTTGCAAGTGTAAGTAAACCATCTTACTTAACAAGTATAACACGGGTTATGCAAGGACAAAAGGCTTGACACGGTTAAACTGCAGTAGCACTTTTAGTTGTTTTCATTTTATTATCATCCAAATTACTATCAATGAGTAGATCCCAAGTATAAACCCATTATGGTATAAGTGATTATAGAACAAACCAACATCAACCACTAATATCATCTTCTAATCAAAAAGGATCCAGGCCGCTCGTGTCCGTGAGCACGGCTATCATGATAGATCAACACTCTGCAGAGGTTTCGCCCTTTACCCGCCGGTCACATAAATCCAAAAGAACTTATGTTACGAGGACTGTCACAAAACACCCTAACAAGCACAGTAGCCGTTTTGGTTCAACATAGGCAGCATAACCCAAGGCATCGAGATTGACGTACGCTCAGGGCGCAACGTGAGGGGGTCAATGGCGTCCAGAGCGAGAGCGCAATCATCGCAACGTGTGAAGCTGCCGTACATCGGGCGCTTACATCACGGGACTTTGCCTAACGGGGCATAGCCAACGGATAAAACCGTCCTCGATGGATCAAACTATACTCTCACCCATGCACCCCACATACGCCTTTCGGTAACCACTGGCGAGCTAGAGACGTACAAGTTAATTATCCAAGACCAGAGCCATTATAGTTCCAACGGCGGCGAACAGGTTCCTGGGTTGTCGCTTTAAGAACCGGACCTTATGGAGAGACATTAGAACAAAGCACAAAGCACATGCTCTAATTCCCTAGATCAAACCTTATAGAGACACTAGAACAAAGCACACAGCACATGCTCTAGTTCCCCGAACCATGTTGCTAAAAAGCATCTTTTAACCATCATTGAAGTGAACCATTAGTTCAATATTAACATAAAAATAAATGTTGGTTGCAGCGCGTAGCATAAACTAACCATAATGCATAAAACCCCGGGTAACAAGGAATAGGGTAAAGACTAGGAACATCCTTAGGGGTTAACAGTATTAGACACATGCATATGATTGATGTGATTAATCGGTGAATAGGTAACAAGGATGGTCCGTGTTATACTTGCCTTCCTCAGTGAACTACTGCTGTACTTGATCTTCGAGAACGGGATCGTCGGCGAACTCGAACGGCTCGGCAACTACTCACATCGATCACCACACAAGCATCCACACATACATGCAAATAAGTTATTTAATTAGAACAGTACACCAAACATAAACAAAAGATGAAAAGAAGGCTTTAGAGTTACTCTACGCTTCAGCACGAACACATGAGCGCGAAAAACACTCAAATCGGAGTTAAAACGGAGAAACTACGCTTAAAACGGGCTCTAGGGGCTTGCTGGTAAAGGTTTTAGGCTTCCAGGGGTGTTTTTGAAAGAAACCAGGGGCCTAAAACATAATTTCGTATAAAAACACGAGGGCTGCGGCGTAAAAACAACTTTCAGGACGGCGGGTGCTATTTTTCAAAAGAACAGGGGCTAAACCGAAAGAAAAAGGACTAAACTGTAATTATTTTTGAACTGCGCTGGACCGCGGGTTGATTTTTGAAAAACAGAGGGGCTCTTTTGCAAAACAGGCGCGGCGGCTGCTGGATGCTGACGTCGGCATGACGTCACGGTCTACTGTACCGTGGACCGGCCGTAGACCGCGGTCCACGGGTTCACAGTGAACCAGACCCGGTTTAGATCTGAACCGTCGGTTTCGAATCTAACGGCTGAGATCAGATCAAGGCTCGGCTCACCGGAGCACGGCGGCTCGTGGTGGCGCGCGGCCGGGGACTCGCCGGAGTTGGCTCGGCTGGGGGCTAGAGGGCTCGGTTTCTCGCCGCGTTTGGTCCTAGAGGTAGAGGAGACTACGTGGGTTCGGTTTTGGGGGTCAGGGGAGAGATTTAGGCCGTGGTGGTGGCCGGCGGCGAGCGGAGGCGGGCGGAGAGCTCCAGCGAGCTTGCGCGGGCGCTGCAGAGCGAAAGAGGGAGGGTTAAAGGTCTCGGCGAGTTCCTCTGCTTACCCCGAAACTCCTCAGCTGGTTCTCATCGTCGATGCGGCCTTGGAGCGAGCTCTAGGCGATGGCGGCGGCTAGGGTTACGGCGGCGGCGCTGCAAGGCTCGATTGGTGGCTAGGGTTTGGGGCAAAGGGTTCTCGGGGCTTGGCGGTGGCTTATAAAGGGGCTAGGCGGCCTCGGCGTGCGCTCCAAGCCGGGGAATCCGGGCGCGACACGACGGTGCGGCGGCGCGGAGGAGTTCCGGTCGCGCACGACGCGAGGTAGAAGGCGGAGCTGACAGGTGGGCCCAAGATGTCAGTCACAGCGGGAAAGAGAAGAGAGAGCATGGAGCGGGCTGGCGCGGTGGGCTGCGTAGTTGGGCCGGCCGAGCTGCTGCTGGTGGGCTGCGGGAAAAGGAGAAAAGGGGTTGGGCCGCGCGGGAAAGAGAGAAAGAGAAAGGCTGCTGGGCTGAAAAGAGAGAGGGAAAAAGAGAGAGAAAAGAAAAGGTTTTTCTTTTATTCAAACACTCATTTGAATTCAAATTCAAATTTGAATTCAACAATCAAAAATAGATGCACCAGCATGAATGCAACAATAATGTTTCTATACCCTATATTTGCTTTTAATTATTCAAAAATTTTATTTTCCTACATTATTTATGAGCAATCAAATATAAAAACCAATTAATTACTAATTTTTAAATAGGGCATTTTTAGGGTGTTACACCAAATCAAGATGGAGGCCCGAGACTAATTCGGTTCGAGTCCCCAAGGTGGAGGCCCAGAAGACTTGGCCCAGCAGGAGGCCCATGTCGACGTCTAGGGTTGGCCCGTGCTACAGTAGCCACGCGCTACAGTACCCGCGGGTACTGTAGCACGCCGCACTCCCGGCCGCCAGAGGTTGCGCCCCCTCCTCTCCCTCTATTTAGATAGACTCCTCTTTTATTTTCAGACTGGGGTTTTGTTTTACATCTAGCTTTAGCTACTCTCGAACACGCACAAATACGTGTTGTCCTCGTGTGATTCGGAACCCCAACTTCGGGTGATTTATAGATTGCTCGCCTCTCATTCTTGTTCGTTCTTCGATTGCGTACAGGAATTGATCTTTGTGATCAGGCTGATTTTGTTTCCACAGGATCGGTAACCACAGGGAGTTGGTTCAGCGATTGCATTGGCGCTTCGGGTTCGCTCGTCGTAGTCAGATCGTGAGGGTCTATTTCCACAAATCGAATTTATGTCCACTCACCAAAAGATCCGGCACTCCAGCTCTGATACCTGTTCATGGCATTCTTGGGTTGTCATTTGAATTATATCTTTTTTATGTATGTTTCTTTATGATATTAGATTGATGCGTGGCTTCACAATCAGCGGCTAAAGGCTGTACAGGCCGTGTCAGTATGATAAAAGAGCAACCTTTAGGCATATTGGTTTAACTTGAGCTAGCTCTATAGGACTTCTATATTCCAGTATCTCATTATAAGATGGGATTGTTTGCATGTTGTGAAGCAAATTATCAATTCTGAAAATGCCGACTGTGTACATTTTTTTTTCAGAAAATGCATATGCTACTTGTGGTTCTGAATTTTCTCTAGCAGTTATTCCCACCGATTGTTTTTCTATTATTATGAACTATACAAATCAAATCAGCACTCAGTGTGACCCTCCCAGCCACGACGACCCACTGCGCCGCCGCATGTCACCTAAAGCAGAGGCCGCGCCACCACGCCGAATGTTGACGTCCACCGCGCCGTCCACGAAACCGGCCAGCCATGACGTCTTACTCCACTGCCCCCGCGTCATGTTAGATTTAATCCCACATCGGTAATTGATGGTAGGGGAGCACAACATATAAGGTGGGGCAGTCCTCATACTATCAGGCTAGTCTTTTCGGTTGAGTTAGGCCTGAGGCCTTGGTTGTTGTTGGGCTCTGTGGACCTAGGCCTGTGAGGCACCGGCTCGTGTGTACAGCGGGCCGGGCCAGATTCCGCTGCGCCACTCTGACAAGTGGTATCAGAGCCGAAGGTTGAAAAATCATTAACATCTCCGGGTCACATGTTTACGGGGGAGCCCATTGATATCTCCATTGGGTCATTTGACCATTGGTCTCACAAGTTGACTGGAGAGTTTATACTCTGGACCTGTGATAACGTCTTCTGTGAGATCACACAATAGTTGTGATGGAAGAGTGGGGTCCGATGTGTGACGAGGGAGATTGTTAGATTTAGTCCCACATCGGTAATTGATGGTGGGGGAGCACAACATATAAGGTGGGGTAGTCCTCATACTATCAAGCTAGCCTTTTGGGTTGAGTTAGGCCTGAGGCCTTGGTTTTTGTTGGGCTCTGTGGACCTAGGCCTATGAGGCACCGGCTCGTGTGTACAGCGGGCCGGGCCAGATTCCGCTGCGCCAGATCTTGTTAGAGTGGCGCAGCGGAATCTGGCCCGGCCCGCTGTACACACGAGCTGGTGCCTCACAGGCCTAGGTCCACGGAGCCCAACAACAACCAAAGCCTCAGGCCTAACTCAACCTAAAAGACTACCCTTATAGTATGAGGACTGCCCCACCTTATATGTTGTGCTCCCCCACCATCAATTACCGATGTGGGACTAAATATAACAATCTCACCTGTCACACATCAGACCCAACTCTTCCATCATAACTATCCGTGTGATCTTACAGAAGAAGTTAATCACAGGCCCAGAGTATAAACTCTCCAGTCAACTTGTGTGACCAATGGTCAAATGACCGAACGGAGATATCAACGGGCTCCCCCGTAAACATGTGATCCGGAGATGTTATCGATTTTTACAACCTTTGGCTCTGATACCACTTGTTAGAGTGGCACAGCGGAATCCGGCCCAGCCCGCTGTACACACGAGCTGGTGCCCACAGGCCAAGGTCCACGGAGCCCAACAACAACTAAGGCCTCGGGCCTAACTCAACCCAAAAGACTAGTCTGATAGTATGAGGACTACCCACCTTATATGTTGTGCTCCCCCACCATCAATTACCGATGTGGGACTAAATATAACACGTCGTCCATTGTATTGCCGCCGCATTGCCCACGAATCTTGCCGGCCATGAGCCCACGACGGCAGCGTGGGTAGCCGGCCACGATACGAAGACAACCGTCGTCGTGCGATCCCTCCTACCAGAGGAGATTTACATGGAGTAGGTTAGTAAATTATTATTGTTAGCTTTGCCAATATTCATTCTCCATAATTTGGAAGGATCACCAATCTTGTCAAGATAATTGTGTATCCTCTGTTGGGAGCAATATGACACTTGTGCAACTGGAGCAAGCTCGTATGTCATGACGAGAAGAGGTTTTTTACATGTTGTTACAGGTGATAAAAAATTCTATAAGAAACAATGTTAGATATTACAAAAAATAACAATTCAATGATCATGCTTTACAACGAGTGGCAAAAGGTTTAATACAATAGGCTGCTGAACCTATCAATTTTACAGAAAGAAGATAGTTAGTGAAAGCGGATCAAGACGCCAGCAAGCACACCTCCATCCTTGATCGATTCAAAGTTTCATACCCCGTTCGGCTCGCTGATTGGGGCTAGACGGGAGTCATCTCCTGACCCCACTTGTCACTGATTTGTATTAAACTTTTTGTCACTCGTAGCAAAGCATGATCGTTGAATTGTTATTTTTTGCAATGATTAATATTGTTGTTATAGAATTTTTTATCACCCGTAGCAACGCACGGGCACTATGCTAATCTATCTGTAAAAGAACAAGTAAAATTAAAAACAATTCTCATCCAATTATACAAGTACGTGCACGCTGGAATTTGCAGGCAGCTTCTCCATGACCGGACAAGACCCTGAGGTGCAATAGCGGCGCCCGAGGAGCGAAGAGGGCCATGCAATGCCTGTCTCGACTCTCGACTCCCGAACAAAGCCGCGCGGTGGCCAGCCGGCCAGGTTGATGTTTTTCTTTAACAATACTAATGTTTCCCATTGCCATTTAGACAGCAGCCGGATTCTATAATAGCCCAATTATTGGCTTCAAGTTTTAGTACCATCGAGATACTCCTGGTCCATGTCGCTAACCTAGCCAACTATTACCATCGATCCTCATGATACCATGCATTGTGAATTTGTTATATAGTTAACCCTTGTTAATCAATTAACCAACCACTTTCAATTGCTAATCAAAGAATTTGATTGCACTGATAATGAAGTATTTGACCCTGATACTCTATTAACAATAATATGATGTGTTATATTTATTGTCCCTAAATTTTATTCATATCACGTGCATGTCGCACGTGATTCTTTACTAGTACTATAAAGGATTGAAAAAATTGAGGACACTTCTCACCCACAAACACACCCATTTGCCCCTCACAGCGGACCCACCTACCATGGCTGAATGGTGGACCTAGGACGACCAAAGGGAGGAGGGAGATTGATTTGGTCGTCCTCACCCAGTTAAAAAACTCCCATCCAACCTCGTCACTCCCAATTTTTTTCACCAACAAATACAACCAACAACGGAAGTAAAATAGGAAATATCCCCCCCCGCTCTCACTACATCCTATCCCAATGGCAAGAAAAATGGAAAGCCTCTTTTATCAATGAGAGAAATAAAGAAAATAAAACGAGGTGATATTAAAAGGAAATAAAGGTGTGCTATTAAAAGGAAATAAAAGGTATGTTATTAAAATAAAATAAAAGGTGTGCTATTAAAAGGAAATAAAAGATGTGCTATTAAAAGGAAATAAAATACACCTCTCCATGGCCACCGTTTGTTTTCTCTGCATTCCAATGGCAAGAAAAATGAAAAGCTCCTGATCTTCTCTCTAACGCAAGAAATAAATCTCTTCATGGCCAAAATAAAAGGAATCTCTCCATGACGCGTGGTTTATTAAAAGGAAATAAAAGTAGATGTTATTAAAAGGAAATAAAAGATGTGCTATTAAAAAGAAATAAAAAGTGTGCAATTAAAAGAAAATAAAAGGTCCACTTTAAAAGAAATTAATTTAATCCTGACACTTCCCGCAAACACATCCTCTTATCCCTCACAAAGGATCTACTTTCCATAGCTAAGTGGTGGGCCTGTGACGACAAAAGGGGAGGAGGGAGATCCTTCCATTTTTTCTCATCGTCATCTACCCCATCCCCAGCCAATCACATGTTTCTTTGGAAGGGAATAAGAGGAAACGTAAAACATAGAATAAAGGAAATAACCCCCCTCCCTCCCGGGCAGCTAATCATGCCGATCAGCATCCCCAAAATAAGCCCCAAGCCACGTCGCCATGCAAATCACATATTTCTTTGGAAGGGAAAAAGAGGAAACATAATAAATATAAAAGAAATATCCCTCAGCCAATCACGTCGATTAGCATCCCTAAAATAAGCCCCCCAAGCCAAACACGTCCTCTGATCCCTTTATTTCTCGTATTCGCAAATCACGCACGAGGGAACCAAAACCTTCATATCTATATATCGTGTCGCTGCCTTGACATGTCCATTGAGGAGAAGAAGCATGGCGAGAATAAGAAGGGCAAGAAGAAGGTGGCCGGCACATCGCCGTCGTTGGAGTGGAAGATGTGTTTGAGCGCCGGCGCCGACTGACATGATGGTCTATGGTTCTTTCGCCTGCATTGCCACACCAAGGGGAGGACTGGAGGAGCGAATAAGGTTGAGCACGTGCTTTATTTGTTTCTGCTTCGTGTTGTGGAGTCAGGTGTTTGGGCGCTCACGTTAGTTAGAGGATACCTCACACGACACATCCTCTGCCACCTTGATATGTGCAACAATGAGGAGTGCCATGATGACCGTACCGATGCGGCATCTGGTGCTGCTACTACAGGAGGCTGGCTCCAACCGCTACATACCGCTGCTGATTCTGGATCGAGCAAAACTAGAAGACCAAACACTAAGTGAGAATCTAGTCACCCTTGGTCTTGCCTCTTGCTCCTCCAATATCCTGAATCTTCTGTGCTTGTGTGTAATGCGTTCGACGATTTGCCTTACTAATTGGATATGTATTCCTTTCGTCTGCTTGTGCATGACGGGGCGTTAGGTTCATCGATGATGCTTACCTCGCTGATATGCTGTCTGAGCTGACAAAGTGGATTGGCATGCACTGCTTACCCTCGATGCAGATATTTGATCCCCACAAAGGTTTGCTATTGTGCATTAAATATTCAGTAGCTGATCTTTGACTATATATTCTGCGTATTCTCCATGTTTGATACATGATGATCTATGCCATTTAGATCACCATTGAACTGATATATCATAGTAGCGATGTGTGGGTTCTTGGTCATGAGGAAATACAAATGCTTGCAGTATAAAAGCAGATTCAAGGGCCAGTCATAAAAAGTTTCTGGGGACACAAGCAACAGTATTTTAGAATCAAGGACCTATTATGTGAGTTTTATATCAAAGTATATTTATGTTATTAGTATTCCAATCATATCTTTATTATTACATGTTTGAATCTCCTAATATGCTAGCTACACATTGATTTCATTCAATGCTTAATGAGCAATACATAATATGAAATATATGCTACTTGATCTATTAGACAATAAATAATCCAAATTGTAACTTTCTAGATCTTTTTGAACTATTGTATTTCTTTCATATATAATTATTTTTTATTCATATTTTATTTACATGTTTTGTTCTTCCTCTTCAAAGACTTGCAGTTTCTTGGAATCCAAATATAAGTGGATTTGTAATTTATTTTTCTTCTATCCTTTGTGTCATTTTGAGCTACTTTTCATTTTCAGGCCCATGGACAGATTCTTTTAGATGGTGCTACTTGAACTTAAGATGATGGCTGACGAACTTTTTATGAGTAGTCTGTAATGACTATCTTAGACTCCTCTTCTTTGGGCTTGCAGCCTTGTAAATGTACATATCCTTAGGTAGAGACTCCCCGCTGATTACTTGAAAGAAGTTTGTTCTTTTCTTTGTTTCTAGGTCTTGCTGCATTTTTGGCAATTTAATATTCTTCATGCTATATCAACTCTATTTTCAGTCAAATCCAGGTCTTCGGCGCTTTACGAATTGTAGTAAAAATGCTGCTTATTGGAACTCGATAATGACTAGTGATAGTGCATAGAATCAAGAGTAGCAACTTCATTACAGGAAGGTTTCTTAAAAAAAAATTCATTACAAGAAGGTAGAAATTTTATAGTCCTGAAGGTAGGTTGGCAGATTACTGTATGTGATACTTTTCACTTTTGTTTACGTGCTTGTCAGAAGCATCCATAATATATTACAATGCTATTGTTTTTGTCTTTCCTAATTGTTGTCTTTTTTAATTTTTTTAATTTTCTACCACGGAGACAAACAAGGGGAAAAATATGACTATGCAAATTTTAAAGAGGATATCTCTGCAAATGGGTAAATTTGGTGCATCCAGGCCTTCCATATTCTTGTGATAATGCTCTGCAAGTTAGCACTTGCTGTGAAATATATGAGTTTCTTGTGATACCGTATCCACTTCTTTCTCCCATTTTTCCTTGCGCGGAAATTTGGAAAGTGGAAGAAGAACTAAGCAATGAAAAGTAGGAGTTGTAATAGCAATAACAAGATCAATAGGTAACTTGACCAGTTTGCATTAGTTGTCAACCATGTTTAAAAATGAGATCACATCTATATTAGAAAATATTATGCACCACAGATACATAATTTAAGAATGCTTAGGGTCTTCGCTAGGATGTTTGTTCTGTCTGTTTGAGAGAGATGAAATTGCCATCTTTTTGGAGCATATAAACATCGAGTTAGATCCAAGTCAAATGTTGTTGTTAACCTCATACTAAGACGGTTATGTCTCTTCTCTATTGCAAATGTGTTGTCTTTATAGAGTGCTATGTAAAGATATTTTTCTGATTTGTTTTCTTTTAGAGAAGTATATAGAGTGATTCTTAGTTTCTTTCATTTTTTGTTTATTTCTGTGGTTGTATGGGCTATAGGGAGCAAATTACTCGCCTAATTGTAACCTGCAATTGTGCTACTATTATTTTTTTTGTTAACTGGTAAGCTATAGAGTGATCGTTTAGGATGTTTATTTTTTTTTTGTTTCCTGCAATTGTCTTACTATTCTTGCTACTATTTTGGCTCTACTAACTATAAAAGCCTGTGGCGTTTTTTTCTTTTAACAATATGCATATGTGGTATTTTTTTGTTAACCGGTAAACTTATTTCTTTTTTAACTATATTTTCTATGAATTGAATGTAATGCACCTTGTCTTTGTTCATGTACAATACTTCTGTAGTTTAGCACTTCTTGGCACCTTTTAGTTAAATTGGAACTATAGCAATACTTGTAAAATTCATGTCTATTTTTTAGTTGATTTGTTATGAAAAAGCCTATGTTTTCCTTTTGTTGTCTCCGGGTTGAAGCTGTTACAGTTCATGCAACTCAAAAGTATTCTGTGGCTGCTTCCAAGGATAACTCCTGGGGCTTATGTGATTTTTCAACTTACATGAATATCTGGTTGGTTTTAACGGTATGTTCTAAATGATTTTTCTACGTTCTGAATTCATTTGGTACACACAACATGGTATGTGATGTATATGCTCTTTATGTACAGGTGCATAGAGATGAAACTACCGGGAACATATTTAACCTCGTAATCGTGTACGGTGACGAGGGGATAATGTTAAAGATGAATTTGCCTGTTGGGTTGGAGGGAGTAGATGCTTACGGTAGGTTGAGGAAAGGCATCGCTTCTATCATTCTTTTTTTTTCTGTTTTGGTATTTATTTGGTATGTCAAATTAGAAGAGAAGGGGGGAATTTGGTATGTCAATTACATGTCATGGTATATATCAAACTTTGCGATTTTTTAATGGTATATATCTAATTTTTCCTAGAAGAAATGTTCTTTTACATACTGATGAAAAAAAAATGTACAATTGTTGTCTTGTATTTATGAAGTACATTGTTGTGGCTTATGTGAAAATCAATATATTAGTGGTTTTCAAGCTTTTACTGACCGTTGAAGAAAGGCGTTGCTACTTTCATTTTGCATTTTGAGCACATTATTTTAGGCAGTGTGGGTGAGACATATTTTCATATACTTCATATAAAAATAAAAAGTTTTAGCTCTACATGGTTGAATTGAATTTAATTTTTCTAAATTAGTTAATTTTTATTTTCTTTTCTTTTAATAGCACGTGCATGTCGCACGTGCCAAAAGACTAGTATAAGAAAAAGAAGCATTCGTACGTAACGCGTCGAAGCGGACACCACCACACAAACAAACCCATGAACAAAAACAAACCCACACGTCACAAAACACCACGGCCCCGACCACTTGGGAGAGGAGAACAAAACAGGATGTCGACCCCTGTGCCATCGTCACCAACGCTGTGCCACGCATAAGTCGCAGCCCGATGCAAGCCCGTAAGCCCCCTGCGCTCCTCCACCATGGGGCTAACAACCTCAAGCTGCACACACTCGATCGTCGATCCCTCAGCTTCAGCGATGCTTCAGAAGAAACCCTCATCTCAGCACCAAGAAGAAACCACTGATCCTGGCCACTCTGCGTGGGGGCCCTCACCCACCGCCTCACACTCTTCTGCCAATGACTCAGATATATGTGTGGGTGTAGAGTCCTGACGGACTAAACAACCCTGGCGGACCACCCTGTGGGTCGGCCCACGTACAAGACTTGACGCACAAGACAAGGATTAGTCCTAGTCGGTTTGGATAAACTGTATCAGGGAATTAGAGATTAACTTGTAAAAGTCTCCTAGTCCTATACGGTCTCCATGTAACCCTGCCCTCCGGCATATATAAGGGGCGGTAGAGACCCCCTTCAAAGCATCGCTTTACGCCAGATCAATACAAGATACACCATACAGGACGTAGGGTACTATGCACATTGCGGCCCAAACCTGTCTAAATCGTCTCTTGTCACCTTCGGCTCTAGATTCTCGACGACTTCTTCCTAATCCCTTCTCTCGGGGCACCCCCTCGAGAACGTTGTCAGCATAATTCGCCGATAATATGAGACCGCTATGAGAGCATCTCTTCCGCCCAGCCTTCACCGAGATCACCACTTCATCTTGCGCAGCAACTCAAGCCCCGCAACACCCATGGGCCCTCTACACCTCCTCGGCAATCCGAACAGAGCGTGCCTCCACTGCAGGGCATGAGCACCACCACTACCACAAGCCGAAATGGGCCTTTTGCACAGATCGTGTATGTTTTCTTGGCTATGTTGTCACTCCACAGGGAATTGAAGTTGATCAAGCCAAGGTGGAAGCTATTCAGGGTTGGCCTGTTCCTACAACCTTCACCTAGGTGCGAAACTTTCTTGGACTTGCTGGGTTCTACCGTCGCTTTGTGAAGGATTTCAGCACCATTGCCGCACCTTTGAATGCGCTTACAAAGAAGGGAGTGCCCTTTTCTTGGGCCCTGTGCAAGCGAATGCCTTCGCCACACTGAAAGATAAGTTGAGACATGCACCTCTCCTCCAACTTCCTGATTTTAATAAAACTTTTGAGCTTGAATGTGATGCGAGTGGCATTGGTTTGGGTGATGTTTTGTTGCAAAAAGGCAAACCGGAGTTCGTTCGTGGTGTCCAGGGTGGGGCGCGAACGAATCATGCACCACCCCAACAGCCGTGACGATTCGGCGCCAGCGCTCATGACGAAGCGCTGGGATTCTCCCTCGTCATACGGCCCAAAAAGCCTGTCGACGGGGGAAGCCGGGACACGCCCTCTGGAAGGCGTGGCGTCGGCATTCCCATTCGGCCTGAAGAACGCATCACAAGCTTTCTCCGACTTGGTGCGGCGCCAGGTGTGGAAAGGCCTCAAAAGGGCACGCGCTAGGGTGCGCCTTTTGAGGTACGAGGGCATCTTGGGACGTTATGCGGACCCAGATGCCACACATTACTTTTGCGGACCTTGTCAAGGACCGGATTTGGGGTCAAACCGCTATCCATGGGTGGGCGAACATTGCCCCACACGGTAGTGCTTCACCATCATCCTCCTGGAGGAGCAGCCAACTGGGATTCCCCCACGGCTGGCGAACGAGGCGGAAGTTCGGCTAACCCCGGAGCAAGTCGCGGTGAAGCGGCAAGAGCAGGAAGACGCGCGACTCGCCCTCGAACACGAGCAAGCCCGCTGGAGGTGGGGCTAGAGCCGTCGGCCCGAGCGCGAGCGCGAGGTGGGTCAACGGATTGAGACCAACGCCAATGGCTACCTGTTGTTCGATCAGGCAGCGACAACATTGCTCACCAGACAGCTGCCTCAGCCGTCGACACCATAAGAGCGTCAAGTCCAGAATGGACTAAAGATGCTCCTTGAGTGCGCCGCGGTGCAACAGGCAGAAAGCTCTGCCAAAAAGAGGCGACACTCCGGGGTTGGTGCTGTGGATTCACGGTCGCCCAGCCCCATCGACAAGAAGAAGCCAACCGTCAAGGCGGCATGTTCCAGTGGCGGAAGAGCAACAGGGGCCCTTCGCTGCCAACACCACGAAGGTCTAGGACCGGTTGGGTCCCGATTGCGACGTGCGCCACACCCTCAAGGCACGACGACGAGAACAGTCAGAGGAACCAGAAAACCATGTCCCACGTGTTCAACACCAACGGCAAGAAGAGCATGCTAAAGCCGAGGAGGATTGGGACTCGAGCACCGACTCTGATTGCCTCGGCCCCGCGGCCTTCTCTTATGAGATCTGCACCGCTCCAATTCCCCCATGGTTCCGTCTCCCCACCAACAACAACAAGTACGACGGGGACATAAACCTGTCAGTTTGGCTGGATGACTTCCGGCTCGCTATCGAGCAGGAGGGGCCTTCGACGACAAGGTCATCATTCGCAACCTTCCTTTGTATCTGGCAGAGCCGGCCTGAGCATGGCTTGAGCGCATGCCAAACAGGAAGATCCGAAGTTGGGCGGATTTGAGGAGTACCTTCGTCAGGAACTTCCAGGGCACTTGCGCCCGCCTGGGGAAGGTCTGGGACCTCAAGAGATGTCAGGAGAAGCCCAGGGAAACACTGTGAGACTACATACACTGCTTCTCTCGGCAATAAAACAACTTCCCTGATGCCACCGACACCGACGCCATTGCGGCGTTAATGGGGGTACCACGTGCCGGATCCTGGTCAATCGGATCGGGAAGGAGTACCCAAAACCGGTCAAGGAGGTCGTCGACTTGGCCACCGAAGAAGCGCAAGGAGAAGAAGCCGAACTAGCCATGTTCCCAAAGATGGGGTGAAAGGAAGACCCAAGAGGCGTGATGAGCCAGCCGATGAGGCGGGTCTGTCGGACCGTCACAAGAAGAAGAAGAAGAAAAAGAAAGAAAGGAGGGTCGAATTCGTCGCCATCGCATACCCCAAGCCCTACCAACCCCAGAGATGTGCGACTCAAAGCTAGTGGCGAGACGACCGACCCCAAGGGTGACGACTCACAGAGGGTCAGACCCCTGATTACTTCGAGCAGCTACTCGAGGGGCCATGTTCCAACCATGCGACCCCGGTCAAACACAAGTATCGTGAATGTGGTCTCATGGGAAGGTTGGATGGCGTAAGCCCGACCCCCAACCATAGGGGAAGGGCACAGGGACGAACACGTTCCCTAAGCCTGACGAGTGCCTCATGATCTTTGGTGGGCCCAAGGCACAGACGTCGAAGCGGCACACCAAGCTGATGGAGCACGACGTGTTCACGGTCTACTCATCATAGCAAACCTACATCCGGTGGTCGGAGGCTTTGATCACCTTCGACCAATCTGACCACCCGAAGTACGTTCTGCACCCTGGGAAGCTACCGCTTGTCGTGGCCCCCATCATCGGCAAGAAACGTCTCCAAGGTATTGATGGATGGTGGGAGCAGCCTCAACATCCTATACGCGAGCACGCTCGACGCTCTTGGCATCCCACGATCCAAAGTCTGGCCAGAGTGGGCCCCCTTCTATGGGGTCGTCCCAGGAAAGGAGGTTGTCCCCCTGGGGCAAATCACCCTTCCAGTCACCTTCAGAGACCGCGACAACTTCCGCACCGAGACACTATGCTTTTAAGTGGTCGACTTCGATAGCTCCTACCACGCCATCCTAGGGAGGCCACGCTACGCGAAGTTCATGGCCGTCCCAAACTACGTCTACCTCAAGATCAAGATGCTGGGCCCCAACGGCATCATCGTGGTGGGAACATCACCCCATGTGGCATACGAGTACGAGAAGGAAAGCTACGCATTGGCGGCAGCCCTCGTGGCATCCCAACAGTTGGCCAAGGCCAGGGCTGCCATCGAGGCCTCCAAAGAACTTGTCGTCTCACAAGCGGCGATCGATGCCATTGGGGAGCTGGCTTGGGTTCGCAAAGACCAGGAGGGGCGCACTGCCGGAGGCGACGATGGCCCCGCACGCAAGAAGGTGGCGCTCGAGCTGGAGTCCGAGAGGTAGTTTCAGCTATCTAGTGATACCAAGAAGGTGCTGCTCGACCCCCAAGGCTCCGGGAGCAAGACTGTCATCATCTCCTCCACCCTAACGGACAAATAGGAAAGCGCACTCGTAGACTGCCTCTGGGCGAACATCGGCATGTACGCATGGGTCCCGGTAGACATGCCAGGAATCCCTCGGGATGTCACCGAGTATTCCCTGGATATTCGTCAAGGCCCCAAGCCAGTCAAGCAGCCCATGAGACGTTGCAACGAATTCAAGCGGAAGATCATCATCGAGGAAGTAGCCAAGCTGTTGGACGTAGGATTCATTAGGGAAGTACGTTACCCGGAGTGGTTGGCAAACCCTGTACTTGTTGAGAAAAAGAATAGGAAGTGGAGGATGTGTATCGATTACACTAATCTCAATAAAGCTTGCGAAAAGTTTCTCTATCCTCTTCCTTGCATCGATCAGGTCGTTGACTCCACAGAAAGGTGCAAAGCCCTATGTTTCCTTGACGCCTATTCTGGGTATCACCAGATAGCGCTCAAAGAATCCGACCAGTTGGCTACATCTTTTGACCCCGTGCGGTATATTTTGTTACACCACGATGGCCTTTGGCCTAAAGAATGCTACGGCAACGTTTCAGCGTTGCATGAACCAGTGCTTAGGCGACTTTGTCAGGCGAACCGTCGAGGTCTATGTAGACGACATCATAGTCAAGTCCAAGCGAGCCGACGATCTTGTGCAGGACTTAGAAGCGACGTTCGACCGCCTGCGGGCGAACCGCGTCAAGCTCAATCCAGAGAAGTGTGTGTTTGGGGTCTCGAAAGGCCTCCTTCTGGGATTTGTGGTCTCCACAAGGGGTATTGAAGCGAATCCCGAGAAGATCGTTGCCGTCACCAACATGGGACCACTTAGCTCCGTGAAGGACGTCCAGAAGCTCGCTGGTTGCATCGCTACCTTAGGAAGGTTCGTGTCCCGCCTAGGTTAGCGGAGACTCCCCCTCTACAAGCTTCTGAAGAAAGCAGATCGCTTCAAGTGGACCGCGGAGGCCCAACAAGCACTTGACCAGCTCAAGCACATGCTCACCAAGCCACCAGTCCTGGTGCCCCCGCGTGAGGGAGAGCGCCTCTTCCTGTATGTGGCGGCGACTACCTAGGCGGTGAGCGTAGTCCTCGTGGTGGAGCGCGACGAAGAAGGACACACGTTGAAGGTCCAGCACCCGGTCTACTACATCAGCGAGGTCTTGACCAAGTCCAATACATGCTACCTCCACATACAGAAGATGGTCTATGCCATCCTCATTGTCAAGCGGAAGCTTAGGCACTATTTCAACGCCCACCCCATCACTGTAGTCACGGAGCACACGCTGGGCGAAGTAATCAACAACAGGGAGGCGACAGGGAGGATCGTCAAATGGGCCCTCAAGCTCATGGGCTACGGCATCATCTAAGCTCCAAGGTCGGCGATCAAATCACAAGTGCTCGCTGACTTTGTCGCCGAATGGACCAAGACAAGCTCCCTCGGGCCCCGGCCGACCTCGAATACTGGGTCCTCCACTTCGACGGAGCACAGAACCGAGTAGGGTCGGGGATCGGGGTTGTCTTTGTCTCCCCGATGGGGGTGATGATGCGCTACAAAATAAGGCTGCACTTTCCTGCTTCAAAGAACATGGTAGAATACGAAGCTCTGCTCGCCGGACTTCAGATAGACAAGGAGCTCAGCATCCACAGGCTGGAGGCCCATGGTGATTCCCAGCTCGTGGTGGATCAAGTCAATGATCATGCCAAGTGCCACAACCCAAAGCTAGTAGTCTACTGCGAAGCGGCACGCAAAGCTCAGGAGAAGTTCCGTGGCCTGGGCTTTGTTCACCTACGACGGGAGTACAACAAGGTGGCGGATGAGCTGGCCAAGCTCACATCCTGGCGACAGCCGGTCCCGTTGGGGGTCTTCGCAGACGACCAGCACCAACCATCGGTAGACTTCGGTGATGAAGCGTCTTCTTTAGTAACAAAGCCTGAGCAGACGCTTGGACAAGACGGTGGGCACGACCCGTCAAGGGTAGTGGCCACCATCGCATCCGACCCCGACGAAGGGTCGGGCCCCGATGAAGGACAAGCCGACGAAAGCCCGCTCATGCCAGGGCTAGAAGGAGATTAGCGCATTCCCTTCTTAAGCTGGCTCATTGATGGGGCTCTCCCCGCTGGACGAACAGAGGCTTGGCGCCTCGTCCGAAGGGAAAAATCCTATAGGGTGATCGAGGGCGACCTTTACCATCGAGGGCACAACGGTGTCCTCCAGCGCTGCGTCCTCAATGAAGAAGGAATATCGTTGCTGAAGGACATCCATGGAGGGGTTTACGGCCATCACGTAGCACCCCGATCCTTGGTAGGATCGGCCTTCCGGCAGGGACTTTACTGGCCCACAGTTGTCGCTGACGCTGAGTGGATCATGTGAACATGTGAAGGCTGTCAATTTTACGCCAAGAAAACTCACCTGCCGGCCCAGGCTCTCCAAACCATACCTATCACTTGGCCGTTCGCGGTCTAGGGGCCGTTACCAAGGGCGCCCGGAGGCTTCACCCACATGTTTGTCGCGGTCGACAAGTTCACAAAGTGGATTGAAACCCGGCCCCTAACAAAGATCACGTCAATACAAGCCGTGAGCTTCTTCCATGACATCCTCTGCCAGTTCGGCATCCCAAACACCATCACCACCGACAATGGCACACAGTTCACTAGGAAGAAGTTCACCCACTTCTGCGACAACTATGGAATCGAGGTGGCATGGGCAGTCGTGGCCCACCCACGTACGAATGGACAGGTGGAGCACACCAACGGCATGGTCTTGTAGGGACTGAGGCCGCGAATCTTCAACCGCTTTGTCAAGCGCATTCACAAGCTCAGTGCCAAATGGGTAGAGAAGCTCCCCTCAATCCTGTGGAGCCTACGGACCACCCCGACCCGTGGCATGAGTTTCTCCCAACCGACATTGACTACGGCTCCCCACGGGTCCAAGCCTTCAATGAGGAGGGGAACGAGGCCAACCTCGAAGATGCCGCGGATCAGCTGGAAGAAGCGCGAGAAGTGGCAGTGGCTCACTCGGCAAGGTACCAGCAGGGCTTGAGACGCTACCACGCGCAACGAGTGTGAGGGCGAGCTTTCCAAGTTGGTGACCTTGTCTTGAGGATAGCTCAAGATCGATGTGGCTTTACCAAGCTCTCACCTCCCTGGAAAGGTCCTTACACCGTAGTAAAGGTCCTCCGCCCAGGCTCATACAAGTTGGCCATGCCAGACGGAACCCATATATCCAGTGCCTAGAACATTGAGCAGCTACGATGCTTCTACTCGTAAAAAGCGGGTCCATGCATTTCTAGGTCACGAAGACCACCAAAAGATAAGAAAGAGTCACCCGCCGAGGGGACGGTGCAGAGTTCCGTCTCCCCAGACCCCCCGACGGGGTCGGTCGGAGCCCGCACCACAGGACTCGGGGGCTGGGCCGGAAATTCCTGGTAAAAATACCCAGTAGGTCAAGCCACGATTGGGCCAAAAGCAACGTAATCCAGTTCTTTCCTTTTTGTAAGGAAAATGGCCCTAGGCCATAGTTTGTGATTTTGGCGATTGATTGACAACATAATCATTGGGACTAACAATTTATCTAGATGATATTTGTAGATATTTCTAGGTCCCAAGGATATTTTGGAAGCCATCCAAATGCCTATATAACCAATATCCAAATGATGGTTATCCAAATTGAAGCCATCCAATTCACGTAGCAAAGTATCCATAGTCATATTCAAGGACATCCAAAAGATGGCAATGAAGATAGAAGAAAAGACCCGCGAAGAAGCAATGAAGAATTACAAAACACAGAGGCGTCGACTAAATCGATGGTAGCCCGTCGAATTAGTCGATGGTCCATCGAATTAGTCGATGGTGACTGAAGACCGCTGTGTGTTCGTCTCTGGTGGGCACCGACTGAATCGATGGTGTGCCCGTCGAATTAGTCGATGGTGACTGAAGACCGGCGTGCGTTCGTCTCTGGTGGGCGACGACTATTTCGACGGGGTGCCCGTCGAATTAGTCGATGGTGCAAGTAGCTGTTGGAGTTCAAAGATTCAAAGAAAAATGGGGGCGACGACTAAATTGATGGTCCCTCATTTGCACCCATCGAATTAGTCGACGGTACACAGAAAACTGGCAACGGCTAGCAACGACTGGTTTCTTTGGTTGAGGCTATAAATATGGGTTGCCTCGGCCATTTGAAGTGTGCTTGAGCTGGGAGAAGCTATTTTTAGTACCACCTTGCTTGCGCTCACGACGGGCCAAACTGTTCAAAGGTGATGCCCCGGAGGCGGGACCCGCCGCGCAAAGCCGGAACCTCGCCTCCTGGGTGCTACAGTAACCACGGGCCTCTTCTTGCGGCACGTCTGCAAATCAGGCGCGGGTCTACAGTACCCTCAGTACCCTCATTGCTTCACCAACCCTTCGCCCGATAGAAGACCCCCGATACGGGGGCCGTGAAAGCCCTCATCCTGGCCCCACGCCGGCCAGATAAGTGAACTTTCTGCACTTCCTTTCCGTTCAAGTTCAGTTTGCATTTTTGTGATTCCTTTTTTTCTACCGGGCCCATGATTCTAAAGAAACCTCGGCGCAGTCAAAAGGGTGAGCAAGGATGTCTTGTACAGCCGCGTTGCAACAACCTATGCCTCCGCGGCTATGGCTCGCACGACTGTCGAGCCGGACGACCGACTGTGGTGGACCACTCTGAAATTATTCCATGTTAAGTACCCCACAGACCACTAACAAGTAGTCAGGCACTTAATCTGGAATAAGCTGGAGCGCCGTCGGATTATACCCGATTAACCATGTTTTTCTTTTGATCGAAGCAACACGCACGCCCACACGAAGGTGAGTCCCAGAGATTACAACATTCCACAAGTTCAAATTAAAATAAATAGTCTCAACAAGTTATTACAAACCAAGTCTGAATTTGAAATAAAGTTTGAGAGTTCAGCAGCGGAAATAAACTATCGACGATACATAGCAACACCACGATAAAGTCGTCCATGGTGCTACTCCTCACGATCCTGAGACGAGGACGGAACCCACTCGATGTGCCAACCAGGAGGAACCTGGGCAGGCCAAGTAACACTAGCAAGGTCCTCAACAACAAGCCACAAGCAAGGCTGAGTATACTAATACACAGCAAGGCTGACCCGTTGGGTGAAAACTACATCACCGACTTCTAGACATGAGAGGCTTTTGGCTGGCGGGTTTGTTTTGCCAGAAAGCGGCTAAGAGTGGATCCTTACTTTCATGATTTTAGAACAAATTCTAGTAGTGTTAACCATTCTAGATGAGCAACCTTTCTAAGCATACAAGTGGTGCAATACAATTTAGTACATACAACAAGTTCACCATCCTCATAGTTTCACTTATTACTCAATGCAGCACAGCGGTCAAGCAGTCTCATTAACCACGAGAAGCGGACAGTTCGAACCGAATTTCACTACCTAGCCAGGGAAACCCAACACACACGGATAATGCTTGCTATAAAAGGCACAAACACTATACAACCTTTCCCTTCAATCCATAGTTCGGCGCCGGGTACATTCCCTTAGGATACAAGGTTATCGGATACTCGCGGACTTACGCCGGCTGATCTCACGCATGTAACCACCTGTGTACTGCAAGGGAAAAACCTTTCCAAGGAGAAATGGCTATCGGTCCTAGCTGCATCAATCGGGTACCAGGCTTACCGGTTCCCATAGGTCGGCATGTGCGTGGGACGTTCAGAAACTTGACACACAGAACCACACGTTTCGATCTTAATAATCCAATTAACATACACGGATGGGATATCTACACATACCATCCCGTCCGTCCATCCTTATGATTCCAACATAAGTAAAGACAAGAAACTCCTATATCTCGCGAGTGACAGGAAATCACTCGACTTGTAACGGTCCTAAAGCATTGCACTATCGACCCTATCATACTATTATTGCAAGACATAGGTACTAGAATTATGCAACTAGGGTATTCAAACAACTCCTTGAAATGTAAATGCACAAACATAATAATTTATAGTTACATAAATTTTAAACTTAGGTTATGCTTTGGGGCTTGCCTTCTTGAGCTACACCGGCGTCAGTCTCCGGGTCGATCACGATGACGTTGGCACCAGCTTCGGGAGCTTCTTCTTCGTTGGCGGGGACGAGATTGTAAGTACCGTCAGCGACGACGCCTTCTACATGAGATGCACAAGTTTAATTGTTGCTGTAATTTTTTGGTCTTAAAGCTAAGGCACTTGAAGGCCATATTCACCTAGACACTATAGTGTACAATTCTTTTCTTCACAAGAATGGAGAAGGGAATGCTAGGCATAAGTCTATTTTATAGTGATTGTGTACATATATGAAACAATTTTAAGCTATCATTTCTATGCAAGTATTGAGTTCTCGAATTAAAACTAATATGCACCCATATTTGCTTTAAATAACCACAAGTGATCTACATCCTTTTATTAATTCATAATTTTACTCTAGTTCCTTCTCATTTTTGTTTCTCTGTTTCTGTTCATCCTTTTTACCTACAAACTTTATGACAGCTACAGGAGTATAAGAGCTAAGCTCACCCCAAAATTTAGCTAAAACCGAGTTGTACAGAATTTATTAAAAATAGTACAAGTCTCTGCTCAAAGATTCAAGATTAAATCATATAAAATCAAAAGTACTTCCAAAACAGTAGATTTTTCTACCAATGCTAGGCATGATCAAAAGAAGTGCTTTGGCCAAGTGGTAGCCAAAAATACCACTTGAACAGTCCTAATTAAATACCAAACCGAACACCTATATCTAATTATTTGATAGCCTAAACAGAGTCAAAAATTAAGTTTAGCATTTTTCTAGCATGTGGTAACAAGTTTCTTGACCTCTGGTGGAAGTTGGTGATCTTTACTGCAGGAAATATTTTTAATAAATCTAGAACTAGGCTAGAACAGAATTCACTAAACAATTCATAACTGAAGCTGCAGACCATATTTGAGGTGATAATGCACGTCAAGATTATAGTCCTTAGCCAACTCTAAACACCTTCGTTGCCTCATGTTCAAATGTGCTTGAGTGAAGATATATTTGAGGCTTTTGTGATCGGTGTATATATTGCATGGAACACCCGTTAGGTAGTGCCTCTAAATCTTGAGAGCATGAATAACCGTTGCCAACTCAAGATCATGAGTAGGGTAATTTTTCTCATACGGTCGGAGTGCTCGAGAAGCATAAGCAATGACCCGATTTTCTTGCATAAGAACACAACCAAGTACGGTGCCTGAAGCATCACAATAGACATCATAGGGCTTGGTGCTGTCAGGTTGAGCTAAGACTGGGGTAGTAGTTAAATGTTTTCTCAAAGTGTGGACAGCTTCTTCACATTTGTCACTCCACTCAAATTTGACTCCCTTCTTTAAGAGTTCGGTCATGGGTTTATGGAGAAATCCGGAATGAAACGGCGATAATAACCGGTTAGACCCAAAAAACTCCGAATCTCATGGACAGAGGTAGGAGGCTTCCAATCCATCACCTCTTGTACCTTGGTTGGATCCACGGATATGCCCTCCTTGGAAACCGTATGACCCAAGAATTTCACACTTTCTAGCCAGAATTCACATTTGGAGAACTTGGCGTAGAGTTGATGATCTCTCAACCTTTGAAGAACAACGCGAAGGTGTTTGGAATGCTCTTCCTCATTCTTGGAATATATGAGAATGTCATCAATAAAGACCACCACAAACTTGTTAAGCTCGGACAGGAAAACCGAATTCATGAGGTACATGAAGTAGGTTGGGGCATTCGTGAGCCCAAATGACATGACCAAGTATCCATAAAGTCCGTAGCGGGTAGAAAAGGCAGTCTTGGGAATGTCACAAGGATGAATTTTTATTTGGTGATAGCCAGAGCAAATATCAATCTTAGAGAACACTTTGGCGCCAGCTAGTTGATAAAAAAGGACATCAATGCGGGGAAGTGGACACTTGTTTTAAATGGCCACCGCATTAAGAGGCCAGTAGTCGATACACAACCTCAAAGAGTGGTCCTTCTTCTTCACAAAAATAGCCAGACAACCCCATGGTGACACACTAGGATGGATGAAACCCTTATCTAACAATTCTTGAAATTGAATTTTTAGTTCCGCCAACTCATTGGGTGGCATTCTATGGGGTCTCTTGGATATAGGTGCTATGCCAGGTTGATGTTCAATCACAAACTCAATGTCCCTATCCGGTGGCGTCCCAGGTAAGTCATCTGGAAAAACATCGGCATACTCACATACCACCGGAATGTCTTTTAGTTGTCTTTCTACCATGGTATAGGCACAAGCATTAGCGCATTTCCGGTGAGGCAAATAAAGTGCACTAGGCCCTTGTGATGGCAAGTTTATTTCCACAACCCTTTCAGCAACATCTAGCACAATCTTATGTTGAGTCATCCAATTTGCCCCCAAAACAATATCAATTCCTTCCAATCCTAGCAGAATCAGATCGTAGGAAAAACTTTACTACCCAGCTTGGTTGGTACTTTTCGAGTGACTTTGTTGGATGCTATTTTACCTCCCGTTGTTGATATCACATATGCTGATTTGGTGTGGTATGATATTAATCCACATTTTGTATTAAATCATGTGCTGATAAAACTATGTGTTGCCCCCGAATCAAACAATATGACAGCAGGTTGGTTGTGGATAGGAAAGATACCAGTCATGTCCGGTGCTCCCTTAGGTACATCAGCCATGGTGGTGTAGTTGAGCCTCCCCTGCCTGACTTGGACTCGCTGTTGCTTGCCCTTGTTCGGCTCTGAGCATTGGTTCTGTGGCTTGTTTTGTGGGTAGTTCTTGATGAAATGGCTGCTACTGCCACACTTGAAGCATGAGTAGCCACCTCCAGGACGAAGCGGCTGCTGCACATTTTGCCTTGGAGCCTATTGTTGCTGCGGCGGTGGAGGGAAATGAGGTGCACCCTGCTGCGGTGGCCTGGCAACCCGACGCCCACCCTGAGGTGTCCTCTGGTGTCCCTGCGGTGCGCCGATGCAGCCAGTGGAACCAAGCGGAACCTCTGAGTTTGCCCACTTGAAGGGGCAGCAGGAGCCTTTCTTTTCTTCTCGGCCTTATGAGCCATGTTGGCATCTTACTGTGCAATTGCAATGTTCACAAGCTCACCATAAGTGGCAACTCGTGTAGTGGTCAACTGTGCCTTGAGCTTGGAATTAAGGCCACGTCGGAACCTTTCCACCTTGTCATTCGAATCAGCATGATGGCCCGTATAAGGACACAGACCATTGAAGGCCTGAGAGTACTGGAGCACAGTACGGGTTCCTGGAGTTAGAGCCAGGAACTCGTTTAGCTTCCTCTCAACAATACCAGCAGGAATATGGTGTGCCTTAAAGGCAGTCTTGAATTCCTCGCACTCAATGACATGGTTCTCCTGCTGAAGAGCCTGGTAGTTCTCCCACCACAGGAGAGCTATGCCAGGGAGCTGTTGTGCTGCAAAAACCACCTTGCGGTGGGAAGTACAAGGTGTAGCCAAGATGGAGAATTTGGATTCGATGACCCAAATCCACGCATCAGCTTCCAAGGGTTATTCGGCTCTTGAAAACACCGGAGGGTGAGTAGCCAAGAAATCCTCGTATCGGGCCGCTTGGGGTGGAGGACCACGATGACCACCCTGCTGCTGCTGCATTTGCTGCTTCATCATCTGCTGTTGCTGCTGCAAATTACGGAGGATCTCTGTTTGGATGGCGTACAACTGCTGCCACGTTGGGGGTTGTGGTGGTGGCGGTGGTGGTGGTTGTTGCCCTTCCTATCCTTGCTGGTTGGCGTTGGAACCGCTAGCATCATGACTGCTGCGAGTGATAGACATCTGCAGTAAGTACTTGTATTAGCCACAATTCATAAGCTTACATAAATCAATGACAAGATAAAACGTGGTAATATAATGAAGTTTACTGCGTAAAGGACAACATATCAGCAAGCAGTTTTGGAAGAAAAATCATATCTCCTAACTAAAGGCGAGTTAGATGCTCCAATTCGGTGAGAAGCTTGGAAACTTCGTACCCTACAACTTTCATGTTCGACTCAGAAACAAAAACGAGCTGGAACTAGGCCGAAAAATTCGAGTTATGGTTTGCTGTCTCTGCTGTTTCTCAAGGGGCCGAGCTGTAGTGTTTTGGTTGCCATTTTAGTTTCTCTTAACCAATGAGGTTGAATTTTGGTTAGCGCTTTTCTTGACAAATTTCAGACAACTTTGTAGTTCATGTCACAACCCAGAAGTGAAGGAAAAACAACTTAATAAATAAAACAAGGGCAGCTGCAGAAAGTTTTCATCACAACCGTTACATCCATTCTCAAGTTCTTGGGGATCCCACTTCCCATGCCAAATAGATTACATGTTTATAAGCTTAAAGGAATACTCAACTCCAACTAGCCTATTACATGATAAAACCAAAATTTAGGCTATGCGGGGGAGTAACTTGCTACCGAACACTCCTAGAGGTCGTTTAGATTGTTAACTGTAGCTTGGCTGCCCATGGGAGACGGTGGAGCTTCAAGAGGTGGCATATCATCCTCTGTGTCCATATCTGATTCAGGCACATCTGCATCCGCATTTTGCCCACCCTCAGCCTGAAGGTGATGAGTATCATGGACAGCCAAAATAGCATTGACATGCTCTAAGTAAAATTGTGTGTCTTTGAGCTCATTTCGCACTTGGGCTAACTCATTGGTGGTGTTATTGTGCGCCAATTGGAGGTTGGCTAACTGTCTCTCCAAGTATACAATCATAGCATCTCTGGTGGATACCTCTACAGACAGAGAGGTTCTCTCAACCCCAAGGTCAGGAGCGCGAATAGATAGATCAATTGCAAGATTGAGCGCTACATTTTGAGACCGTCCCAAGAGTGACTGCAGCCTGTGATTGGCCCTGATCCACCTCATCAAGAGGCAGGCTGCTGCATTGGGATTCTCTGCCACCCTCAGAGGTGAGCTAATATAGCGTCTCATCCAGTGAGCATCGTCAGCTTGGACTGGTGGAAAGAGTCCAAGGAGCTGGTCCTCCACAAGTTCAGTATTCCGGGCGCAAAACGAACTGGTCCCATTGAGAGCGGCGAAGTCACAAGTTGCTTCAAGATGGTACCCATGGACTTCAATGCCCCATGTTGGAGAGCTTGGGCGTGGTGGGTGGTGGTGCACAACCAAACGCACCCTGCACCGAGTCACACCATGGTCGCGGATGATTGTTCTCTCAAATTGAGGTGGATTGGGGTAGCCAAGAGCCTGCAACACAGACCAAAAGATGTTGGGGAATTCCTCCCAACCAAGGCAGTCCGAGCTGGAGAACTCATTGGGGTAGCTGGCAAGGTCAATGTTGGCGTCCATCTGATAAGAGATCAAGTATGGGAACCGATAAGATAACAGGAAGATTAAAACAGATTCTGGACAGTGTAAGAAAAGTGGTAAAACTCAAAATCTGCAACCCCAAAATTTCCCAAACTTGGGCAGAATGTTTCTTAAGTAATTTCAGACAAATTTCATTTTTAACTCATGGGCAAAAACTTCTGTTAAGAGGGTGTAAAAATTCAATTTCTAACTTGCTGTTCCCAGAAAATTCCAGCAGACAGGGGGTTACCATTTTAAGCATAACTCAAGTTCTACTTCATCAATTGATCTAAGATTTTGGCAGCAGAAACTATATAACATTTCAAACAACTTTTACGTTGAACATTGTTGCATTTGACCACGTTTTCAGGCTCGAATTTAATGATTGCTACAGGACTGTTTTCAGAACTAAAAAGGGGAATGCGAAAGGGTCCCTGGTCTCGCCGGCGACCGGACTCCGGCGAGGAGACAGCGAACCAGTGCAGGGGAAGTGGGGGGAAACGACGAGGGGCTCACCGCGAGTCGGTTGGGGTCGGTCTCATGGTCAGAGGTGAAGCGGCGCGGCTCGTCGACGATGAGCGGCGGAGCGGCTTGCTCCGGCAACGTCGGTAGCCGGCTGCGGTGGTCGAGGCGAGGCGCGGAGAGGCATGTGAGCTTCACCGGACGATGGGGGAGCTCGTCGTGGGGCTTGGCGGAGTCGGGGATGGCCGGAGTATAGGGCTCAACGTGGACGTGGAGTTTGCGGCGGAAATGGCCGAGCGGCGGGGAAAACTTCGATTTCCCGACGTGTGCGGCTTGATTCGAGCTAGGGATGGTTCGAGGGGCTAGCTAGGTGGATGAGCAAGCTTCGGGTGCGGGGGATTGGGAAACCATGGAGGGGTTTGTGGGGAATTCGGTTTGCTGCGCGAGAGCTTGAGCTCTGCTCTACACGGCCGGAGGTTGAAGAAGCAATGCGCGAGCGCTAGGAGGAAGGGAATGGCTGAGTGCTGGCTGGGAGAGAGTGTGAGGTTGCTTGGTGGAGTGTTTGAGCATGCTAGGGAGGGCTGAGCTGCCTCGGGAGCGTGCGCGGGGCGGATGGACGGCTGAGCAGCGCCATTGATGGCCTGTGAGCTCGGACAGTGTGCGCGACGGGGATGGGTGAGGGGGATCGTGGCGTGGAGGAGTGAAGATACACCACAGAGCCTCTTGGTGCGTAGCGGGAAGGAATCCAGCCGCGGAGGGCCTCTGCACGACGAGTGCGCCAGCGGCCAATGGCTGTGCTCGGCTCGCCATGATGGCATGGCCACTCGCCGCGTCAAGGCGGCTCGTACAGTGCACGAGCTGACCCGACGTGGATGCTGGCGTGCGCGCGTGGGAGGAGAGACGCGGCTGCCAAGGCTCTGGCCGGCCTGGCCGGGTCGTCGCCGCTCGCCGGCCACGTGGCGGCCGCTGCCGGCCTCAGGCAGAGCGGGCCGAGCGCCTGTCGGGACGCCCGTAGAGCATCTCTATTCAAACATGCAAAACTCCGGAAATTTGAACTGAACCTCAAAAAGTGCAAACATAAAAGTTTGATTTTGAAAGGTGGGACACAACTTTCCTTTTGGGGCAAACCTGAAATTCCGAGTTTTTCGAGTTAAAACAAGCCCTATTTGAAATGGTGTTCAGCACGGTTTTTAGAGTTTTTGAGGGGCTTAACTGCAACATTTTGAAAAGTTCCCAACAGTAACTAGGCTTTATTTATGATGACAAACAACTTTTATGTTTGGAGATTTTCAAGTTTAGTTCAGAATTTTTGAGATCTCAGATGGATGTCGAATTGGCCTATTGAAATTCAAATTTCTCATTTTTGATCTATTTAAGTGTGCTACAACCAAAGCTGCCCCCTTAACCCTGTTTTTAGTGTATTTTTAAGGTCTTAAACATCTGGGATGTTACAGCCTACCCCCCTTAAAAGGAATCTCGCCCCGAGATTCGGTTGTGATAAGCGACACGATAGGGAAGGTACCTTGGTCGTCGGGGAAGTTCTTTTTAAGGTAGTCTTTGGTTTCCCATGTGGCTTCATCCTCGGAGTGATGGCGGCACTGAATTTGTACATTTTAACTTCTCTACTTCTTGTCTTTCTCTCCTTCTCATTGAGGATCTTGATAGGATGCTCTTCATAAGAAAGATCCGGCTCAACCGAGAGTTCTTCTTGCTCAACAACCTCGGTTGGAACACGAAGACTCTTGAGCTGGGAGACATGGAAAACGTTGTGCACGGCAGAGAGTTTCTCGGGCAGCTTCACAGATACGCTACTGGTCCACATTGCTGAGTGATTTCATAAGGACCAACATAGCGAGGTGCAAGTTTCCCTTTCAACCCAAACCTTTGCACACCCTTGATCGGGGAGACCTTGAGATACACATGATCACCAACTTCGAACTGAAGGGGCTTCCTTCTCTGGTCGAAGTAACTCTTTTGTCGAGATTGTGCGGCTCTCAAGTTTTCCCGGATGACCCTAACCTTTTCCTCTGCTTCTTTTACAAGGTCAGGACCGTACGTGTATCTCTCGCCTGCCTGGGACCAACACAACGGTGTCCGACATCTCCTACCATACAAAGCTTCGAAAGGTGCCATTTTGAGGCTTGCTTGGTAGCTGTTGTTATAAGAGAATTCAGCCAGAGATAAGCATTTTTCCCAATTCTTCCAATAGTGGATAACACAGGCTCGAAGCATATCTTCAAGGATTTGATTTACCCTTTCCGTCTGCCCATCGGTCTGAGGGTGGTATGCTGAACTACGGATCAATTTGGTGCCTAGGGACAGCTGCAAATGTTCCCAAAAACGTGCCACAAATTGGGTACCACGATGTAAAATTATCGTCTTGGGTACACCATGTAAGCAAACGATCCGATCCAAATAGATTTCAGCATATTTCATAGCAGTATAGGCTGTATTGATGGGAATAAAATGTGCGGTCTTTGTGAGGCGGTCCACAATTACCCAAATGGAGTCATGCCCCTGAGGGGTCGTAGGAAGTCCAACAATGAAATCCATGCTTATATCTTTCCACTTCCATGAGGGAATAGGTAGAGGTTGAAGAGTGCCTGCTACCTTCAAGTGGCTAGCCTTTACCCGCTGACACGTATAACATTCCAACACATATTGGGCAATTTCCCGCTTCATCCTAGTCCACCAAAAGTTTTGTTTAAGGTCTTGGTACATTTTGGTGCTACCGGAATGGATGGAAAATTTTGAAAGATGAGCTTCATCCATGATTTTCCTTTGGAGTTCGGCGTTCTTGGGCACCACTATCCGATGTCCAAACCACATCACTCCCTGCCCATCTAACCGGAAGCATTGATATTTTTCCTTGACCCTTTCTTTTGTCAACTTCCTTTTGAGGATTTTAATCTTTGCATTATTTAATTGGGCCACAACAATCTGATCGTGCAAGGTTGGTTCAACAGAGATATGGTTGAAATACCCGTGAGGAACAATCTCCAAGTTGAGCTAATTTGCCATTTCATGGCACAAGGTGTCAGCATAGGACTCCACGGAAAGGCAGTGACAGCGTGCCTAGCGGCTTAGTGCATCCGCAACCACATTAGCCTTCCCGGGGTGATAATGCACACTAAGATCATAGTCCTTTGCCAACTCCAACCATCTTCGCTGCCTCATATTCAAATGTGCCTGAGTGAAGACATAATTGAGGCTCTTGTGATCGGTGTATATATTGCATGGAACACCCATCAGGTAGTGTCTCCAAATCTTGAGAGCATGAATAACCGCTGCCAACTCAAGATCATGCGTAGGGTAATTTTGCTCATGTGGCCGGAGTGCTCGGGAAGCATAAGCAATGACCCGGTTCTGTTGCATAAGGACACACCCGAGCCCGGTGCCTGAAGCATCACAATAAATATCATATGGCTTGGTGCTGTCGGGTTGAGATAAGACTGGGGCTGAAGTCAAGTGTTTTCTTAAAGTGTGGAAAGCTTCTTCACATTTGTCACTCCACTCAAATTTGACCCCCTTCTTTAAGAGTTCGGTCATGGGTTTAGCAATTCGAGAGAAATCCAGAATGAAGCGGCGATAGTAACCAGCTAGACCTAGAAAACTCCGAATTTCATGGACAGAGGTAGGTGGCTGCCAATCCATCACCTCTTGAACCTTGGTTGGATCCACGGATATACCATCCTTGGAAACCGTATGACCCAAGAATTTCACACTTTCTAGCCAAAATTCACATTTATAGAACTTGGCATAAAGCTGATGGTCCCTCAATCTCTGAAGGACAATGCAAAGATGCTCGGCATGCTCCTACTCATTCTTGGAATATATGAGAATATCATCAATAAAGACCACTACGAACTTGTCAAGCTCGGACATGAAAACCGAATTCATGAGATACATGAAGTAGGCTGGGGCATTCGTGAGTCCAAAAGACATGACCAAGAATTCATAGAGTCCATAGCGGGTGGAGAAGGCAGTCTTGGGGATGTCACTAGGACGAATCTTTATTTGGTGATAACCAGAGCGAAGATCAATCTTAGAGAATACTCTAGCGCCAGCTAGTTGATCGAATAGGACATCAATGCGGGGAAGTGGATACTTGTTTTTAATGGTCACCGCATTGAGAGGCCGGTAGTGAATACACAACCTCAAAGAATGATCCTTCTTCTTCACAAAGATGGCCGGACAACCCCATGGTGACAAACTAGGACGGATGAAACCCTTGTCTAGCAGTTCTTGGAGTTGAATTTTTAATTCAGCCAATTAATTTGGCGGCATTCTATAGGGTCTTTTTGATATAGGTGCTGTGCCAGGTTGAAGTTCAATTACAAATTCAATATCCCTGTCCGGCGGCATCCCAGTTAAGTCATCCGGAAAAACATCGGCATACTCACATACCACCGGAATATCTTCTAGTGGTGTTCCTACCATAGTGTAGGCACAAGCATTGGCGTATTGTCGGTGTGGCAAATAAAGTGCACTAGGCCCATGTGTAGGCGAGTTTATTTCCACAACCCTTTCGGGAACATCTAGCACAACCTTATGTTGAGTCATCCAATTTGCCCCCAAAACAATATCAATTCCCTCCAATCCAAGCAGAATTAAATCGGTAGGGAAGACTTTACTACCCAGCTTGATTGGTACTTTTCGAGTGACTTGGTTGGATGCTATTTTACCTCCCGCCGTTGATATCACATATGCTGATTTGGTGTGATATGATTTAACCCACATTTTGCATTAAACCTTGTGCTTATAAAACTATGTATTGCCCCGGAATCAAACAATATCACAGCAGGTTGATTGTGGATAGGGAAGGTACCAGTCATGTCCGGTGCTCCCTCCGGTAGGTCAGCCAGGGTGGTATAGTTGAGCCTTCCCTGCCTGACTTGGATTCGCTGCTGCTTGCCCTTGTTCTGCTGATTCCCAGGACGCTGGTTCTGAGGCTTGTTCTGCGAGCAGTCCTTGATGAAATGGCTGTTGCTGCCACACTTGAAACATTGATAGCCACCTCCAAGACGAAGTGGCTGCTGCACGTTTTGCCTCGGCGCCTGTTGCTGCTGCGGCGGTGGAGGGAAACGAGGCACACCCTGCTGTGGTGGCCTGGCAACCCAACGTCCACCCTGAGGCGCCCTTGGCGGCCCCTGCGGTGCAGCCGGGGGAACCAAGCGGAACCTCTGAGGTTGCCCACTCGAAGGTCCAGCAGGAGCCTTCCTTTTCTTTTCGGCCTTATGGACCATGTTGGCATCTTCTTGGGAGATGGCAAAGTTCACAAGTTCACCATATGTGGCAACCCGTGTGGTGGTCAGCTAGGCCTTAAGCTTGGTATTGAGGCCACGGTGGAACCTCTCCTTCTTCTTGTCATCAGAGTCAGCATGGTGACCCGTATAAGGACACAAACCATTGAAGGCCTGCGCGTACTGAAGCACAGTGCGGGTTCCCTGAGTCAGAGCCAGGAACTCGTTCAACTTCCTTTCCACCAATCCAGCAGGGATATGGTGGGCTTTGAAGGCAGTCTTGAACTCCTCCCACTCGATGACCTGGTTCTCCTCCTGGAGAGCCATATAATTCTCCCACCATAGGAGAGCTGTGCCGCGGAGCTGCTGTGCCGCAAAGACCACCTTACGATTTGGAGTGCAAGGCGTAGCCAATATGGAGAACTTGGATTCGATGACCCGAATCCATGCATCAGCTTCCATGGGCTCCTCGGCTCTGGAGAACACCGGAGGGTGGGTAGCAAAGAAGTCCTCGTACCGTGCCACTTGAGGTGGAGGGGCACGATGACCACCTTGCTGCTGCATCTGCTGCTGCATCATCTGTTGCTGATGCTGCAGATTACGGAGGATCTCCGTGTGGGTGGCATACAGCTGCTGCCACGTTGGGGGTTGTTGCGGTGGCGGAGGTGGTGGTGGCTGCTGCCCTTCCGGCCCTTGCTGGTTAGCGTTGGACCCGCTAGCATCGTGACCGCTGCGAGTGATAGCCATCTGCAGTAGGTACTTGTATTAGCCACAATCCATAAGCTTACATAAATTAATGACAAGATAGAACGTGGCAATGTAATGAAGTTTAGTGCATAAGGATAACATATCAGCAAGCAGTTTTGGAAGAAAACTCATATCCTCCAGTAGAAGTCGAATTAGACACTCCAATTCAGTCAGTAGCTGGAAAATTTCGTACTCTACAACTTTCGTTTCTGGCTCAGAACAAAAATCGGGCTAGAACTTGGCCGAAAAATTCAAATTCCAGTTCTCTGTTTTTGCTGTTTTTCAGAAGGCCGAGCTGTAGTGTTTTGGTTGCCATTTTTATTTCACTTAACGAATGGAGTTGAATTTTGTTGAGCGTTTTGTTTGACAAATTTCAGAAAACTTTGTAGTTCAAATCATAGCCTAGAAATGAAAGGAACACACGTCAATAATTAAAACAAGAGTGGCTGCAGAAAGTTTTCAACATAAACATTACAACCATTCACAAGTCTTGGGGCTCACATATCCCATGCCAAAAGGATTACATATTCAAAAGCTTAAAGGAAACTCAACTCCAACTAGCCTATTACATCATGAAACCAAAATGTAGGCTATGCGGAGGAGTAACTTGCTACCGAAGCTCCTAGAAGTCGTCTAGGTTGTTAGCGGTAGCCTCGGTGCCCATGGGAGACGGTGGAGCAGGAAGAGGTGGCAGGTCATTCTCGGTGTCCATGTCTGAATCAGGGGCTTCTCCTTCATTTTCTCCCGCCTCATTGAGAAGGTGCTGAGCATCGTGTGCAGCTAGCATAGCATTGGCATGCTCCAAGTCGGCCTGCACATTCTCTAGCTCATCCCTCACTTGAGCCAGCTCATTGTTGAATTATTGTGCTCTAAGTGGAGGTTGGTCAGCTGCCTCTCCAAGTCAGCAATCATAGCATCCCTAGTGCTCACATCTATGGACAAAGAGGTTCTCTCTATCCCGAGGTCACGGACACGAGCAGACATGTCAATGGCAAGGTAAGTTCTTCATTTTGTGACCGCCCCAGAAGTGCCTGCAGCCGGTGATAAGCCCTGATCCATCTCATCAAGAGTGCGGCTGCAACAACGGGGTTCTCTGCCACCCTCAAAGGTGAGCTGAGATAGCGCCTCAACCAATGAGCGTCGTCAGGCTGGGCCGGTGGAAACAGTCCAAGGAGCTGGTGCTCCACAAGGTCCTGGTTCTGGGCACAGAAAGAGTTGATCCCATTGAGAGCAGCCAACTCACAAGTGGTCTTCATATGGTGTCCATAGACTTCCACACTCCATGTGGGCGAGCTTGGACACGGTGGGTGGCGGTACACCACCAGACGTACTCTGGATCGTGTCACACCACGGTCACGGAGGACGGTTCTCTCATACTGTGGCGGGTTGGGGTAGTCAAGTGCCTGCAACACGGACCAAAGGATGCTAGGGAAACCCTCCCATCCAAGCCAGTCCGAGAAGGAGACGTCATTGGGGTAGCTAGCAAGGTCAGCATGGCCGTCCATCTGAAAAAAAGTTCAAAGTGTGAGAACCAGTTAGTGCTAAAGAAATTAAAACAGATTCTGGGCAGTGTAGTAAAAATTGTAAAACTCAAAATCTAGCAACCCCAAAATTCCCAAACTTGGCCAGAACGTTATTTAAGTAATTTTAAACAAGTTTCATGTTGAAGGTTTGATCAGAAACAGTCGTTAAGAAGGTGCAAAAATTTAATTTCTATCTCACTGCTCCCAGGAAATTCCAGCAGACAGGGGGTTACCATTTTAAGCATAACTCTTAATTTACTGAACCAAAATTGTTGCAATTTGTACAGCACAAACTACACAACATTTGTGACAACTTTCATATTGGACACTTCTTCGTTTGATGGGTTTTTCAAGCTCGAAACGACAGTGCAAGAAGATCTGTTTTCAGTAGAGTTTCAGCACAATTTCCTGTTATGAATCAATTTTGTAACGGGTAGTTCAAGGTCATACAACATGATTTAATAGAGTTTCAGTGAATTGCAATGCATGAGCGGACTATTCGTTCTCACCAACACACGTGCCAATAACTTTTGGCTTACGAAGTCAGTGCCGGTGGCTAGGCAATATTCGTCTCTCCTTATATTAACTAGCCGAACTTTTCTAACCGTTCAACTTATGGAATAGTGGTTAGCGTACCTGCAGAAAATTCCATTCTAGAGCAATTATAATAAACCTCCCGTGCCAGCACTCACGGAAGCGTCCCCATCCATTACCACCCACTATAGTGGTGGCACCCGAACGTTCAACATTGAACGGGCAATTCTTCATATGTCACCAAGGCAACATATTGACAATTTCATACACTCAAGAAATAGCGTATTGACTTTGTGCCGCCATCATATTTGCATATGATGCCGTGGTACGCTACAGCAATCGCCGTACCTTGCGCCCACCATGCTATTCTAGTTTCATACGCCATCACAGCGTATTGACTATGTGCCGCCACTATATTTTCATATAGTGCCGTGGTACGTTACAGCAATCGCGGAACCTTGCGCCCACCATTGCGAAAAGTAAATGACAGAATGAAATGAGCTATGAGTCAGTATAATATAATTAGCCACCTATCATATCGTGATCCCTTAACCCACATAGGCTTCACGTTCTATACATAATCCTTAGCGGTCCTAAGAATAGCATTCATCACAAGTGCGCGGCGGAAGCAAGGGTTGGCATATTTTATTTCAAAAATTGTTTATTAAGGGTCTGTTGCTCTCTCTGGTGCGCATGTTTCGGCTCTGATGCCAGCTGTGGCAGACCACTCCAAAATTATTCCAAGTTAAGTACCCACGGACCACTAATCAAGTAGTCAGACACTTAATCCAGAAAAGCTAGAGCGCTGTCGGATTATACCCGATTAACCACACACTTTCACGATCGAAACAACACGCGCGCCCACACAAAGGTGAGTCCCAGAAATTACAACATTCCACAAGTTCAACTTACATAAATAGTATCATCAAGTTATTACAAACCAAGTCTGAATTTCAAATAACAGTACGAGAGTTCATTGCAGCGGAAAGATTAAACTAACGACGATACATAGCAACACCATAATGAAGCCAGCCATGGTGCTACTCCTCCAGATCCTCGGCAGAGGACGAAACCCACTCGACATGCCAGCCAGGTGGAACCTGGGCTGGCCAGGGGACGGAATTCACCTCCTCCTCCAAAGAAGTACCTGAAATAAATGCCACAAGCAAGGCTGATTATACTAATACTCAGCAAGGCTTACCGGTTGTAACACCCAGATTTCCAAGAAATCCGAATGCTTCCATATGTGTGCCCAGGATGTCCACAGAACACATATAGATTACAAATATTGAATCACAGAGAACACAATGCTCGAATAAAATAGTTTATATCAGAGTTTAACACAAGACATAGTCTTAAACAAATAACACAGCGGAAGTCTTAATATTATTAAACGCTTCATAACTAGTAGAGCCTCAAATCCACAGGGACACCGACTGGTTGAACACAGCTAGAAGTACGGCAGATCCTCCGGAAACTCAGCAAGCGACTGATCATTCAATGCTCCATCTGTTACCCATCCGGGATTTTGTTGAATAGTTGCAAGTGTAAGTAAACCATCTTACTTAACAAGTATAACACGGGTTATGCAAGAACAAAAGGCTTGACACGGTTATACTGCATTAGCACTTTTAGTTGATTCATTTTATTATCATCCAATTTACTACAAATGAGTAGAATCCCAAGTATAGACCCATTAATAAGGTATAAGTGATTATAGAACAAACCAACATCAACCACTAATATCATCTTCTAATCAAAAAGGATCCAGGCCGCTCGTGTCCGTGAGCACGGCTATCATGATAGATCAACACTCTGCAGAGGTTTCGCCCTTTACCCGCCGGTCACATAAATCCAAAAGAACTTATGTTACGAGGACTTTCACAAAACACCCTAACAAGCACAGTAGCCGTTTTGGTTCAACATAGGCAGCATAACCCGAGGCATCGAGATTGACGTACGCTCAGGGCGCAACGTGAGGGGGTCAATGGCGTCCAGAGCGAGAGCGCAATCATCGCAACGTGTGAAGCTGCCGTACATCGGGCGCTTACATCACGGGACTTTGCCTAACGAGACATAGCCAACGGATAAAACCGTCCTCGATGGATCAAACTTACTCTCACCCATGCTCCCCACATACGCCTTTCGGTAACCACTGGCGAGCTAGAGACGTACAAGCTAATTATCCAAGACCAGAGCCATTATAGTTCCAACGGCGGCGAACAGGTTCCTGGGTTGTCGCTTTAAGAACCGGACCTTACGGAGAGACATTAGAACAAAGCACAAAGCACATGCTCTAATTCCCTCGATCAAACCTTATAGAGACACTAGAACAAAGCACACAGCACATGCTCTAGTTCCCCGAACCATGTTGCTAAAAAGCATCTTTTAACCATCATTGAAGTGAACCATTAGTTCGATATTGACATTAAAAATAAATGTTGGTTGCAGCGCGTAGCATAGTCTAACCATAGTGCATAAAACCCTGGGTAAACAAGGAATAAGGTAAAGACTAGGAACATCCTTAGTGGTTAACAGTATTAGACACATGCATATGATTTATGTGATTAATCGGTGTATAGGTAACAAGGATGGTCCGTGTTATACTTGCCTTCCTCAGTGAACTGCTGCTGCACCTGCTCTTCGGGAACGGGATCGTCGGCGAACTCGAACGGCTCGGCAACTACTCACATCGATCACCACACAAGCATCCACACATACATGCAAACAAGATATTTAATTAGAACAGTACACCAAACATAAACAAAAGATGAAAAGAAGGCTTTAGAGTTACTCTACGCTTCACTACGAACACATGAGCGCGAAAATCACTCAAATCGGAGTTAAAACGAAGAAACTACGCTTAAAACGGGCTCTAGGGGCTTGTTGGTAAGACTTTTAGGCTTCCAGGGGTGTTTTTGAAAGAAACCAGGGACCTAAAATATAATTTCGTATAAAAACTCGAGGGCTAACAAGTAAAAACGACTTTCAGGACAGCGGGCACTATTTTTCAAAAGAGCAGGGGCTAAACCGAAAGAAAAAGGACTTGGTTGTAAATACTTTTGAACTGCGCTGGACCGCGGGTTGATTTCTGAAAACTGCAGGGGCTCTTATGCAAAACGGGCACGGCGGCGGCTAAATGCTGACGTGGGCTGACGTCACGGTGGACCAGACCATGGACCGGCCCTGAACCGTGGTTCACTGGTTCACAGTGAACCGGCTCGCTTTAGATCGGTTTTCAGATCTGGCCGTCGGTTTTGAATCTAACGGCTCATAAAAGATCGGGGCTCGGCTCACCGGAGCACGGCGGCGCTAGGCCGTGACCTCGCCGGAGTAGGCTCGGCTGGGGGCTAGGAAGCTCCTTTTCTCGCCGCGTTTGGTCCTGGAGGTAGAGGAGACAACGGGGAGTCGATTTTGGGGGTTCTACTCGAAGATCGGGCGGCGGTGGGGGCTAGCGACGTGCGGCGGCGGAGCGGGTACTCCGGCGAGCGCGTTCGCATGCTGCAAAGCGGGGAAAAAGAGGGCTTTTGGGCCTGGCGTGTTGCTTACCTCACGGCGAAGCTCCTGGTGCGGTTCTAGGCGGCAATGGGGTGGCGAGGCGGCGGGTTCGCGACGGCGGCTCAAAGTCGAGGGCGGCGGCTAGGGTTTGGCGGCGTCGGGCACTGGTGGCGCAAAGGATAGGTGGCGGCGCTATTTATAGGGGCTAGGGGAACCTTGGCGTGCACTCCAAGCCGCGGAGACGTGCACGAGGCGGACTCGGCGGCAGCGCAGATCGGGGAGGAGTTCCGGTCGCGCACGACGCGAGGTGGAAGACAGAACTGACAGGTGGGGCTCACTGGTCAGTCGCTGTGGAGGAGAAGTGCGGGCGCGCTGCTAGCGGAAGGGAGAGGCGCCGACAGGTGGGGTCAGGATGTCAGCGGCACAGGGGTGAGGCTGAGCGGGCTGGCGTGGGGAGAAAGGAAACGGGTCTGCTGGGCCGCGCTGTGCTGGGCTGGAGTGGTGGGCCGCGCGGGGAAAAGGGAGGAAGAGCAGATGGGCCGCGGGGAAAAGAAAAAGAAGAAGCTGGGCTGCTGGGCTGAAAAGGAGAAGGAAAAAGAGAGAGAAAAGAAAAGGTTTTTCTTTTATTCAAACACTCACTTGAATTCAAATTCAAATTTGAATTCAACAATCAAAAATAAATGCACCAGCATGAATACAACAATAATGTTTCTATACCCTATATTTGCTTTTAATTATTCAAAAATTTTATTTTCCTACATTATTTATGAGCACTTGAATATAAAAAGCCAATTAATTACTAAATTTTAAATAGGGCATTTTTAGGGTGTTACACCGGTCGGGTGAAAAGTACTTCACTGACTTCTAGACATGAGAGACTTTTGGCTGGTGGGTTTGTTTGCCAGAAAGCATCTAAGAGTGGATCCTTACTTTCATGATTTTAGCATCAAATTCTAGTAGTGTTAACCATTCTAGATTAGCATGCTCTCTAAGCATATAAGTGGTGCAATACAATTTAGTACATACAACAAGTTCATCATCCTCATAGTTCCACTTGTTACTCAATGCAGCACAACAGTCAAGCAGTCTCATTAACCGCGAGAAGCAGACAGTTCGAACCGAATTTTGCTACATGCCAGGGGAAACCCAACACACACGGATAATGCTTGCTATAAAAGGTACAAGCATTTCCCAACCTTTCCCATCAATCCACAATTCGGCTCCGGGTCCATTCCCTTAGGATAAAGGTTTACCGCTTCACTCACGGCATCACGCATATATCCACTTGTGTACGGCAAGGGAAACGAAATATTTCCAAGGAGAGATGGCTATCGGTCCTAGCTGTTTCAATTTGGTACCGGGCTTACCGATTCCCATAGGTCGGCATGTGCGTGGTACGTTCAAAAACTTGACACATAGAACCACACGTTCCGACCTTAATCCAATTATCATACACGGACGGGAAATCTACACATACCATCCCGCCCTTCCATCCTTATGATTCCAACATAAGTAAAGACATAACAACTCCTATATCTCGCGAGTGACAGGAAATCACTCGACTTGTAACGGTCCTAAAGCATTGCTCTATCGACCCTATCATACTACTATTTCAAGACATGGTACTAGAATCATGCAACTAGGTATTCAAACAACTCCTTAAACATAAATGCACAAGCATAATTAATTCATAGTTGCACAAATTAAAACTAGGTTATGCTCGGGGCTTGCCTTCTTGGGCTACGCCGGGGTCAGACTCCGGGTCAAGCACGATCACGACAGCACCACCTTCGGGAGCCTCCTCTTTGTTCGCGGGGACGAGGTTGTAGGTGCCGTCAGCGAGAGCGCCTTCTACATGAGATGCATAAATTTTTAAGAGTTGCTGTTGGTTTTTAGTCTAAAGGTTAAGGCTCTTGAAGACCATATTCACCTAGACATATATGTGGTTTATTCTTTTCTTCACAAAATTAAGGGAAGTGTGTGTGGTGTGAATTTTATGCTTTTATGATGGTGATTGTGTACACATATGAAACAATCCAAACCTTTATTTCTCAGCAAGTGTTTTAGTTTTGAAATTTTAAGACTCCACATGCTTTATTTATATAATTATCAAAAGTGACTCACTACTTTTTATTAAACTCATCTACTCTAGTTTCTTCTCATTTTTGTTTCTCTGTTTCTGTTCATCCTTATTATCCACAAACTTTATGACAGCTACTGCAGTATAAGAACTAGGCTCACTCCAAAATTTAGCTAAAACCGAGCTATACAGAATTTATTAAAAATAGTTCAAGTTACTGGTCAAAGAAACAAGATTAATTCATATAAAATCAAAACTACTTCCAAAACAGAAGATTTCTTCACCAGAGCTAGACATGAATAAAAGAAAGGCCTTGACCAAGTGGTGGCTAAAAATAACACTTGGTCAGCCCTCACAAATTTTCTATCCGAAAACCAACATCTATTTATTTAATGCCCCAAACAGAGTCTAAAATTGAGTTCAGCATTTTTCCAACATGTTTCTAGACGCCTGGTGAAAGATGGTGATTTGTGGCTGCATGAATTATTTTTAGTAAATGCAGAACCGAATTAGAACAGAAATCACAAAGTAAATCATAACTGGAGTTTCAGGCCACATTTTAAGGTCTCCTTTGGACACAAAGCTTCTGCAGTCCATACAAGCAACATATCCGAAGCTCAGCTACAGAAGAGTTCAGGATTTGAAATGGTGCACAAACCTCTAAACTCACAGTTTGAATTTTAGTTCAAAAACTATTACTCAAAAGTATATACATGCAAAAATGAAATTGGAGTTTACAACCTCACGAGTCCACTCACAGTTTGAATTTTAGTTCAAAAACTATTACTCAAAAGTATATACATGCAAAAATGAAATTGGAGTTTACAACCTCACGAGTCCACGGAGTATTTTTGTGCATTTTTCTGACTTTTTTACTATTTTTAATGGATTTTATAAGATCACAGAAAAATGGATCTAGGTTTAAGAATCTCTTTTACGCCGAAGACCCTAGAACTTTTAAAACCTTTCAAACAAGTCCTTGATATTTGCGCAGAGGACCCTAGAACTAAAAAGGGGAACGTGAAAGGGTCCCTGGGCTCACCGGCGACTGGACTCCACCGAGGAGACGGCGAACTAGTGCGGGGAAAGTGGGGGGAAATGACGAGGGGCTCACCGCGAGTCGGTTGGGGTCGGTCTCGTGGTCAGAGGTGAAGCGGCGCGGCTCGTCGACGGTGAGCGGCAGAGCGGCTTGCTCCAGCGACGTCGGTAGCCAGCTGCGGTGGTCGAGGCGAGGCGCGGAGAGGCGTGTGAGCTTCACCGGATGATGGCGGAGCTCGTCGTGGGGCTTGGCGGAGTCGGGGATGGCCGGAGTATAGGTCTCGACGTGGAGGTGGAGTTCGCGGCGGAAATGGCCGAGCGGCGGGGAAAACTTCGATTTCCCGGCGTGTGCGGCTTGATTCGAGTTAGGGATGGTTCGAGGGGCTAGCTAGGTGGATGAGCAAGCTTCAGGTGCGGGGGATTGGGAAACCATGGAGGGGTTTGTGGGGAATTCGGTTTGCGGCGCGAGAGCTTGAGCTCTGCGCTACGTGGCCGGAGGTTGAAGAAGCAGTGTGCGAGTGCGAGGAGGAAGGGAATGGCTGAGTGCTGGCTGGGAGAGAGTGTGAGGTTGCTCGGTGGAGTGTTTGGGCACGCTAGGGAGGGCTGAGCTACCTTGGGAGCGTGCGCGGGGCGGATGAACGGCTGAGCAGCGCCAATGATGGCCTGTGAGCTCGGACAGTGCGCGCGACGGGGTTGGGCGAGGGGGATCATGGCGTGGAGGAGTGAAGATACACTGCAGAGCCTCTTGGCACATAGCGGGAAGGAATCCAGCCACGGAGGGCCTCTGCACGACGAGTGCGCCGGCGGCCAATGGCCGTGCTCGGCTCGCCATGATGGCGTGGCCGCTCGCCGCGTCAAGGCGGCTCGTACAGTGCGCGAGCTGACCCGACGTGGATGCTGGCATGCACGCAGGGAGGAGACACGCGGCTGCCACGGCTCTGGCCGGCCTGGCCGGGTCGCCGCCGCTCGCCGGCCACGTGGCGGCCGCTGCCGGCCTCGGGCAGAGTTGGCCGAGCGCCTGTCGGGACGCCCGTGGAGCATCTCTATTCAAACGTGCAAAACTCCAGAAATTTGAACTGAACATCAAAAAGTGCAAACACAAAAGTTTGAGTTTGAAAGGTGGGACACAACTTTCCTTTTGGGGCGAAGTTGAAATTCCGAGTTTTTCGAGTTCAAACAAGCCCTATTTGAAATGGTGTTCAGCATGGTTTTTAGAGTTTTTGAGGGGCTTAACTACAAAATTTGGAAAAGTTCCCAACAGTAACTAGGCTTTATTTGTGATGACAAACAACTTTTATGTTTGGATATTTTCATGTTTAGTTCATAATTTTTGAGATCCCAGATGGATGTCGAATTGGCCTATTGAAATTCAAATTTCTCATTTTTGATCTATTTAAGTGTGCTACAACCAAAGCTGCCCCCTTAACCCTGTTTTTAGTGTATTTTTAAGGTCTTAAACATATGGGATGTTACACATTGATGGCCTGGCGAGCTTGGGCAAGGTGCAGTTGCGGGTTGGCGGTCAAGGATTGTGGCGTGCGCGACGGAGGATGCTCTGGCGACGCTGCTGGCACTGGTGTTGAGCGAGCGACCAGTTCAGGCGGCTTTGGGCAGGCATGGCGCTCTGCGCCAATGGCGGAGCACAGCTCGCCATGATGGTGCACCCGCTCGACGCGTCGAGGTGGCGTGCGGGGTGCGTGACAGGACGGCACAGGGGGTCAAATGCGTGCGTGAGAGGCCGGGACACGGATGCCAAGGGCTTGGCCGGTCAGGCGAGGTCGCTGCCGCTCGCCGGCCTGGGGCAGAGCATGCCCGAGCTGCGGTCGGGACGCCTGTGGAGCTCCCTGCTCTTGGCCCCTTTTTCTCCAAAAATTTGAACTGAACATTCAAATGTGCAAAAACGAAAGTTGGAGTTTGAAATATTGGTCACGACTTTATTTTTGGGGTGATCTTGAAATTACGAATTTTTCAAGCTCAAACAAGCCATTTTTGAAAAGGTGTTCTGCATGGTTTTTAGGCTTTTTGAGGAGCTTAACTGCAAAGTTTGAAAAAGTTCCGAATCGTAACTAGGCCTTATTTGGGACGGCAAACAACTTTTATTTTTGGAGATTTTCAAGTTTAGTAGAAAATTTTTGAGATCTCAGCTGGGTATCTAATCAGCCCTTTTTGAATTTTAAACATTGAATTTTGAAACCCAATTTAAGTGTATTTCCATGCTTTTGCTTTAACCCTGTTTTTAGTGTATCTTTAAAGTTCAAACATCAGGGATGTCACACCGACCCTGCCACATACCCAGCCGAGAGTGACCACGTCGAGTCGTTTCTTTCACGAGAGTCAGGCCAAGAATGCGCAAAAGCGTTGCCACAAACGCAGCTCAAAGAAATGAAACTAACTCTATTTTGGGCCTGCGGGGTCTGTTCTTTTGCAGGAGCTAACGGCCAGGTGTCGGAGAGCACCCAAGCACATCGCTTATGGCCTCGCGCCGAGGCTCAGGGGCTCGATGATAACCTGACCAAGGCCTAACTGATGCCCAGCCCTCCAGGGACGCAAAGCTTGGGACTGGCCTCAAAGGACTGGGGGGCTCGGAGGTCTAACTTCCCTCATCCCCCTGAGACCATCTTGCGCAGAGCTTACAGAACCCAAGAAACCAAGAGTTGGAGTGCTCGCACATTCGTGGGCTCGGGGGCTCGGCAGAACTCCAGGGTCTGATTTGCCAACCTCCCACCTGAGCTCAAGGGTCGGGGGCTCGGGGCAGAGCCAACCAAAACCCATGATCAGAAACAGAAATAACCCCACAACACTATCTCAGTGGCACCTCTCAACCAGTTTGCGAAGAAACTAGAAGACAGGCACCACTCGGGGGCTGGCAGGGGGTATAATCACAAAGAAGTCGAAAAACCCACGCGCACAGGGTCAAAAAGGCGACAAAGGGAAAACAAAGAGCAGAAAGCAAGCTAATTATTACAGGCATTCAAAATACGAGAGCCTCGTCAAGCGAAGCTCCCCAAATTCAAAGTTTAAAACCCTCTACACAAGGGCACGACAGTATCAAGCAAACAAGACAGAGAAACAAGTTTAAAGGGCATGGCTGGGGTCGGCACTGTTCACCGGGTTGCCTTGTGCGTCGGAGGTGGGCACCAGGCCATTGGCGAACTGCTCGGCCGGCTCTTGGACCTCGGTGGCGAGGGCGTCCTGGTCTGCCATGGTGTACTCGTTGGTGAAGCCGGTGGCCATCCTGTCAAAGCGGATCCCATCATAATGAAAACGCACCAACGTGAAGGCCTCCATGACGCCGCGCACCAGCGCCTGCTTCGTAATAGCCCCGACGCGCTGAGGGATGCGATGAAGCTCCTCGGGCAGACGGGCGGGGTCACCACCGTCCGCAGCTCGAGCTCCTCCATCACCGCAGCAGCCATGGTGCACAGCGCCCCACAGCACTCCGCCGCGCGGTGAAGGTCTCCCGGAAGCCGCTTGATGTCCTCCGATAGAGGGAACCCGAGCTGCATCAAGATCCTCCCCGACACATCGCGCAACATCTCTAAGCATGAGAGCAATGTGTTCCGATGGGAAATCCCATCTTCCACACAAGACTTGAGTGCTGCCCACAGGAAGACAAGGGTCAAGTGCACAGCAACACTCATAAGAAGGCCGAACCGACGAACAGAGAAGGACAGAGAGCGTACCGTCCACCTCCGTGGCCTTCTCCTCTGCAGACTTGTTCGAGGTCGCGAGAGCGGATTCCAGGACCTGAATCTGCTGGGCGGATATCTGCACTTCGGTGCAGAGATCGGCGTCGAGCTGCCCCAGCTGATAGCTTGCTTCCTCGGCGTCCTCCTTCGCCAGCATAGCCTGATCGCGTTCTGCCTGGGCATCAATGCACTCACGTACCGCCGCAGCTTTCTCCTCCCTCAGAGTGTCGGCCTAGGCATGGTACTCTGGGAAACAGCAAATGGCATCACAGCCAAACCGGCGTGAAGAAAACAAACAAGAATGGGGTAAGGCCGGCGGACACTCACCGTCGTGGGCGTCGGCAACCTGGGAGCGGAGACCGTCAAGTTCGGCATTCAACGCGGCGAGCGCCTCCTGGTGCATCGAGGTCTGGTCCGCCAGCGTGCGCTCCAGCTCCGAGATACGGAGAGCACTACCCGCAGCCTCGTCGCGTGCACGAGCCTCAGCGTCCCGGGCCGCGCGAGCAGACTCCCAAGCCCGGCGGGCATGGTTGATGGCCTCCTCCTCGATGCTTGGGTCCGGGAGAGCGCGAACAGCATGACCTGGAATGACCAACGACCAGTGTAGGTTACATGCAGAGGCAGTCCGGGAAGAACATTACACGCCAGAGTAAGACAAGAAAGGCACAAAAGAAAAGCGTGCAACGTACCCGACTAGAAGATTTCGCCACGGTGCGGAGCGTCGACACCATCTCCAGGAGCGAGGCTAGGAAGGTAGCCATCTGCTAGAGACTCTCCAGCCAGGTGTTCACCTCCATGACGTGCGCAGGGTCGATCTTAGGGTCGCCCAGGGAAGACAGGCCTTCACCGCGCCCGTCACCTGACTCGGAGGCCCCTGTGGGCAGGCCTGAGGACGATGGTGGCGGAACTGGCACCAGCGAGAGGGGCTGCGGAGCAGCGGGAGTCTGTGTCTCAGATCACGCCCGTGCCTCCACCTCCCCGAAGAGGTCCTCCATGGACCACCGGCTCACCTCCGCGCCTTCCTCGAGGCCCACGGCAGGAGAGCCAGCGGCAGCAGGCTGTGGGGGATTCCCGAACGTCGCCGGCTCCGCGTCCGCAATGGGTACCACGATGCCCACCATGGGCTCCGCACTCACAGCGCCTGCAGCAGCCACCTCAACGCCCACCGCCAGCTCCCTGCCCGCGGCGACCTTGTCGGCCACCGGCGACGACACGTACATGACCCCCGTCCCGGAGGCGTGCGCAGCTGATGGAGTGGGGGCGGGCGGCGGTGACTCTTCGACCGCATGAGCCTGCTCCGCGTGCATGCGGCGGAGGCATTCTCGGCGACGGGGGTCGGAGCGACCTCCTCGACCCATGCAGGGTTTGGGTTGGCGCCGCGCGGCCCGCCCGACGTCCCCTGCTCAGATGAGGCAGGGTCCCCTGCAGGCAGCGCATCCCAATGGAGGCGCTTCACCGGGGCCGAGCTAGAGTCCGCGTCGCCACCAAGCTGACTGCATATTGCGATAGAAAAAGCTAAGAACGTTCAGCATGAGAAGCGAATGAAAAGCATGATAGAAGAGAGCCAACTGACCTACTCGTCGAACCAGGGCGGCGAACCGAGAGCCGGAGTGCTCCCGGCGGGGTCGGCAGAGGTGAGCGGTTCGCCCCCGTAGGCAGAGCCCCTAGGGGTGGGGGAGGAAGCTCCTCCATGATGACGGGCGCCGACCGTGACTCGCCCCACGTGACGAAACTCACCACGGGAGGGTCAGCTAGGAGAGGAGAGTGGCCTCTGGGGTCCCACTCGTCATCGGTCGTGGACTCGAGGTCCGACCCGATTTCCTTGCCCCTGTGCTCCTTGCGCTCTCATTCCTGCCTCCGCTCCCCCTTGCGGAGGCGCTCTTTGGTCTCCTCCCTCTTCTGCTTGCGGTTGGCCTCCCCGGCAAGGTGGTTCCGCCACCGGGCCTCATCATGGGAAGCCTGCTCCTCCGGCAGGATTCCTCGCAAGGCGTGGAGACCGCCGAGGGCGTCAAGAGAATGCAATAAGAGTACTGACAAGTGAATAACGATCAAGCATCTAAAAAACCAAACGAAACAGGTAAAGATTGAAGGCTTACGAGGTCCACCGCCCCTGGGCCAGGAAGCATCAAGGGCTGTGTTGACGGTGAATAATTCCAATTGGCCGTCAACATGTTGGGAGTACATGAAGGTTTTGCATTAGGTTCCATGTATATACTACTTTAAACTAACAAGTTCCACAAGTTTTGTACAAGCTGTAAGTGCAGGGATGAAGTGTAAGAAAAAAAGAGAAAACTGGGCCAGAGCCCGGCCGTCCGGCCCTAACCCGGCCAGCCGGCCACCTACATCGGCCTCCCTGCCACGTCTTCGATTCACGTGCAAGAAACACAGATTCAAGCCATCTTTGACGAGAGATTGAGGTCGGTTCATCTGATGGACCCCAGAAGGCCTTGACACGGATCGAGGGGCCTGCCTGTCAGTCCAAACCGACTCCAAGTCAGCAACAGCCAACACAACTATCACCAGGGCGTGATCTAGAGCGTTCACGAGCAAAGGTGGTGGATTGGACGCCAGAGGGCGGCTGGTCGGCCCTAGCTCGGCTGGCCAGCCCTGCACCGAGACAGTTTGTTACCATCTCAACCAACCTAGCCATCGCTATAAAAGGAGGCCGCCCGGCTGAGTCCTCTACACACACTTCAGGAGTTCTTCTTCCGTTTCACTTCTCTATTTTTAGAGTTAGGATTTGAGTTGGGAGTAGAGTCGAGCCGAGTCGAGCTTCTGCTCAGAGGTTCCGGAGTTCTCGGAGTTCTGGTAAAGCTCTTGTATCTTTTCCTTTACTTTGAATATTTATCAATATAGTTTTATCTTCTTTATCTTTTGAGTTAAGCCTGAGTTATTTACCACTTTCCTTTTACATTCAAGTCCTTGTGGCTTAGTAGGGGTCTAACTTCCTTCTAGATTAGTTTAGAGTTTATCTTGTCTATCGGGTTTCTTCCTTACAGGTTTTCTCGCCCGGACTAGAGTGCTCAAGTCAGTATTCTAGGTTGAGGAGGATTTCTCTCGAAGGCCTCAAGAGAAATCCTAGTCTCGAGTGCAGGCGTGGTGCCTGGCTTGATTCTAGCTAGAAAGTGTGTTACACCCCACGGTACCGTTGTGATAGGCGGTAGGTGGTGACAGTCTTGTCCATCCCTCGTAGTCCACCACGTTCGGGTGTCCTCATAACAGTAGTTGTTGGCTGCCGTTGGATCCCCCTCTCATCCCTTTCTGAGATCCTTCCCACTGGCCGTTGAAGTAAGTTTTGGTCTCCCGATAATTAGGTAGTATTCTAGGCTAAGGCTAGGGTGTTTTAGCTTAAAAGGTTAGAAGTGTCATTAGGAATCGAGTTGCCCTGTCTTCCCAAAACTTTATCCTTTTCCTTTCTCTTAGAGTCTTCTATGTCGTTGGTCGTTCGCGACCTTCTATCGGCTGGTCTTCCCGACTCGAAGGATCAAGCTTTGCATGGTCACCCTTATCGGTTAACCCATTTACCCCCACTAGAGATAGTGTGTGATATTACTAGAAGGACTTACCATTCATTCAATCAATATACTTTGCCATTGCTTCCATGAGGAAATTCATGATACCTTGGACTACTCCAAGGTGAAATGCTACATCGGGCTATTCTATGCGCTTGCAGAATATAATTCTAGAGCCTAAGATATACCGTCACGCATTCCTAACGTCATCTAACAAGTGAAGCTAAGGAGTGCCAACAGGCTAGCTTGGGGTGGGGATCTCTAGGGTAGTGGCCCGCGGGGTGTCCACGAGCTCCACAAGCTGGGCTCGGATCTCCTCCGACGAGGGGATCACGCGCGACACGAGACTCGAGCGCAGCTCCGCCTCGGAGGTCGTAGGGCCCATCTCGAAGAGGCATAGCGGCCTCGCCATGAGTGGAGCGACGCGGAGCCGAGGCCGCACGACAGTAGCCAGGCGAGACAGTCGAGGTGCGGCTTCAACTTCTGGCGAGAGGCGGGCTCGGGGCCCATTGCCAATGCACCAACTCCTTCTAGGGCGGCTAGCACACGGGGTCGAATGGGGAGAGCATGGCCTTGGGGTAGTTCTTCAGATAGAACCACCGTTTGTTCCAGTCCTTGTTGGAGGCGCGGAGCTCCACACGGTGGAATAGATGCACTCGGGCCTGCTTCGCCTGCAGCGAGCAGTACCCCCACGAAGCCAGGATCCCGCGCGACCGGACTAGTGCTGCCTTGAAGAAGAGGAGGAAGTAGTTGAAGTCAGGGTTGATGCCCAGGTAGCCCTCGCATAGGGCTACAAAGTTGGCCATCTGCTGGACCCCGTTCGGAGCAAGGGCATGGAGCTCCGCGCGCAGGTGATGGAGCACCTCACGAACGAATCGATGAGTCGGCGCTGTGAAGCCCCGGACGATGTATGCCATGAAGCTAACCACGTACCCCGTCGGTGGAGACGGAGTCTTGTGGGAGGACGGCGGCGAGATCCACTCCTCCTCCGCGGTGCGGCGGTGGAGTAGCCCGCGGGAGACGAGCGATTCGAGCACGACGATCGATGCGCTCGAGCCCTTCCACGGGCGCAGCTGCACCGACAAAGAAGTGCCCTAAGAAGCCATGTCGACGATGGTTGGCTTGGAGAGTGAGGACGGTGGAGATCGACGCGCAAGAAAACGACGGCGGCAAAGATGGCGTGGCGCGTGCAGATGCGAGGAAGAAGACGTGAACGGGGAGCGGGGAACTCCACCCATTGCGCCCGCATTTCTCTATATAAGGATGACGGGAAGGCAGGTGGCCGACCTGAGGAGGCGCACGACCGGGCCGCCAGAGCCCTCGATTCGCATCCAACATCTCGAGATCCGCCCGACGTGCACACGAGGAACGAGGCGAGGTGATGGGGCATTAACAACCCTTCACATCCCTACGGCTGGGCAGGCCCACCACGACTGCAACGTCAGATTTGAAGCCCGACCGCCGCTTCATGTTCGATGGACAGATTTGCCTCTGTCAGCGGCCAATCAAATCACCATGACCGGTGGGGCCCATCGTGCCCATGCAACCGGCCCGAAAGAGACAAAAAAAAGCATGGGTTGTGACGCCGAGTCGCGGCCCAAGGCCGGGGTTCGGAGTCCGACCCACGAAGGGTACGAACGGTCGCCTCGACAGCCTACGAGTGGTAGGAAGTGTGCCTTGCGCTTGGTCCCTGACGCGTGACGACGCGGGATGTACCCCAGTAGTAGCATCATGGCAAGGCAGCGAGCCCCCGGGCCCCATCGCACGACCCCGAGAACTACACAGGGGACATCAATTTAGGGACAACAGGGCTGGGCGCATAGACCCCCAGCCAACTCCTCATGAAGAGGGTTGAGGCCTTCATCAGACGTCCCGCCAGCACCTTCCAAGGTCGTGCCCAAGCCTCGCAACCTGCGAAGGGTCGGCTGAGAATAGGGAAAAGGAGCCCCCTAAAATCACTCCCCTAGAGAGTGAATGTGACCTCGCAAACGAGTCCCAGACTCCTTCATAAGGTCGGGGGCTGATGTGGGGGTCATGAATTAGGGGGCCCCACCAACACGACGCCTATTAACGGTAGGAGGGTATTGAGAGAGCCTGATAATGGATGAAGGCGATCATATCCGCTACTGGTCGAAGACTTCTGTCTCGCCCGACCCTCGAAAGGTCTGGGGAAACAAAGGGGTCGGAGACCTCCGTCTCGCCCGACCCCCCAAACGGTTGGGTTGGGAACTCCCGTCACGCCCGACCCCCTGAACGGTCAGAAAGACAAAGGGGTCGGGGGCTCCTGTCTCGCCCAACCCCCGTCCCACCAGGCCAGGGGATCAGACCCTGTGGGATGGCTCCCGCATCGCCTGACCCGGCACTCAGAAAAGAATCGAGGAGGGCCTCGGGAATAGTCCCGAAACTAGGCCAGACTCGTAAAGGAGAAAATGTGCGTCCTATGCTTTCTCCCGACCGACACCCGACATCATGTACAAAGCTGCCAATTGGAAAAGCTGATCTATAGCACCATGAAGGTAACAATACGTAAAAATACATACTCTGTTGCGCTAACCGCCAGAAGGAAGCTACCATGAAGCTGTCTTGAGGCAGGCCGGGGACACGCGGCAACCAGCGAGGAGGTCGCTGGACGCACTAAGCCGACACCAAGCAACCGCCGGGGGCGCCAGCCTCCAAGGGTAGATAGGTAAAACACCATTTTAACGAGCCCTCCACTTGGCTTATAAAAGGGGAGGGCTCCCACCTGTGAAAGTCTCGATCCCTAGAACACTTAGTCCCCTAACCTAAGGCCTGAACTGTGGCGGACCACTCCGAAATTATTCCAAGTTAAGTACCTCGGGACCACCAATCAAGTAGTCAGGCACTTAATCCGGAATAAGCTGGAGCGCCGTCGGATTAAACCCGATTAACCACGTTCTTTTCTCGATCGAAACAACAGCACGCCCACACGAAGGTGAGTTCCAGAGATTACAACAATCCACAAATTAACTTACACACATAGGTATCACAAGTTATTACAAACCGAGATCAAATTGAAAATCAGAGTACAAGTCTTGCAGCGGAATAAAAGTTCATAACAACTGAATTTAGATGTCCATTGCAGCGGAAGTAAAACAATCTAACGACGATACAAGTAACTCCGTGCTGAAGCCTGCCACGAAGCTACTCCTCCCGATCCTCGCCAGAGGACGGAACCCATTCGATGTGCCAGCCAGGTGGAACCTGGGCAGGCCAAGACAAAGCATCCACATCCAAAGGTATACCTGTAAAATAATGCCACAAGCAAGGCTGAGTATACTAATACTCAGCAAGGCTTACCCGTCGGGTGAAAACTACATCACCGACATCTAGACAATGAAAGGCTTTTGGCTAGTGGGTTTGTTTGCCAAAAAGCAACTAAATAAGTCCTTGCTTTCAAGTTTTAGCATCATATTCTAGTAAATTTAACCATTCTAGATTAGCATCCTCTCTAAGCATACAAGTGGTGCAATACAATTTAATTCATACAACAAGTTCATAAATCTCATAATTCCACTTGTTACTCAATGTAGCAGGGCGGTCAAGCAGTCTCATTAACCGCGAGAAGCGGACAGTTCGAACCGAATTTGTGCTACCTGGCCAGGGAAAACCCAACACACACGGATACTCTGCCTGCTATAAAAGGTACAAGCATTTCCCAACCTTTCCCATCGATCCACAATTCGGAACCGGGTCCACTTCCTTAGGATAAAGGTTTACTGCTTCACTCACAGCATCACGCATATATCCACAAGTGTACGGCAGGGGAAACAAAGTTTCCAAGGAGAGATGGCTATCGGCCCTAGCTGCTTCAATCTGGTACCGGGCTTACCGGCTCCCATATACCGGCATGCATGTGGTACGTTCAAAAACTTGACACACTCAACCACACATTTCGACCTTAAATCAATTATCATACACGGACGGGAGATCTACATCTATCATCCCGCCCGTCAATCCTTATGATTCCAACATAAGTAAAGACAAGCAATTCCTATGTCTCGCGAGTGACAGGAAATCACTCGACTTGTAACGGACCTAAAGCAATGCTCTATCGATCCTTTCATACTAGTATTGCAATTCATAGGTACTAGGAAATGTGCAGCTAAGGTATTCAATCAACTCCTTGAAACGTAAATGCACAGACATAGAGAATTCAAAGTGCATAATTTGGTAAAGTTAGGTTATGCTCCGGGGCTTGCCTTCTTGCTCGGACTGGGGGTTAGCCTCCGGGTTGGTCACTTCTACACCGGCACCGTGCTCCGGGACTCCTTCCTCGTCTGCGGGGATGAGGGTGTAGTCGCCGTCTGGGATAGCGCCTTGTACATGATATGCATAACTTAGGGTGGCTGTTCTGGAATTTCAGATTCCATTTATTTTATTCTATCTAACTACAAAAAGGTTTATTCTTTTATATAAATCGATTTCCATCTAGATTACTTCGCATTTTTGTTTCTCCATTTCTGTTCATCATTTTTATCTATAAACTTTATGGCAGCTACTGGAGTATAAGAGCTAAGCTCACTCCAAAATTTAGCTAATTTTGAGCTACACATAATTTATAAAAATTATATCAAGTTGCTGCCAGCAGAATTGAAATTAATTCATATAAAATTGAAAATTCATCCATTTCAGGAGATTTTCCTACCAAAGCTAGGCATAAGCATGAGGAGGGCTCCGGCCAAGTGATGGCTCAAAATAACCCTTGGGTAGTCCTCAATAATTTTCCATCCAAAAACACATATTTAATTATTTACCATCCTAAGCTGAGCAAAAATTAAGTTTCTCATTTTTCACAGGTGTGATAACGAGTTTTTAGTCCTCAGGAGCAAAATGATGATTTTTCACTGCCCAGATTATTTTTAATGATTTCTGCACTGCAAAAAGATAGAAAACCTATTGTAATTCATAACAGGAGCTGTAGTTCATATTTTTAAGTCCCCTTTGGACACAAGCTGTCCCAAGTCACTGCAAACAACATATCCAAAGCTCAACCCTAGCGTAGCTCTGGATTTGAAATGGTGCACAACTTTAGGTTTTCATAGTTTGAATTTTAATTCACATACAGTTCGTCAAAAGTACAAACATGTCTAATAGAGATTGTAGTTTAGACTCTCAGGAATCCAGAGAGTATTTTTTTGCATTTTTATGATTTTTGTACGAGTTTTAATGGATTTTACAAGTTTCGGGAAAAATCAAACCTAGACTTAAGAATCTTTTTACGCAGAGAACCCTAGATCTTTCAAAACTTCGCGAACCAGTCCTGCACTTTTGCACAGAGGCCCTTAAACAAAGGTAGACGATGAAGAAAGGTCCCTGGGACCTCGCCGGAGTTGCGCCGGGCAAACTACGGCGAACTAGGCACGGGGAAGTGGGGGGAAATGATCCTGGGCTCACCACGAGTCGTTTGAGGACGGTTTGGAGGCTGGGGGAGGTCGGAGTTGTGCCGGCGACGAGGAGGTGGCGGCGCGGCCGCCGCGGCTTCTACGCCGGCGAGCTCGGGGTCGTTCGCGGAGGGGGGAGAGGTCCTTGAGCACCAGCAGAGCTTGGGGAAGCTAATGGCGTGCTCGAGGAAGCTCGGGGACGGCTCGGAGTAGGGTCTCGACGTGCGGGTGCTTCGACGGCCGGAATTCGCGATTTGGGGGAAATCGCAAATTCTCGCCGGAGAAGGGACAATAGCTTGGGGAAAGTTGGGGGTTTTGGAGCTGGTGGAGTGGACTAGCTCCGTGCGGGATGGATTGGGGAATGGTGGAGCGTGGACGAGGAATTTCGCGAAGAGCTTGGGTTCGGCTTGCGCGTCGCGAGGAGGAAGAAGACCGAGCGAGCGCGGGGAAGTGGAAATGACCAAGTGAGCGAGTGAGAGGAGGGGTGGGAGTGCGCGGTGGAGTGCTTGGGCACGCAAGGGAGGCACTGTGCGGCCTCGGGAGCGTGCGAGCGCGTGGGTGGCTGTCGCGGTCGCCATTGATGGCGCGGCGAGCTCGAACAGAGCGCGCGCGACACGATTGGGCGAGGAAGATTGTGGCGTGATCGCTGGGGATCCTCCACAGTGCTCCTTGGCGCGTAGCGAGCGAGCATCGCGACTGCGGGGCGGCGCTGCGCGGCTGCGACCAGTGCCGAGCGAGCTTGCCATGATGGCGCTCCGCGGCGCGAGGCAGCAGTGCGCCGTCGCCCGCGAAGTGACGGTACGGAAGGCTTGGACAAACGCGTGAGGACAAAAGCTAGCTGCCGCCACAGCTCGGCCGACCCGACGCGGTCTCCGCCACACGCCGGCCACGTGGCGGCCGGACTCCGGCCGGAGCAGAGCGCGCCAGGGGCGAGCTGGCAGCCCCGTGGAGCTCTTTGCCCCTTTTGAACTTTCTCCAAAAAGTTGAGCTGAACTTCGAAACGTGTAAAATTAAAAGTTGGAGTTTGAGGTGCGGGACACAACTTCCGAGCTTGGACCGGGCACTTCGACCAGGCGCTACGGCGCTTCGAGCTTGAACCGCAAGCTCGAGCTTGCCGAGCCTCGAATGGTCGGAAACGCCACTCGAGGGTGAGTGCCCCCCCCCTCGAGCTTGGCTGCGAAGCCTCGAGCGTGACGGAACGTCGCTCGAGGGTGAGTCCTCGAGCTTGGCTGCGGAGCCTCGAGGGTGACGGAACGTCGCTCGAGGGTGAGTCCTCGAGCTTGGCTGCGAAGCCTCGAGCGTGACGGAACGTCGCTCGAGGGTGAGTCCTCGAGCTTGGCTGCGGAGCCTCGAGGGTGACGGAACGTCGCTCGAGGGTAAGTCCTCGAGCTTGGCTGCGGAGCCTCGAGCGCGACGGACGGCGGGGCCTCGAGGGTCCTGTCGTGCAGCCTCGAATCGTGACGGAAACTACCGGCTAGGCTCGATCGTCACGGACATAGCTCGATCGTCACGGACATACTGACTAGGCTCGATCGTCACGGACATAGCTCGATCGGGACGGATTTTTACGGCTAACCTCGATCGTGACGGACATTCCCGCTCGAGGGTCACCGATCGGCGCGAACGCCGTGGCGAGGTTGTCGCGAAGGGCTGTCCGAGATGTTTAAGTTTTAGTTGGGTGCCAAACAACCCTTGTTTTTGAGTTATAATTGAATTTTTGACGAATTTTTGAATTTCAACCCAATTTCCTGTTGCATTGATTTTAATTGCACTTTTTAATTCTTTTGACATCAGAGATGTCACAGCCTACCCCCCTTAAAAGGAATCTCGTCCCGAGATTCGATTACACTTAGGAACAAGGTGGGAAAAAGGTACCTTGGTCTAAGAAAGGATGCCGGGGTAGTTCTTCTTTAGATAGTCTTCGGTTTCCCATGTGGCTTCATCTTCGGAGTGATGACTCCACTGAATTTTGTACATTTTAACTCCCTTCCTTCGTGTTTGTCTCTCTTTCTCGTCGAGGATCTTAACAGGATACTCATCATAAGAGAGATCCGGTTTAACCGAGAGTTCCTCTTCAATAACCTCGGTTGGAACACGAAGACACCTCTTGAGTTGAGAAACATGGAATACATTGTGTACCGCTGAAAGTTTCTCGGGAAGCTTCACTTGATAGGCTACCGACCCACATTGCTGAGTGATTTCATACGGGCCGATAAAGCGAGGTGCAAGCTTGCCTTTTAGTCCGAATCTATGCACACCCTTGGTCGGGGAGACCTTAAGATACACGTGATCACCAACTTCAAACTGAAGTGGCTTCCGCCGCTGGTCAAAGTAGCTCTTTTGCCGTGACTGAGCGGTCTTCAAGTTCTCCCGAATGATCCTACCCTTTTCTTCTGCTTCCTTCACAAGGTCAGGGCCATAAGTATATCTCTCGCCTGCCTGGGACCAACACAACGGGGTCCGACATCTTCTACCATATAAGGCTTCGAAAGGTGCCATTTTAAGGCTCGCTTGGTAGCTGTTGTTATAGGAGAATTCAGCCAGAGACAAACATTTCTCCCAATTCTTCCCATAATGGATAACACAAGCTCGAAGCATATCCTCGAGTATTTGGTTTACCCTTTCCGTCTGCCCATCGGTCTGTGGGTGATATGCCGAACTACGGATCAGTTTGGTGCCTAGGGACAATTGCAACTGTTCCCAAAAGCGTGCTACGAACGGAGCACCACGATCTGAAATTATCGTCTTGGGTACCCCATGTAGACAAACGATCCGCTCCAAATAAATCTCCGCGTACTTCTTAGCGTTATAAAAGGTATTGACCGGAATAAAATGTGCGGTCTTGGTAAGGCGGTCCACAATTACCCAAATGGAGTCGTGCCCCTGCGGGGTTCTGGGAAGTCCAACAATGAAGTCCATGCTTATATCTTCCCACTTCCATGAGGGAATAGGTAGAGGTTGAAGCGTGCCTGCTACCTTCAAGTGGCTGGCCTTAACCCGCTGGCATGTGTCACATTCCGACACATACGTGGCAATTTCTCGCTTCATTCGAGTCCACCAAAAGTTTTGTTTCAAATCTTGGTACATTTTGGTGCTGCCGGGATGGATAGAAAATTTAGAGAGATGTGCCTCATCCATAATCTTCCTCCGGAGTTCCGTGTTTTTAGGCACCACGAGGCGATGCCCGAACCACATTACTCCCTGCCCATCTAGCCGGAAACACTTGTACTTCTCTTTCACCTTCTCCTTGGACAATTTCCTTTCAAGGATTTTAATGCACGCGTCATTTAATTGGGCTACCACAATCTGATCGTGCAAGGTTGGTTCCACTGCAACATGGTTGAAGTACCCGTGTGGAACAATCTCTAAATTGAGCTTTGCCATTTCGTGACACAGGGTGTCGGCATAGGACTCCACGGAAAGACAATGACAACGAGCCTTGCGGCTTAGCGCATCCGCGACTACATTAGCCTTCCCGGGGTGATAATGCACACTAAGGTCATAGTCCTTTGCTAACTCCAACCATCTTCGCTGTCTCATATTCAATTGTGCCTGAGTGAAAACATATTTGAGGCTCTTGTGGTCTGTGTATATGTTGCAGGGAACACCCATCAAATAGTGTCTCCACATCTTGAGAGCATGAATAACCGCTGCTAACTCAAGATCATGCGTGGGGTAGTTTTGCTCATGAGGCCGAAGTGCTCGAGAAGCATAAGCAATCACTCGGTTTTCTTGCATGAGAACACAGCCAAGACCGGTGCCTGATGCATCGCAATAGACATCATAAGGCTTGGTGCAATCGGGCTGAGCCAAAACTGGGGCTGAAGTTAAATGTCTTCGCAAGGTGTGGAAAGCTTCCTCACATTTGTCATTCCACTCAAATTTAACTCCCTTCTTCAAGAGTTCGGTCATGGGCTTTGCTATCCGAGAGAAATCCGGAATAAAGCGGCGGTAATACCCGGCTAAACCCAGAAAACTCCGAATCTCGTGGACAGAAGTAGGTGGTTGCCAATCTAGCACCTCTTGCACTTTGGTTGGATCCACGGATATACCATCCTTGGAAACCGTGTGACCTAAAAACTTCACGCTCTCCAGCCAAAATTCACACTTGGAGAACTTGGCGTAGAGCTGGTGATCTCTCAATCTCTGAAGAACAATGCGAAGGTGCTCGGCATGCTCTTCCTCATTCTTAGAATATATAAGAATGTCATCAATGAAAACCACCACAAACTTGTCTAGTTCAGACATGAAGACCGAATTCATGAGGTACATGAAGTAGGCCGGGGCATTGGTGAGTCCAAAAGACATAACCAAGAATTCATAAAGTCCATATCGTGTGGAAAAGGCAGTCTTTGGAATGTCACAAGGCCTGATTTTGATTTGGTGATAGCCAGAGCGAAGGTCAATCTTGGAGAACACTCTGGCGCCAGCTAGTTGGTCAAACAAGATGTCAATACGGGGAAGCGGATACTTGTTCTTAATAGTTACCGCATTGAGAGGCCGGTAATCAATACACAACCTCAAGGAATGGTCCTTCTTCTTCACAAAGATAGCGGGACATCCCCAAGGTGATACACTTGGACGAATGAAACCCTTATCTAGCAATTCTTGGAGTTGAATTTTTAATTCAGCCAATTCATTGGGCGGCATTCTATATGGTCTCTTTGATATAGGTGCTGTGCCAGGTTGAAGTTCAATCACGAATTCAATGTCTCTATCCGGCGGCATCCCAGGTAAGTCATCCGGAAATACATCGGCATACTCACATACCACCGGAATGTCCTTTAGTTGGGTTTCTACCATTGCATAAGCACACGCATCGACACAAGTCCGTTGTGGCAGATATAGCACACTCGGGCCCTGCGTAGGCGAGTTTATCTCAACAACTCGTTCCGCAACATCTAGGACAACCTTATGTTGAGTCATCCAATTGGCTCCTAATACAATGTCAATTCCTTCCATTCCCAGCAGAATCAAATCAGTAGGAAATGTTTTACTTCCCAACCTGATCGGAACCTTGTGGGTGACTTGGTTGGATGCAATTTTACCTCCCGCAGTTGATATCACGTATGATGATTTGGTATGGTACGATTTTAATCCGCATTTCACATGAAACCTTGTGCTTATAAAACTATGTGTTGCCCCGGAATCAAACAATATCACAGCAGGTTGAGTGCAGATAGGGAAGGTACCAGTCATGTCTGGGGCTCCCTCGGGTAAGTCGGCCAAGGTGGTGTAGTTGAGCCGTCCTTGGCGAACTTGCACACGCTGTTGCTGCTTGCCCTTGCCTTGCTGATTTCCCGGGCGCTGGTTTTGCTGCTTGTTCTGCGGGCAATCCTTGATAAAATGGTCCTTGCTCCCACATTTGAAGCACTGATAGCCGGCTCCAGGACGAGCTGGCTGCTGTGCACTCTGCCTAGGTGCTTGCTGCTGCGGCGGTGGAGGGAAACGAGGCGCGTTAGGCTGTGGCGGCCTAGCAACCCATCCACCTCCCTGAGGTGCCCTGGACTGTCCCTGCGGTGCAGCCGGGGGAACCAAGCGGAACCTCTGTGGCTGCGCGCTTGACGGTCCAGCGGGAGTCTTCCTCTTCTTCTCCGCCTTGTGCACCATGTTGGCGTCTTCTTGAGCGATGGCAAGGTTCACGAGATCGCCGTACGTGGCAGCACGGGTGGTGGCCAACTGTGCCTTTAACTTGGTGTTAAGGCCACGTCGGAACCTCTCTAGCTTCTTCTCGTCGGAGTCGGCGTGATGACCCGCATAAGGGCACAGACCATTGAAGGCCTGGGCGTACTGAAGCACTGTACGGGTACCCTGGGTCAGCGCCAAAAACTCATTCAGCTTTCGCTCTACTAGACCGGCCGGAATGTGATGAGCCTTGAATGCAGCCTTGAACTCATCCCACTCAACTACATGACCCTCCTGCTGCAGGGCCAGGTAATTCTCCCACCAAAGGAGAGCTGGGCCGCGGAGTTGCTGTGCCGCGAACACGACCTTGCGGTTGGAGGTGCAAGGCGTCGCCAGAATGGTGAACTTGGACTCGATAGCTCGAATCCAGGTGTCGGCCTCCAAAGGTTCGTCAGCTCGAGAGAAGATCGGCGGGTGCGTCGCCAGAAAATCCTCGTATCGGGCCACCTGAGGCTGAGGGGCCCGTTGACCTCCCTGCTGAAGCATCTGCTGCTGCATCATCTGTTGCTGATGCTGCAGGTTCCGGAGAATCTCCGTTTGCGTGGCGTAGAGCTGCTGCCACGTAGGAGGTTGCTGCGGTGGAGGAGGTGGCGGTGGCTGTTGCTGCCCCTCTGGCCCCTGCTGGTTAGCGTTGGAGCCACTAGCGTCGTGACCGCTGCGGGTGATTGCCATCTGCAGCAGGTACTTGTATTAGCCACATTCCATAAGCTTGCATAATGAATGACAAGATAGAACGTGACAATATATTAAGTGTACTGCGCAGAATGGCAAATCAGCACGCAGTTCGGGAGAAAAATCATATCTCCCAACAGGAAACAAGTCAAATGCTCCCATTCGGTCAGTAGCTCGGAAATTTTATGCTCTACAACTTTCATGTTGGGCTCGGAATCAAATTCGGACTGGAACTAAGCCGAAAAATTCAATCTTTAGCTCTCTGCATTTGCTGTTTTTCAGCAGGCCGAGCTATAGTGTTTTGGTTGCCATTTTTATTTCGCTTAACCAATGGGGTTGCAATTCGGTGATCATTTTGTTTGACAAATTCCAAACAACTTTGTAGTTCACATCACAGCCCAGAAATGAATGGAAAACCCATCAATAATTAAAACAAGGTCAGCTGCAGAACGTTTTCAACACAGCTGTAACAACATCATCAAGTTTTACACCACAACCACACCATTAATTTACATTGCCACCAAATAGGAGGAGCTCAACTCCATCTAGCCTATTATAACATGAAGCCAAAATCTAGGCCTAGCGGAGGAGTAAACTTGCTACTACCACTCTAAAAATCATCCAAGTTATTAGCGGTAGCCTCGCTGCCCATAGGTGAAGGTGGAGCTGGAAGGGGCGGCATGTCATCCTCGGTGTCCATGTCGGAATCGGGGGCCTCTCCTTCACCATTCCCTCCTTCTTGCTCAAGAAGGTGCTGAGCGTCATGGGCGGCAAGCATAGCATTTGCATGCTCCAAGGTACCATGTACCTCCTCAAGCTCATCTCTAGTTTGTGCTAACTCATTCTGGGTGTTGTTGTGTGCAATCTGGAGGTCATCCAATTGCCTCTCCAAGTCAGCAATCATGGCATCTCTAGTGGTCACCTCAATGGACAAAGAGGTCCTCTCAACCCCTATGTCACGGGCGCGAGCCGACATGTCCATGGCAATGTTGAGCATCTCGCTCTGCGACCGTCCAAGAAGTGCCTGCAAACGGTGATAGGCTCGGATCCACCTCATCATCAAAGCGGCTGCTGCGACGGGGCTCTCCGCCATCCTCAAAGGAGAGCTAAGGTAGCGCCTCATCCAGTGGGGATCATCCGGCTGAGTTGGTGGAAACAGCCCAAGCAACTGGTGCTCTACCAAGCTCTGGTTCTGAGCACAAAAAGAACTGATGCCATTCAAGGCAGCTAGCTCACAAGTCGTCTCCATGTGGTGTCCATGAACTTCCACCGTCCAGGTGGGGGAACTAGGACACGGCGGGTGGCGATAGACCACCAAACGCACACGGGAACGAGTCACACCACGGTCTCGGATGAGGATTCTCTCATATTGTGGCGGTGTAGGGTAGCCAAGTGCCTGTAGAACCGACCACAAGATGCTAGGGAAACCTTCCCATCCCAAGCAATCAGAGAAGGACACGTCGTTGGGGTGGCTAGCCAGGTCAGCGAGGGCGTCCATCTGAACCAAAAGGAAAAAGGGGCAAGGGTGAGCACCGGGTAGCGCCAAAGAATAAGAACAGATTCTGTGCAGGGTAGTAAAAATTTCAAAACTCGAAATCTACAAGCTCAAAAATTCCCAAATTTGGCCAGGACATTGTTTAAGTAATTCCTAACAAGTTTCATTTTGGAGGTTTGAGCAGAAACTGTCGTTAAGATGGTGTAAAAATTCAATTTTTATCTCACTGTCCCCAGAAATTTCCAGCAGACAGGGGGTTACCATTTTTAGCATAACTCCAATTTTACTGAACCATTTTCGTTGAAATTTCTCCAGCATTTACTCCATAATATTTATGACAACTTTCGTGTTGAACACTTTTTCGTTCGACAACGTTTTCAGTTTCGAATTAAGGGTGCAACAGATTGTTCTCAGCAGGATTTTTGGGTTGTGATTTCAATTCCTTTGATGGCGGTTCGATTCGGTCACTTATTAAAATCCATGTCAATTCAGTGAGATGCAATGCATGAGCGGCCTATTCGTTCTCTCCAACACACATGCCAATAACTTTTGGCTTACGAAATTAGTGCCGGTGGCTAGGCAATATCCGTCTCTCCCTATATTAACTAGTCGAACTTCTAACCGTCTCAACATACGGATTCGCGGTTAGTGTACCTGCAGAAAATTTCATTTCAGAGCATGTATAATCAACCTTTCGTGCCAGCACTCACGAAAGCGTCTCCATTCATTACCACCCACTATATAGAGGTGGCACCCGAACGTTTAACATTGAACGGGCAATGTTCATATGTCACCAAAGCGACATATTGACAGTTTCATACGCTAATAGAATAGCGTATTGACTTTGTGCCGCCATCATATTTGCATATGATGCCGTGGTACGCTACAGCAATCGCCGTACCTTGCGCCCACCATCCTATTCTATTTTCATACGCCATCACAGCGTATTGACTATGTGCCGCCACTATATTTTCATATAGTGCCGTGGTACGTTACAGCAATCGCCGTACCTTGCGCCCACCATTGCGGAAAGTAAATGACAGAATGAAATGTGCTGGAAGTCAGTATAATATATTATTTGCCACCTATCATATCGTGATCCCTTAACCCACATAGGCTTCACACTCTAGATAACATCCTTAGCGGTCCTAACAACAACCTTCCACCGAAAAGCACGGCGGAAGTACGAGTTGGCAAATTTTATTCCAAAAATATTTATTTAAGGTTTGTTGGTCTCTCCGGTGCGCTGTTTCGGCTCTGATGCCAGCTGTGGCGGTTCCACTCCGAAATTATTCCAAGTTAAGTACCTCGGGACCACCAATCAAGTAGTCAGGCACTTAATCCGGAATAAGCTGGAGCGCCGTCGGATTAAACCCGATTAACCACGTTCTTTTCTCGATCGAAACAACAGCACGCCCACACGAAGGTGAGTTCCAGAGATTACAACAATCCACAAATTAACTTACACACATAGGTATCACAAGTTATTACAAACCGAGATCAAATTGAAAATCAGAGTACAAGTCTTGCAGCGGAATAAAAGTTCATAACAACTGAATTTAGATGTCCATTGCAGCGGAAGTAAAACAATCTAACGACGATACAAGTAACTCCGTGCTGAAGCCTGCCACGAAGCTACTCCTCCCGATCCTCGCCAGAGGACGGAACCCATTCGATGTGCCAGCCAGGTGGAACCTGGGCAGGCCAAGACAAAGCATCCACATCCAAAGGTATACCTGTAAAATAATGCCACAAGCAAGGCTGAGTATACTAATACTCAGCAAGGCTTACCCGTCGGGTGAAAACTACATCACCGACATCTAGACAATGAAAGGCTTTTGGCTAGTGGGTTTGTTTGCCAAAAAGCAACTAAATAAGTCCTTGCTTTCAAGTTTTAGCATCATATTCTAGTAAATTTAACCATTCTAGATTAGCATCCTCTCTAAGCATACAAGTGGTGCAATACAATTTAATTCATACAACAAGTTCATAAATCTCATAATTCCACTTGTTACTCAATGTAGCAGGGCGGTCAAGCAGTCTCATTAACCGCGAGAAGCGGACAGTTCGAACCGAATTTGTGCTACCTGGCCAGGGAAAACCCAACACACACGGATACTCTGCCTGCTATAAAAGGTACAAGCATTTCCCAACCTTTCCCATCGATCCACAATTCGGAACCGGGTCCACTTCCTTAGGATAAAGGTTTACTGCTTCACTCACAGCATCACGCATATATCCACAAGTGTACGGCAGGGGAAACAAAGTTTCCAAGGAGAGATGGCTATCGGCCCTAGCTGCTTCAATCTGGTACCGGGCTTACCGGCTCCCATATACCGGCATGCATGTGGTACGTTCAAAAACTTGACACACTCAACCACACATTTCGACCTTAAATCAATTATCATACACGGACGGGAGATCTACATCTATCATCCCGCCCGTCAATCCTTATGATTCCAACATAAGTAAAGACAAGCAATTCCTATGTCTCGCGAGTGACAGGAAATCACTCGACTTGTAACGGACCTAAAGCAATGCTCTATCGATCCTTTCATACTAGTATTGCAATTCATAGGTACTAGGAAATGTGCAGCTAAGGTATTCAATCAACTCCTTGAAACGTAAATGCACAGACATAGAGAATTCAAAGTGCATAATTTGGTAAAGTTAGGTTATGCTCCGGGGCTTGCCTTCTTGCTCGGACTGGGGGTTAGCCTCCGGGTTGGTCACTTCTACACCGGCACCGTGCTCCGGGACTCCTTCCTCGTCTGCGGGGATGAGGGTGTAGTCGCCGTCTGGGATAGCGCCTTGTACATGATATGCATAACTTAGGGTGGCTGTTCTGGAATTTCAGATTCCATTTATTTTATTCTATCTAACTACAAAAAGGTTTATTCTTTTATATAAATCGATTTCCATCTAGATTACTTCGCATTTTTGTTTCTCCATTTCTGTTCATCATTTTTATCTATAAACTTTATGGCAGCTACTGGAGTATAAGAGCTAAGCTCACTCCAAAATTTAGCTAATTTTGAGCTACACATAATTTATAAAAATTATATCAAGTTGCTGCCAGCAGAACTGAAATTAATTCATATAAAATTGAAAATTCATCCATTTCAGGAGATTTTCCTACCAAAGCTAGGCATAAGCATGAGGAGGGCTCCGGCCAAGTGATGGCTCAAAATAACCCTTGGGTAGTCCTCAATAATTTTCCATCCAAAAACACATATTTAATTATTTACCATCCTAAGCTGAGCAAAAATTAAGTTTCTCATTTTTCACAGGTGTGATAACGAGTTTTTAGTCCTCAGGAGCAAAATGATGATTTTTCACTGCCCAGATTATTTTTAATGATTTCTGCACTGCAAAAAGACAGAAAACCTATTTTAATTCATAACAGGAGCTGTAGTTCATATTTTTAAGTCCCCTTTGGACACAAGCTGTCCCAAGTCACTACAAACAACATATCCAAAGCTCAACCCTAGCGTAGCTCTGGATTTGAAATGGTGCACAACTTTAGGTTTTCATAGTTTGAATTTTAATTCACATACAGTTCGTCAAAAGTACAAACATGTCTAATAGAGATTGTAGTTTAGACTCTCAGGAATCCAGAGAGTATTTTTTTGCATTTTTATGATTTTTGTACGAGTTTTAATGGATTTTACAAGTTTCGGGAAAAATCAAACCTAGACTTAAGAATCTTTTTACGCAGAGAACCCTAGATCTTTCAAAACTTCGCGAACCAGTCCTGCACTTTTGCACAGAGGCCCTTAAACAAAGGTAGACGATGAAGAAAGGTCCCTGGGACCTCGCCGGAGTTGCGCCGGGCAAACTACGGCGAACTAGGCACGGGGAAGTGGGGGGAAATGATCCTGGGCTCACCACGAGTCGTTTGAGGACGGTTTGGAGGCTGGGGGAGGTCGGAGTTGTGCCGGCGACGAGGAGGTGGCGGCGCGGCCGCCGCGGCTTCTACGCCGGCGAGCTCGGGGTCGTTCGCGGAGGGGGGAGAGGTCCTTGAGCACCAGCAGAGCTTGGGGAAGCTAATGGCGTGCTCGAGGAAGCTCGGGGACGGCTCGGAGTAGGGTCTCGACGTGCGGGTGCTTCGACGGCCGGAATTCGCGATTTGGGGGAAATCGCAAATTCTCGCCGGAGAAGGGACAATAGCTTGGGGAAAGTTGGGGGTTTTGGAGCTGGTGGAGTGGACTAGCTCCGTGCGGGATGGATTGGGGAATGGTGGAGCGTGGACGAGGAATTTCGCGAAGAGCTTGGGTTCGGCTTGCGCGTCGCGAGGAGGAAGAAGACCGAGCGAGCGCGGGGAAGTGGAAATGACCAAGTGAGCGAGTGAGAGGAGGGGTGGGAGTGCGCGGTGGAGTGCTTGGGCACGCAAGGGAGGCACTGTGCGGCCTCGGGAGCGTGCGAGCGCGTGGGTGGCTGTCGCGGTCGCCATTGATGGCGCGGCGAGCTCGAACAGAGCGCGCGCGACACGATTGGGCGAGGAAGATTGTGGCGTGATCGCTGGGGATCCTCCACAGTGCTCCTTGGCGCGTAGCGAGCGAGCATCGCGACTGCGGGGCGGCGCTGCGCGGCTGCGACCAGTGCCGAGCGAGCTTGCCATGATGGCGCTCCGCGGCGCGAGGCAGCAGTGCGCCGTCGCCCGCGAAGTGACGGTACGGAAGGCTTGGACAAACGCGTGAGGACAAAAGCTAGCTGCCGCCACAGCTCGGCCGACCCGACGCGGTCTCCGCCACACGCCGGCCACGTGGCGGCCGGACTCCGGCCGGAGCAGAGCGCGCCAGGGGCGAGCTGGCAGCCCCGTGGAGCTCTTTGCCCCTTTTGAACTTTCTCCAAAAAGTTGAGCTGAACTTCGAAACGTGTAAAATTAAAAGTTGGAGTTTGAGGTGCGGGACACAACTTCCGAGCTTGGACCGGGCACTTCGACCAGGCGCTACGGCGCTTCGAGCTTGAACCGCAAGCTCGAGCTTGCCGAGCCTCGAATGGTCGGAAACGCCACTCGAGGGTGAGTGCCCCCCCCTCGAGCTTGGCTGCGAAGCCTCGAGCGTGACGGAACGTCGCTCGAGGGTGAGTCCTCGAGCTTGGCTGCGGAGCCTCGAGGGTGACGGAACGTCGCTCGAGGGTGAGTCCTCGAGCTTGGCTGCGAAGCCTCGAGCGTGACGGAACGTCGCTCGAGGGTGAGTCCTCGAGCTTGGCTGCGGAGCCTCGAGGGTGACGGAACGTCGCTCGAGGGTAAGTCCTCGAGCTTGGCTGCGGAGCCTCGAGCGCGACGGACGGCGGGGCCTCGAGGGTCCTGTCGTGCAGCCTCGAATCGTGACGGAAACTACCGGCTAGGCTCGATCGTCACGGACATAGCTCGATCGTCACGGACATACTGACTAGGCTCGATCGTCACGGACATAGCTCGATCGGGACGGATTTTTACGGCTAACCTCGATCGTGACGGACATTCCCGCTCGAGGGTCACCGATCGGCGCGAACGCCGTGGCGAGGTTGTCGCGAAGGGCTGTCCGAGATGTTTAAGTTTTAGTTGGGTGCCAAACAACCCTTGTTTTTGAGTTATAATTGAATTTTTGACGAATTTTTGAATTTCAACCCAATTTCCTGTTGCATTGATTTTAATTGCACTTTTTAATTCTTTTGACATCAGAGATGTCACATGAACCGGCCTTCATTGTAATCCACCGCCAAGAGAGCAATACAACCACGAGTCGCTTCCACTAGACGTAGGGACTTCTCCCGAACCAGTATAAACTCCTTGTCTTGCATCTCTTGAACCATCATCCACCGAGACGTGCGTATTCTGTGATCAACACTCGCCGGCATGAGGCACCCCGTGTGCAGCCCGCCGACACCATGAATCCTCGTGTTGATGTTGCTAGATATGATACTAGTACGCATATTGCATCAGCTAATATTTATTCAGATGGTTCTACTTGTGCAAATTATAATTCTGAATATTATGTTCAAAGGCCATTGTCAAATAATATGCATGCTTTAAATTTCAATGCTGCTAGTAACATACAACATGCACCTATTCATTCTCATGCATCGGCTGTACAACAAGTTCAGAGGCCGATGAGTGACTATCAAGGCCAAGCTAACATGGTAAGTTTGGCTAGTTTTTATGGAACACTGCATATTGATAATTCTAGTAATATTCAGCAAAGTGTTCAATTTATTTATTCATCGGCTACAGATTCGCAATATGTGATTTCATCACAAACTTGCTGGTGAATGAGAAGATTAGCCATGCTAATTCTAGCTATGTGGCTAGTTATTCTCAAACATCATATGCTATCTACCTTTATAATATTCAGCAGGGTGAAGGTGAATCAGTTAATCAATACTCAAGATGATTCAAAGAAATTAAAAATTGTTGCTCTAATTTGTCGATTTCCGCTGTTGACCTTGCTGGTTTATATTTTAAAGGGTTAAAACTTGATATTAGAGAGAAAATTAATAATCGTGATTATTATTCGGTTGCTCAAGTTCACATTAGTGTCGAAGTGGCTCAAAACCGAATGAATAATGAAAAGGAGAATGATTCAGATTTAAACAATAGTTCAATTATTGTAACAACCGAACGGTCTGAAATTGTTCTATCAAAAGAGACAAGTTTGGCTGTATAAGATAATGAAAAGAGTAAGAAAACAGCTATTCTTGATTTTTCTAAAGCCGAAGGTGTTGGGCATTTATATATTGATTCTTACATCACAAATAAGCAACAACTTCAGGCTAAACAGGGACCCACCAATGACATTAATTACCATGGATCTGGAAGCAAGGAGAGGGCATTGGCATATCGACACAAGGTGTTTTCCAGCAGCCCTGGGAACACCGGTCTAACCGGTTATAATAGCCAGTCTGACCGGCCTATGCAGGATGTGGATGCGGACTGTCATCAAGAGAAGAAGTATGACATCATCTACATCAAAGTTCCATGCCTCTTTAACATATTTGATAAGGTATGCTCTACAAGTAATTCCCAATCAGATCATGTCTTTAATTGATTCATATCAAAGATCCAATCATATCCCGAAGGAAACAACGTCAAAACGGCTACATTTGTGAAGGACATAAGTTACCAATTTAGAGAGGAGTTTGCACGCGAAAGCGGAGGCCGAGATGAGCCAGCCGGCCCAATGGGCCCCTAGCGGCCTAGGCCCTTTTTGCACTGCGTCCACTTCCACTTCGAGGTAGGGTTCCCTCGGACTATTTAAAGCTTATATTTTATTGAAACCCGACGCTAATTCCCACCAGAGAGCCGCCGTATCGACGAAACACACAGCAGAGGAAGCCGACGGCCGCGACAAGATTGGAGGACAGCGAAGATCTTCGCCGAGGACTTCTAGACCATGAACTCTATCGCCCAGACTAGCTTTATGGGGTGAAGGCCTCATTTGTCCATGGGGTTGTAAGGTGACCTTAGTTTGTAATCACTGACATACTTTGTGAATTTGATCTATCTTGTACATAGAATTCGGTTCCCAAGGTTTGATGTGCTTCTACTCCTAGTGCTGTGTGACGAGTGTGGGGGAAACGACATCGGCTTTCGAAGCTCGATAGATTAGATTGGCGCTTTAAGTCGGTGATTGCATATCCAAGCGATCCTAAAACCCGAGGGGCAAACGTTCTCTATATCTTGTGCTCTCGCTAGCCTAATGTAACACCCTAAAAATGCCCTATTTAAAAATTAGTAATTAATTGGTTTTTATATTTGATTGCTCATAAATAATGTAGGAAAATAAAATTTTTGAATAATTAAAAGCAAATATAGGGTATAGAAACATTATTGTTGCATTCATGCTGGTGCATCTATTTTTGATTGTTGAATTCAAATTTGAATTTGAATTCAAATGAGTGTTTGAATAAAAGAAAAACCTTTTCTTTTCTCTCTCTTTTTCCCTCTCTCTTTTCAGCCCAGCAGCCTTTCTCTTTCTCTCTTTCCCGCGCGGCCCAACCCCTTTTCTCCTTCTCCCGCAGCCCACCAGCAGCAGCTCGGCCGGTGTGACATCTCTGATGTCAAAAGAATTAAAAAGTGCAATTAAAATCAATGCAACAGGGAATTGGGTTGAAATTCAAAAATTCGTCAAAAATTCAATTATAATTCAAAAACAAGGGTTGTTTGGACACCCAACTGAAATCTCAAGACTTGGGTGCTGAACTTAAAAATCTCGGACCAAAAGAGTAGTTGTCCTCACCTACAGCCCTTCGCGACAACCTCGCCACGGCGTTCGTTCCGCTCGATAACCCTCGAGCGGGGATGTCCGTGACGATCGAGCCTAGTCAGTATTGTCCGTGACGATCGAGCTATGTCCGTGACGATCGAGCTATGTCCGTGACGATCGAGCTATGTCCGTCACGATCGAGCCTAGCCAGTAGTTTCCGTCACGATTCGAGGCCGCACGATAGGACCCTCGAGGCCCCGACGTTCCGGCACGCTCGAGGCTCCGCAGCCAAGCTCGAGGGCTCACCCTCGAGCGACGTTCCGTCACCCTCGAGGCTCCGCAGCCAAGCTCGAGCACTTACCCTCGAGCGACGTTCCGTCACGCTCGAGGCTTCGCAGCCAAGCTCGAGGGGGCACTCACCCTCGAGTGGCGTTTCCGACCATTCGAGGCTCGGCAAGCTCGAGCTTGCGTTCAAGCTCGAAGCGCCGTAGCGCCTGGTCGAAGTGCCTGGTCCAAGCTCGAAAGTTGTGTCCCACACCTCAGACCCCAACTTTTAATTTTACCCGTTTCGAAGTTCAGTTCGAATTTTTGGAGAAAATTCGAATTTGGAAATCGGAGCTCCACGGGCATGCTACAGTGCCCCTGGCGCGCGCTGCGCTGGCCGGAGCTCGGCCGCCACGTGGCCGGCGAACGGCGCAGGCGGCGCTGAGCTGGCCAAGCCGCGGCGGACGCTGGCGCTTGTCGCCTAGCTCTTGTCCGGCCACTCCCGAGCCATCACTTCGCCGCTGTCGCCTCGCCTCGCCTCGCGCCGCGGAGCGCCATCATACGGTCGCGCGCCGCCGTGGCCGCACGCGCGCTCGCGACGCGCCGAGCGCACTGCAGGCGGTAGAGTCCATTCGCGTCGCGCCAAAGCCTCTGCTGAGGATCTCCACTTCTTCACGCGATGATCTTTGACGCCCAACCGCGCGTGTGCGCTCTGTTCGAGCTCGCGCGCCATCAATGGCGACCGCGACAGCCACCCACGCGCTCGCACGCTCCCGAGGCCGCACAGTGCCTCCCTTGCGTGCGCAATCACTCCACCGCGCACTCACACCCCTCCTCTCACTCGCTCACTTGGCCATTTCCACTTCCCCGCGCTCGCTCGGTCTTCTTCCTCCTCGCGACGCGCAAGCCGAACCCAAGCTCTTCGCGAAATTCCTCGTCCACGCTCCACCATTCCCAAATCCATCCCGCACGGAGCTAGTCCACTCCACCAGCTCCAAAACACCCAACTTTCCCCAAGACATTGACCCTTCTCCGGCGAGAATTCGTGAATTCCCCCAAATCGCGATTTTCGGCCGCCGGAGCACCCGCACGTCGAGCCCCTACTCCGAGCCGACCCCGAGGTCAACCGAGCACGCCATTGGCTTCCTCGAGCTCCACTGGTGCTCTAGGACCCCTCGAACCTCGGCGAACGACCCCGAGCTCACCGGCGTAGAAGCCGCGGCGGCCGCGCCGCCACCAGCTCGTCGCCGGCGAAACTCCGACCATCCCCGGCCTCCCAACCGTCCCCAAACGACTCGTGGTGAGCCCAGGAAGCTTTTCCCCCACTTCCCCGAGCCTAGTTCGCCGCCGTTTGGCCGGCGCAACTCCGGCGAGGTCCCAGGGACCCAAGTTCATCGTCTACCTTTGTTTAGGGGTCTCTGCGCAAAAGTTCAGGGACTCGTTCGCGAAGTTTTGAAAGATCTAGGGTTCTCTGCGTAAAAAGATTCTTAACCCTAGATTTGATTTTTCCCGAAACTTGTAAAATCGATTAAAAATCGTACAAAAATCGGAAAGATGCACGAAAATACTCCCTGGATTCGTGAGAGTCTAAATTACAATCTCTATTAGACATGTTTGTACTTTTGACGAACTGTTTTTGAATTAAAATTCAAACAAGGAAAATCTAAAGTTATGCACCATTTCCAATCCAGAGCTGCGCTAGGGTTGAGCTTTGGATATGTTGTGTATAGTGGCTTTGGACAGCTTGTGTCCAAAGGGGACGTAAAAATATGAACTATAGCTCCTGTTATGAATTAAAATAGGTTTTCTGTCTTTTTGCAGTGCAGAAATCATTAAAAATAATTTGTATAGTGAAAAATCACCATTTTGCTCCTGGAGACTTAAAACTTGTTAGCACACATGTTAAAAATGAAAAACTGAATTTTTGCTCTGTTTAGGATGGGAAATAATTAAATATGTGTTTTTGGTTAGAAAATCATTGAGGATCACCCAAGGGTTATTTGAGCCATCACTTGGCCAGAGCCCTCCTCATGATGATGCTTAGCTTTGGTAGGAAGATCTCCTGAAATGGGTGAATTTTCGATTTTATGTGAATTAAATTCAATTCTGCTGGCAGCAACTTGTTATATTTTTAATAAATTATGTGTAGCTCAAAATTAGCTAAATTTTGGAGTGAGCTTAACTCTTATACTCCAGTAGCTGTCATAAAGTTTATAGATAAAAATGATGAGCAGAAAAGGAGAAACAAAAATGCGAAGTAATCTAGATGGAAATCGATTTATATAAAAGAATAAACCTTTTTGTAGTGAGTTAGAATAAAATAAATGGAATCTGAAATTCCAGAACAGCCACCCTAAGTTATGCATCTCATGTAGAAGGCGCCATCCCGGACGGCAACTACCACCTCATTCCCGCAGACGAGGAAGAAGTCCCGGAGGAAGGTGCCGGTGCAGGATCGACCAACCCGGAGGCTAACCCCCAGTCCGAGCAAGAAGGCAAGCCCCGGAGCATAACCTAACTTTACCAAATTATGCACTTTGAATTCTCTATGTTTGTGCATTTACGTTCAAGGAGTTGATTGAATACCTTAGCTGCACATTTCCTAGTACCTATGACTTGCAATACTAGTATGAAAGGATCGATAGGGCATTGCTTTAGGTCCGTTACAAGTCGAGTGATTTCCTGTCACTCGCGAGACATAGGAATTGCTTGTCTTTACTTATGTTGGAATCATAAGGATTGACGGGCGGGATGATAGGTGTAGATCTCCCGTCCGTGTATGATAATTGATTTAAGGTCGAAATGTGTGGTTGAGTGTGTCAAGTTTTTGAACGTACCACATGCCTGCCGATGTATGGGGATCGGTAAGCCCGGTACCAGATTGAAGCAGCTAGGGCCGATAGCCATCTCTCCTTGGAAACTTTGTTTTCCCCTGCCGTACACTTGTGGATATATGCGTGAGACTGTGAGTGAAGCAGTAAACCTTTATCCTAAGGAAATGGACCCGGTTCCGAATTGTGGATCGATGGGAAAGGTTGGGAAATGCTTGTACCTTTTATAGCAAGCAGAGTATCCGTGTGTGTTGGGTTTCCCCTGGCCAGGTAGCAAAATTCGGTTCGAACTGTCCGCTTCTCGCGGTTAATGAGACTGCTTGACCGCCCTGCTACATTGAGTAACAAGTGGAATTATGAGATTTATGAACTTGTTGTATGAATTAAATTGTATTGCACCACTTGTATGCTTAGAGAGGATGCTAATCTAGAATGGTTAAATTTACTAGAATATGATGCTAAAACTTAAAAGCAAGGACCTACTCTTAGTTGCTTTTTGGCAAACAAACCCACCAGCCAAAAGCCTCTCATGGTCTAGATGTCGGTGATGTAGTTTTCACCCGACGGGTAAGCCTTGCTGAGTATTAGTATACTCAGCCTTGCTTGTGGCATTATTTTACAGGTATCCTTTTGGATGTGGATGCTATGACTTGGCCTGTCCAGGTTCCACCTGGCTGGCACATCGAATGGGTTCCGTCCTCTGGCGAGGATCGGGAGGAGTAGCTTCGTGGCAGGCTTCAGCACGGAGTTACTTGTATCGTCGTTAGATTGTTTTACTTCCGCTGCAATGGACATCTAAATTCAGTTGTTATGAACTTTTATTCCGCTGCAAGACTTGTACTCTGATTTTCAATTTGATCTCGGTTTGTAATAACTTGTGATACCTATGTGTGTAAGTTAATTTGTGGAATGTTGTAATCTCTGGAACTCACCTTCGTGTGGGCGTGCTGTTGTTTCGATCGAGAAAAGAACGTGGTTAATCGGGTTTAATCCGACGGCGCTCCAGCTTATTCCGGATTAAGTGCCTGACTACTTGATTGGTGGTTCCGAGGTACTTAACTTGGAATAATTTCGGAGTGGTCCGCCACAGCTGGTATCAGAGCCGAAACAGCGCACCGGAGAGAGCAACAGACCTTTAATAAACAATTTTTGAATAAAATTTGCCAACTCGTGCTTCCGACGCGTTTTGCGAAGGAAGGTTATCTTAGGACCGCTAAGGATGTTACCTAGAACGTGAAGCCTATGTGGGATAAGGGATCACGATATGATAGGTGGCAAATAGTATATTATACTGACTTCCAGCACATTTCATTCTGTCATTTACTTTACGCAATGGTGGGCGCAAGGTACGGCGATTGCTGTAACGTACCACGGCACTATATGAAAATATAGTGGCGGCACATAGTCAATACGCTGTGATGGCGTATGAAACTAGAATAGGATGGTGGGCGCAAGGTACGGCGATTGCTGTAGCGTACCACGGCATCATATGCAAATATGATGGCGGCACAAAGTCAATACGCTATTTCAATAGCGTATGAAACTGTCAATATGTTGCTTTGGTGACATATGAACATTGCCCGTTCAATGTTAAACGTTCGGGTGCCACCTCTATAGTGGGTGGTATGAATGGAGACGCTTTCGTGAGTGCTGGCACGAAAGGTTGATTATACATGCTCTGGAATGGAATTTTCTGCAGGTACACTAACCACGATTCCGTAAGATGAACGGTTAGAAAAGTTCGGCTAGTTAATATAGGGAGAGACGGATATTGCCTAGCCACCGGCACTAACTTCGTAAGCCAAAAGTTATTGGCATGTGTGTTGGCGAGAACGAATAGGCCGCTCATGCATTGCATCTCGCTGAATTAATATCGACTTTTAACACATGACCAAATTGAACCGCCGTCAAAGAAATTGAAATCACAACCCAAAAAAATCCTGCTGAGAACAATCTGTTTGCACCCTTAATTCGAAACTGAAAACGTTGTCAAACGAAAAAGTGTTCAACACGAAAGTTGTCATAAATATTATGAAGTAAATGCTGGAGAAATTTCAACGAAAATGGTTCAGTAAAATTGGAGTTATGCAAAAAATGGTAACCCCCTGTCTGCTGGAAATTTCTGGGGACAGTGAGATAAAAATTTAATTTTTACACCATCTTAACGACAGTTTCTGCTCGAACCTCCAACATGAAACTTGTTAGGAATTACTTAAACAATGTTCTGGCCAAATTTGGGAATTTTTGAGCTTGTAGATTTCTAGTTTTGTAATTTTTACCACCCTGCACAGAATCTGTTCTTATTCTTTGGCGCTACCCGGTGCTCACCCTTGCCCTTTTTTCCTTTTGGTTCAGATGGACGCCCTCGCTGACCTGGCTAGCTACCCCAACGACGTGTCTTTCTCTGATTGCTTGGGATGGGAAGGCTTCCCTAGCATCTTGTGGTCGGTTCTACAGGCACTTGGCTACCCTACACCGCCACAATATGAGAGAATCCTCATCCGAGACCGTGGTGTGACTCGTTCCCGTGTGCGTTTGGTGGTACACCGTCACCCGCCGTGTCCTAGTTCCCCCACCTGGACGGTGGAAGTTCATGGACACCACATGGAGACGACTTGTGAGCTAGCTGCCTTGAATGGCATCAGTTCTTTTTGTGCTCAGAACCAGAGCTTGGTATAGCACCAGTTGCTTGGGCTGTTCCCACCAACTCAGCCGGATGATCCCCACTGGATGAGGCGCTACCTTAGCTCTCCTTTGAGGATGGCGGAGAACCCCGTCGCAGCAGCCGCTTTGATGATGAGGTGGATACGGGCGTATCACCGTTTGCAGGCACTTCTTGGACGGTCGCAGAGCGAGATGCTCAACATTGCTATGGACATGTCCGCTCGCGCCCGTGACATAGGGGTTGAGAGGACCTCTTTGTCCATTGAGGTGACCACGAGAGATGCCATGATTGCTGACTTGGAGAGGCAATTGAATGACCTCCAGATTGCACACAACAACACCCAGAATGAGTTAGCACAAACTAGAGATGAGCTTGAGGAGGTACATGGTACCTTGGAGCATGCAAATGCTATGCTTGCCGCCCATGACGCTCAGCACCTTCTTGAGCAAGAAGGAGGGAATGGTGAAGGAGAGGCCCCCGATTCCGACATGGACACCGAGGATGACATGCCGTCCCTTCCAGCTCCACCTTCACCTATGGGCAGCGAGGCTACCGCTAACAATTTGGATGATTTTTAGAGTGGTAGTAGCAAGTTTACTCCTCCGCTAGGCCTAGATTTTGGCTTCATGTTGTAATAGGCTAGATGGAGTTGAGCTCCTCCTATTTGGTGGCAATGTAAATTAATGGTGTGGTTGTGGTGTAAAACTTGATGAAGTGTAATAGCTGTGTTGGAAACATTCTACAGCTAACCTTGTTTTAATTATTGATGGGTTTTCCAATCCTTTCTGGGCTGTGATGTGAACTACAAAGTTGTTTGGAATTTGTCAAACAAAATGATCACCAAATTGCAACCCCATTGGTTAAGCGAAATAAAAATGGCAACCAAAACACTATAGCTCGGCCTGCTGAAAAACAGCAAATGCAGAGAGCTAAAGATTGAATTTTTCGGCTTAGTTCCAGTCCGAATTTGATTCTGAGCCCAACATGAAAGTTGTAGAGCATGAAATTTTCGAGCTACTGACTGAATTGGAGCATTTGACTTGTTTCCTGTCGGGAGATATGATTTTTCTTCCGAACTGCGTGCTGACTTGCCATTCTGCGCAGTACACTTTAATATATTGTCACGTTCTATCTTGTCATTCATTATGCAAGCTTATGGAATGTGGCTAATACAAGTACCTACTGCAGATGGCAATCACCCGCAGCGGTCACGACGCTAGTGGCTCCAACGCTAACCAGCAGGGGCCAGAGGGGCAGCAACAGCCACCGCCACCTCCTCCACCGCAGCAACCTCCTACGTGGCAGCAGCTTTATGCCACGCAAACGGAGATTCTCCGGAACCTGCAGCATCAGCAGCAGATGATGCAGCAGCAGATGCTTCAGCAGGGAGGTCAACGGGCCCCTCAGCCTCAGGTGGCCCGATACGAAGATTTTCTGGCGACGCACCCGCCGATCTTCTCTCGTGCCGATGAGCCTTTAGAGGCCGACACCTGGATTCGGGCCATCGAGTCCAAGTTCACCATTCTGGCGACGCCTTGCACCTCCAACCGCAAGGTCGTATTCGCGGCGCAGCAGCTCCGCGGCCCAGCTCTCCTTTGGTGGGAGAACTACCTGGCCCTGCAGCAGGAGGGTCATGTAGTTGAGTGGGATGAGTTCAAAGCTGCATTCAAAGCTCATCACATTCCGGCCGGTCTAGTAGAGCGGAAGTTGAATAAGTTTTTGGCGCTGACCCAGGGTACCCGTACAGTGCTTCAGTACGCCCAGGCCTTCAATGGTCTGTGCCCTTATGCGGGTCATCACGCCGACTCCGACGAGAAGAAGCTTGAAAGGTTCCGACGTGGCCTGAACACCAAGTTGAAGGCACAGTTGGCCACCACCCGTGCTGCCACGTACGGCGATCTCGTGAACCTTGCCATCACCCAGGAAGACGCCAATGTGGTGCACAAGGCGGAGAAGAAGAGGAAGACTCCCGCTGGACCGTCGAGCGCGCAGCCACAGAGGTTCCGCTTGGTTCCCCCGGCTGCACCGCAGGGACAGTCCAGGGCACCTCAGAGAGGTGGATGGGTTGCTAGGCCGCCACAGCCTAACGCGCCTCGTTTCCCTCCACCGCCGCAGCAGCAGCAAGCACCAAGGCAAAATGCACAGCAGCCAGCTCGCCCTGGAGCCGGCTATCAGTGCTTCAAGTGTGGAAGTAAAGATCATTTTATCAAGGATTGTCCGCAGAACAAGCAGCAAAACCAACGCCCGGGAAATCAGCAAGGCAAGGGCAAGCAGCAGCAGCAGCGTGTGCAAGTTCGCCAAGGACGGCTCAACTACACCAACTTGGCCGACCTGCCCGAGGGAGCCCCAGACATGACTGGTATCTTCCCTATCTGCACTCAACCTGCTGTGATATTATTTGATTCCGGGGCAACGCATAGTTTTATAAGCACAAGATTTCACGTGAAATGCGGATTAAAATCCTACCATACCAAATCATCGTATGTGATATCAACTGCGGGAGGCAAGATTGCATCCAACCAAGTCACCCACAAAGTTCCAATCAGGCTGGGAAGTAAAACATTTCCTACTGATTTGATTCTGCTTGGAATGGAAGGAATTGACATTGTGTTGGGAGCCAATTGGATGACTCAACATAAGGTTGTCCTAGATGTTGCGGAAAGAGTTGTTGAGATAAACTCGCCTACGCATGGCCCGAGTGTGCTATATCTGCCACAACGGACTTGCGTCGATGCGTGTGCTTACACAATGGTAGAAACCCAACTGAAGGACATTCCGGTGGTATGTGAGTATGCCGATGTATTTCCGGATGACTTACCTGGGATGCCGCCGGATAGAGACATTGAATTCGTGATTGAACTTCAACCTGGCACAGCACCTATATCAAAGAGACCATATAGAATGCCGCCCAATGAATTGGCTGAATTAAAAATTCAACTCCAAGAATTGCTAGATAAGGGTTTCATTCGTCCAAGTGTATCACCTTGGGGATGTCCCGCTATCTTTGTGAAAAAGAAGGACCATTCCTTGAGGTTGTGTATTGATTACCGGTCTCTCAATGCGGTAACCATCAAGAACAAGTATCCGCTTCCCCGTATTGACATCTTGTTTGACCAATTAGCTGGCGCCAGAGTATTCTCCAAGATTGACCTACGCTCTGGCTATCATCAAATCAAAATTAGGCCTTGTGACATTCCAAAGACTGCCTTTTCCACACGTTACGGGCTTTATGAATTTTTGGTTATGTCTTTTGGACTCACCAATGCCCCAGCCTACTTCATGTACCTCATGAATTCGGTCTTCATGTCTGAACTAGACAAGTTTGTGGTGGTTTTCATTGACGACATTCTTGTATACTCTAAGAATGAGGAAGAGCATGCTGAGCACCTTCGCATTGTTCTTCAAAGGCTGAGAGATCATCAGCTCTATGCCAAGTTCTCCAAGTGTGAATTCTGGCTTGAGAGCGTGAAGTTTTTAGGTCACACGGTTTCCAAGGATGGTATATCCGTGGATCCAACCAAGGTACAAGAGGTGCTAGATTGGCAACCACCTACCTCTGTCCATGAGATTCGGAGTTTTCTGGGTTTAGCCGGTTATTACCGCCGTTTTATTCCGGATTTCTATCGGATAGCAAAGCCCATGACCGAACTCTTGAAGAAGGGAGTTAAATTTGAGTGGAATGACAAATGTGAGGAAGCTTTCCACACCTTGCGAAGACATTTGACTTCAGCCCCAGTTTTGGCTCAGCCCGATTGCACCAAGCCGTATGATGTTTATTGTGACGCATCAGGCACCGGTCTTGGCTGTGTTCTCATGCAAGAGAACCGAGTCATTGCTTATGCTTCTCGAGCACTTCGGCCTCATGAGCAAAACTACCCCACGCACGATCTTGAGTTAGCAGCGGTCATTCATGCTCTCAAGATGTGGAGACACTATTTGATGGGTGTTCCCTGCAACATATACACAGACCACAAGAGCCTCAAGTATGTCTTCACTCAGGCACATCTGAATATGAGACAGCGAAGATGGTTGGAGTTAGCAAAGGACTATGATCTCAGTGTACACTATCACCCCGGGAAGGCTAATGTAGTTGCGGATGCACTAAGCCGCAAGGCTCGTTGTCATTGTCTTTCCGTGGAGTCCTATGCCGACACCCTGTGTCACGAAATGGCAAAGCTCAATTTGGAGATTGTTCCACACGGGTACTTCAACCATATTGCAGTGGAACCAACCGTGCACGATCAGATTGTTGCAGCCCAATTAAATGATGCGGGCGTTAAAATCCTTAAAAGGAAATTGTCTAAGGAAAGGGTGAAAGAGAAGTACAAGTGTTTCCGGTTGGATGGGCAGGGAGTGATGTGGTATGGACATCGCCTTGTGGTGCCCAAAAACACGGAACTCCGGAGGAAGATTATGGATGAGGCACATCTCTCTAAATTTTCTATTCATCCCGGCAGCACCAAAATGTACCAAGATTTGAAACAAAAGTTTTGGTGGACTCGGATGAAGCGAGAAATTGCCACATATGTGTCGGAATGTGACACCTGCCAGCGGGTTAAGGCCAGCCATTTGAAGGTAGCAGGCACGCTTCAACCTCTACCTATTCCCTCATGGAAGTGGGAAGACATAAACATGGACTTTATTGTTGGACTTCCCAGAACCCCTCAGGGGCATGACTCCATTTGGGTAATTGTGGACCGCCTTACCAAGACCGCACATTTTATTCCGGTCAATACCTTTTATAACGCTAAGAAGTACGCGGAGATTTATTTGGAGCGGATCGTTTGTCTACATGGGGTACCCAAGACGATAATTTCAGATCGTGGTGCTCCGTTCGTAGCACGCTTTTGGGAACAGTTGCAATTATCCCTAGGCACCAAACTGATCCGTAGTTCAGCATATCACCCACAGACCGATGGGCAGACGGAAAGGGTAAATCAAATACTTGAGGATATGCTTCGAGCTTGTGTTATCCATTATGGGAGAATTGGGAGAAATGTTTGTCTCTGGCTGAATTCTCCTATAACAACAGCTACCAAGCGAGCCTTAAAATGGCACCTTTCGAAGCCTTATATGGTAGAAGATGTCGGACCCCGTTGTGTTGGTCCCAGGCAGGCGAGAGGTACACTTATGGCCCTGACCTTGTAAAGGAAGCAGAGGAAAAGGTTAGAATCATTCGTGAAAATTTGAGAACTGCCCAGTCAAGGCAGAAGAGTTACTTTGATCAACGGGCGGAAGCCACTTTAGTTTGAAGTTGGTAATCACGTGTATCTTAAAGTCTCCCCGACCAAAGGTGTGCAAAGATTCGGATTAAAAGGAAAGCTTGCACCTCGTTATATCGGCCCGTATGAAATTACTCAGCAATATGGGCCGGTAGCCTATCAAGTGAAGCTTCCCGAAAAACTTTCAGCTGTACACAATGTATTCCATGTTTCTCAACTCAAGAGGTGTCTTCGTGTTCCGACCGAAGTTGTTGAACAAGAGGAACTCTCGGTTGAACCGGATCTCTCTTATGATGAGCATCCCGTTAAGATCCTCGACGAGAAAGAGCGACAAACCGAAGGAAGGGAGTTAAAATGTACAAAGTTCAGTGGAGTCATCACTCCGAAGATGAAGCCACGTGGGAAACCGAGGACTATCTTAGGAAGAATTTCCCCGACATACTTTCATAAGCCGAGGTATTTCTTTTCCCCTCTCTATCTCTAGGTTTAATCGAATCTCGGGACGAGATTCCTTTTAAGGGGGGTAGGCTGTGACATCTCTGATGTCAAAAGAATTAAAAAGTGCAATTAAAATCAATGCAACAGGGAATTGGGTTGAAATTCAAAAATTCGTCAAAAATTCAATTATAATTCAAAAACAAGGGTTGTTTGGGACCACCAACTGAATCTCAA
>JACEFO010002363.1:0-23953 GCA_015342445.1 Digitaria exilis
GGTGTATCATCTCATAGAATCCAACATGTATCCTTGATAGATGATTCACCATGCAATTATTTGCTCGCTTCTTACGTTTGATTTGCAACTTTTGAAGGGGCAAACCCAATGGAAGAGTTGAGGCATAACTTCCTTCTTGGTCAAGTAGTACCTTAGTGTAAGCATGGTCCATATATACTATCCTTTAGCACCAACCATGTAAGGTCTGAACTTCTCAATGATGAAGTTCCTTCTCCGTTGTCGTTGAGTTCTGTCAATGCTTTTTGAATATGATCTTTCTTGCATTGATCTAGCACTGCCATAGTTACCTGTGTACTTCTCATCTGGTTTGAATGAAGAAATCAAACTTTTGGTCCAAACTGAGTGTAGGGGTGTGGTCAACGAGACCCACAAGGTATAGGTAGGCGAAGGCAATCATTCTCTTGAATCATCTGGCTGATGATGTCATGTGTGGATAACCAGAGCATCTACGTCATTCGAGGGAGCTAAGACGACGTGAGTGGACACAAGAGGACCAACCATTCTAGCAACTGACATTGAAAGGCCGAAGGAGGTGGCCATTTCCGTCCGGTCGATTCGGCATGAGTGCAGGACCATCTTCCTCTTATTAACACGCAATCTTCCTTTATTGGGGGCCCACTTGAACTGGTTCAGAATGATCTAGGCCCCTAGCATTGTGTCTATAGTGAGTTTTGGTGATTAATGACAAACCAGATGTGCGGGACTAACTATTTCCATGAGCATTGTGTGGTAGGTTGAGGTTCCAACATCAAGATGAAAGGTTGATACTTCGTTCTGGTGAGATCAACAATTATGAGGAGTGAATGAAATGAACATCATGAATTGGATGAAGATCATTCAGGGAAGAACTTGATAAGTTTGGTGATCACAACTATCTTGGAAGAACAGAGAAATGAACATCACGGAGTTGATGAGATCAAAGAAAGAATAGTTTTGAGTTGAATGATCGACATGATGATCAAAATGAGAAATGAATATATTGGATTGATGCGTGATACAGTGGTTTTGTTATGGCAAGATGGGTGAAGGTAAGGAAGTTCGTCTGTGATAGGACCATGCAAGGGTGAAGGGCAAGCCGAAGGTCTTAGCGCCGATGGACCAAGGCAATGGTGAAGAGCGAGTAAGGCTTAGTGCCGATGACCTGAGAGGCCATGTGAAGCTATGAGTAATACATGTCAATTATATGAAGAATGAAAGAATATATGGAGTCAAAGAAAATGATATACTTCATGTGGTCAAGGACTTTACATTGATTTGAGGATAGAAATATATGTTCATCATGTATTGATTAGTGTCATCAAGTGAGAAGATGAAATAATGTAGTGACGACATCAAGCATATTGGTAAAATGCAAAGAATGAATTTCATATGTGGATGAATATCAAATAACCTTGAAGAAATGATAGTGATGGATATTCTATGCATATGAGCATCAAGAAAGACCCAATGCAAAATGGATTTGGGCAAGGCAAAGGTATGAAATTTGCAGCATTTCTTTTTGCCGGTCTCGGTGATTAGTGGAGAAAAGACCGGATTGATAAGATAGAATGTCGTACTATTAAGAGGGGTCTTGATGATACTTGAGTCTTTGCTAGGTCTTGAAAAAGCTCAATCTTGGATATGCATACTAACCTTGGCAAGGAAACGGTTGTTTGCAAAAGTTGCTCAATAAATAGTTGATGGTGATGGTTGGTGGTGGATCTTGGATTGCAATACTGCTTAGATCCAACGTGTTTTGGGTCAAGAATTTAGTTGAGATGTGTGCTCCTCTGAATTAGCTTTCCACAGAGTCCAAGATCACCTAATTTAGACTTCAGAGTCAAAAGTTATGAGTGCTTAACTGAGTGTCGACTGTGCTGAAATTTGATCTGTGGATGGTCTAGCCTCGAGGGGCAGACGGTCCGCCTTTATAACTTCTGACTGGTCCAATCTTGATGACTGTTCTGTGTAAAAATTGTGTGATGGCGGACCGTCCGGTCTTTGTGAGGCAGACGATCTGCGAAACCTGTAACAGTCGACTCCGGGAATGTTTTCTTTGCAATATAGCCGTTGGTTTTGAAAATGGCGGACGGTCCGACCTTGTGTGGTGGACGGTCAGAGCGTTTTGGGCTGTTTTTAACATAATGATTAGTTTTGGAGGAGTGAGCTATATATACTCGATGTGCTACAAGTTTGGGCAAGCCTAAGGGTCCATTTAGCATTCTTGAGCTGGAGAAAGTCTCTCCCATGAGTTTGTGCATGTGTTGCACATAAGAGAGGGTGAGAGGGAAGATTTGAGTGCATTTGCGTAAGAGATTGAGCTTTAGGCATTTGGTGAAGGGTCATATGAGTCTTGGCTTGTTACTCTTGGTGTTTGCCGACACCTAGACGGTGTAGAGATGTTGTGAGCCGGTGATCTTCTCAAGTGAAGCTTGACAGAAGGCCCGGTGTGCTTGTGAGAGGTTCATGTGCTTTGCCTCGCCGGAGTGGTAAAGAGCAACTCTAGTGGAAAAGAGATGTGGAGAGGTTCATTGATTCCAAACCGGCTTATAGACCAAGTGGATTCTTGGTAGAGGAGCGGTTGGAGCTTTGAATCCACCTCAACGTGGATTAGGGGTGACCGACAAGTTCACCCAAGACCATGGAAAAAAATTCGGTGTCTCCATTGTGGTTTGCTTCATTGAGCTCATTACTTTTGTGCAATTTATATTCAAGCAAGTTTACGTTCTTAGAAATAATTCTTTCTTGCTTGTCACCCTAGGAATGCAAACCTTGATCTAGACATAGGGTGTTGGTGCACATAGTTGAGAATTATATATTGGGGTGTAGTTGTGTTTTAGCCGATAGTTTTAATTCCGCATCTTTATCGGTTAAGTTGTGCTAAAAATTTTAGAACCGACTATTCACCCCCCCTTTAGTCGGCCTCCTCGATCCTACAATTGGGATGATCAATTCACAATCCTGCACGTGGTAGATGACGCATGTGTGCAAAAAGCTTGAGTACCTCGTTCCTAACTACATTCCTCATCGCTCAATCGTCTCTAGTAATACAAGACATCTTATGGTCCGGTTCTATAGGTATGCAATGGGCTTCAAAATTAGGATTGATCCCCTATTCAAGTTTAGTATAAAATACCCGATGATGGACTGGTACTTCTCTAGGACTGCAGTGAACCGCCAAGTCTCTCTCTGACAGTTTATCAATGATGATGATTGGCGAGCTTTGGTGTTAATGGAGGGTTTTAATGCACTTCAACCCAGGGTGCAGTGGTTTCAACTAAGGAAGAAGATGTTGCGGTTTCTCCTCTTCTTTAAGCGTGAGGTAATTGCTCGGATCTATACCCTGAGACCTGAGTGAAGTCAAATGCAAACCGAGTAGAATCCTCTTGTCCAATGCTCATTTGCTGCTCCAATGGGTATGGTGTTTTTTGGTGTAGCCTCTGTGTATAACAATGTTGAGACTCACTAGAATATTTCTTGCCAAACTCGAGCTAAGGATTGGCTCAATATAATGGTTGGCAAGGTGCATCTATTGGCTGACCGATCAAGAAGAACTTGTCACCTTCATGGAATTGAAGTTATGGAAATCCAAGGAGATCTTGTTATGCCCCATATTCGAGGACGTAACATGAAGAATCCCCTTGCTCTCCAAAATCTTGTTATCTATCCACTTAAGGTGCTTGCGAGAGAAGGACAACCTTCTGATCGCAGATGACTTTCTTGTGGTCACTATCTCCAATAGTGCAGAGGAAGACATGGAAGTTGATGACCTCGATTTCCTCTATGCATTCCTTGCTCGTAACCGCAGAAAAAGACCCTCATCTACTGTGTAGCCTTGGAATGAATGCCCAAGACCATGATATCACGATCTGTGGACTTTGGTTGTTCGGTGTTCTTGGAGGTGATGTAGCTGCAAGGGAGCAGATGACCTATCATCATACGAGTACACAGGATAAAAAATGCATCAACCAGCATCCAACTCCTACAACTTCTCCCGCTTCTTGCCGCTTGTATCAAATTTGCCTCCCCGCTAGAGAGAACGAGAAGGGCATATCGATTCAATCGGGTTGTGATATAAAGAGAATAATCTCCTCATAATCCTGCAGGTGAGTGTACATATATGTTGTCACCCTTTCAGAAGGACTAAGCTCGATCCCTAGCTATGAGACTGGCTAGTCTCGCAACTGTATGATAGTGTGGGTGGAAAGACAATGGTAGCTCCAAACCTCAAGAAATGGAACTACCGGATAACTAGGAGCAGACGCTCCATGTCGTAAGGTGGTAAGGTGCATGGCTGAAAAATCCTAAAGTAGTATAGCTACTACTGTCCCTGGAACAACACCAGAAAGGCTTGTTGGCGGCCCTTAGCCATTAGGAATTTCTCCGCAAGCACACAGAGACCATTGTAGCCTTTCACCAGGGGAGTAAAACCTGGATGTCAAATCCAAGGAACGGTAGACATGACTAAGCCTAGAATTCTTCAACCGGACCCACCATGGGAGAAACGGTAGGTGGGCAGAGCGCCTAACTTTAGTTCGCTAGCTCATTACCCAAGAAACTTACTACCTACCAACATGATCTACTTCGACGGCTAGAATGGTGGGACCCAAAGTGGGATGAGAAAGGGGGTCCCCAGGCTCAGCAAGCTATTTTTATGAAAAAATCTGAACGTAGTGGACTACAAAGGACGAACATGACTTTCACCGCCTACCGCCTACCACAACGCTACCGTGGGGTGGACCACAGCCCAAGGTAGCTATCAAGCACAGGCACCACGCCTAAGCTATCAGCTACTGGCCTCCACCCAACCCAAAGGGCTTATGAGGAAACCCCAAATGAGAAGTATAGTTCTCATGCAGACAAGGGATCCCATAGATCAATGATAGTAAATAAGTAAAATGCTAAAGTAAATGAGAAGTACTAGCAAGATACTGAAGAGAGACGAGGAACATACTGAAGATAGACTCCAAAACTTTATTCCTCCAAGGTGGCTACAACATTGGAGAAGGACCGAGGGAAACCGGCTCCTCTTCTCCTAGCTTGGCTGTCATCCAAGCCATCTCACACCTAACACTCTTCTTAGCTAATCCACACTAAAGTAGAGAGCTTCATCTTATGGACTCTTCTCTCCAAGGATGGTGTATGGGTTGGTGTAGAAGTAGAGGTGAAGGCTGTCTTTTATAGGGCTCCAAGAGCGGCACTTGCATAGAGATGACACCAAGCAGTAGAGTGACTGCCACGTCAAGTTTGGTTGCATAACTCCCATGCGGTTGGCCAGCCGTTCGACGCCGACCTTCTCGTGGACGCTCCAGATCTCCAGCATGTGTTGGTAGTAGTGGGGTGAGCTTCACGCATGGAAATTAGAGGCCGGACGGCTTGTCTTTAGGCTGGCCGGCTCGGCTCTGGCACATCTCGCTCCGCCGTTGCACCGACATGCTCTTGGATGGTTGCATGTTGTCCAGATGTAGGAGCTCCCACGGATTGTGCCCGAGTTTTGCATGCAAGTGGGCCTCCTCATCCATGGTTTTGGCCTTTCGGCCGTAGGATGCACCAACTGAGCAAACTCCGGTTGGGATGATCTACACTTGTGCTTCCGTGCATTCTAGTGAAGTTTGGGCCCAAACTGCCTCGGTGGCCGGCCGGCCGGCCGTCAACCTCTGGCCGGCTGGCCAGTTAGCCAGGCTACGCTAGTGATCTTTCGGGTGGCAAAACTTTTCCGCCCGGACTCCAAATTGGGTGATCCAGTGTCCATTTTGGTCATCTCGAAGAGCCTTCAACATGGTGTTGTCAAATATGTGATTTGGTTAACTTTTGCACCATGTCCAAGTGTCCCTTTTGTCGACATGTCTAGAGTGAACCTTCATTTGTATGGCCTCAGCTTATGCTTTAGCAATAATTTTATTTCTGCACCATATTACATATAGTTCCTATAAAACATGTTGGGACACAAAACTCATGGAACTCATTAGTTTAAATAAAATATTATGTTTGTGTCACTCGAGTTCCATCGTTATTTGCAAGGGTTGGCGGCGAAAAGTAGCATATAATGGCTCCAAACAACCACGCTTTCGCCGACTTTGTCAAGTAGAAGGGAAGGTTGCGGATGATTACCTCGTTGCTGGAGTTGCCCCTGGCCCAACAGGCAAGCCAGAAATCGTCGAGCCAGACGGATGAGTTTGTCTCCCCATCATACTTGCTGATGTTAGTGGGTAGGCGTTACCGTGGAGGAATATGGGCCGTTCGGATCTTGTAGGAGAAAGCGCGAGGTCCCAAGCCCTCTGGTTTCGGGCTTGGGCTCTGGTCCTCCTCCTCGTTGTAGCAGCCTCCTCGTCCCGGGTGACGGGTGCGCGAAACATGCTCCTCCTGGTCTATGGTGGACTAGCATGAAATCGCGCGTCGGGGCTTTGGTGTCACAGGCATTGGGGCCAGCGGCAGCATAGCTCGTGTCGAGCTACCGTCCTGGCCTTTAGGGTTGGCAAGACTGATGGATTGCGAGTCCGCCGTATCCATCTCTGGGTAACCTCACCAATCTCTGCGGAGCTCGCCGCCTGCTGCACTGCCGCCCTTTCCAGCAGTGTCTTCCACCTGTTTTGTACACGACGTTCCTCCGGGGCCGTCGGCTAGGGCAGTTGTTGTGCAAGGAGTGTGGCTGCGGCAACGCGCTAGCTCGCACGGTCGAATAGTGGGTACCCGTCGGCGCCGGTCTTGATCTATCGGCCGACATCTCGTGCCCACGCGTTAATCGCAATGTGTAATGCTTCCATACATCGGGAGCTTACCACACGGGACTATGCCTAACGAGACATAGCCAACGGATCAATCCGTCCTTGATGGATCAAATTATACTCTCACCCATGTTCCCCACATACGGCTTTCAGTAACCACTGGCGAGCTAGAGATGTACATGCTAATTGTTTAAGACCAGAGCCATTATAGTTCCAATGGCGGCGAACAGGTTCCTAGGTTGCCGCTTGAAAAACCGGACCTTACGGAGAGATATTAGAACAAAGCACGAAGCACACACTTTAATTCCCTGAACCAAACCTTATAGAGACACTAGAACAAAGCATGAAGCTCACGTTCTAGCTCCCTGAACCATGTTGCTAAAAAAAAATCTTTTAACCATCATTAAAGTGAACCATTAATTTAGAATTAACATTTAAATAAATGTTGTTAATAGCGCGTAACAAACACTAACCATAATGCATATAACCCACAATAACAAGGGATATAAAGTAAAGAATAGGAACAACCTTAATGTACAACAAAATTTAGACACATGCACATGAATGTATGATTAAATAGTGTATAGGTAACAAGGATTGTCCGTGCTATACTTGCCTTCCTGAAAGTTGTAAGGAAAATGGCCCTAGGCCATTGTTTGTGATTATGGCAATTGATTGACAACATAATCATTGGGACTAACAATTTGTCTAGATGATATTTGTAGATATTTCTAGGTCCCAAGGATACTTTGGAAGCCATCCAAATGCTTATATAATTAATATACAAATGATGGTTATCCAAATTGAAGCCATCCATTTCACGTAAAAAAAGTGTCCTTAGCCATATTTTGGAGCATCCAAAAGATGGCAATGAAGATAGAAGAAAAGACCCGCAAAGAAGCAAAGAAGACAGCAGGAATCGTAGAGGCACCGACTCATTCGGTGCTCTGTGCTGAAGCCCACCGAATCAGTCAGTGGTGGCGGGAATAAGAGCCCTGTGAAGCTCAGTGAGAAGGACCACCGACTCATTCGGTAGTATCATCAAGGGGCACCGAATCAATCGGTCAATATGCCCAGAAATACCAGTTTAGTACTGTGTAGATTTGGAGGCGCACCGATTCATTCGGTTGGCAGCACCGAACCAGTCGGTCATTCAGCCTAGAAAGAGCTGTTCAGTTCTGGTGAGCACCGATTCATTCGGTCGTACAAGAAGAAGGGGCACCGAATGTGACATCTCTGATGTCAAAAGAATTAAAAAAGTGCAATTAAAAATCAATGCAACAGGGAATTGGGTTGAAATTCAAAAATTCGTCAAAAATTCAATTATAATTCAAAAAACAAGGGTTGTTTGGACACCCAACTGAAATCTCAAGACTTGGGTGCTGAACTTAAAAATCTCGGACCAAAAGAGTAGTTGTCATCACCTACAGCCCTTCGCGACAACCTCGCCACGGCGTTCGTTCCGCTCGATAACCCTCGAGCGGGGATGTCGTGACGATCGAGCCTAGTCAGTATTGTCCGTGACGATCGAGCTATGTCCGTGACGATCGAGCTATGTCCGTGACGATCGAGCTATGTCCGTCACGATCGAGCCTAGCCAGTAGTTTCCGTCACGATTCGAGGCCGCACGATAGGACCCTCGAGGCCCCCGACGTTCCGTCACGCTCGAGGCTCCGCAGCCAAGCTCGAGGGCTCACCCTCGAGCGACGTTCCGTCCACCTCGAGGCTCCGCAGCCAAGCTCGAGCACTTACCCCTCGAGCGACGTTCCGTCACCCTCGAGGCTCCGCAGCCAAGCTCGAGCACTTACCCTCGAGCGACGTTCCGTCACGCTCGAGGCTTCGCAGCCAAGCTCGAGGGGGCACTCAGCCTCGAGTGGCGTTTCCGACCATTCGAGGCTCGGCAAGCTCGAGCTTGCGTTCAAGCTCGAAGCGCCGTAGCGCCTGGTCGAAGTGCCTGGTCCAAGCTCGAAAGTTGTGTCCCACACCTCAGACCCCAACTTTTAATTTTACCCGTTTCGAAGATCAGTTCGAATTTTTGGAGAAAATTCGAATTTGGAAATCGGAGCTCCACGGGCATGCTACAGTGCCCCTGGCGCGCGCTGCGCTGGCCGGAGCTCGGCCGCCACGTGGCCGGCGAACGGCGCAGGCGGCGCTGAGCTGGCCAAGCCGCGGCGGACGCTGGCGCTTGTCGCCTAGCTCTTGTCCGGCCACTCCCGAGCCATCACTTCGCCGCTGTCGCCTCGCCTCGCCTCGCGCCGCGGAGCGCCATCATACGGTCGCGCGCCGCCGTGGCCGCACGCGCGCGCTCGCGACGCGCCGAGCGCACTGCAGGCGGTAGAGTCCATTCGCGTCGCGCCAAAGCCTCTGCTGAGGATCTCCACTTCTTCACGCGATGATCTTTGACGCCCAACCGCGCGTGTGCGCTCTGTTCGAGCTCGCGCGCCATCAATGGCGACCGCGACAGCCACCCACGCGCTCGCACGCTCCCGAGGCCGCACAGTGCCTCCCTTGCGTGCTCAATCACTCCACCGCGCACTCACACCCCTCCTCTCACTCGCTCACTTGGCCATTTCCACTTCCCCGCGCTCGCTCGGTCTTCTTCCTCCTCGCGACGCGCAAGCCGAACCCAAGCTCTTCGCGAAATTCCTCGTCCACGCTCCACCATTCCCAAATCCATCCCGCACGGAGCTAGTCCACTCCACCAGCTCCAAACACCCAACTTTCCCCAAGACATTGACCCTTCTCCGGCGAGAATTCGTGAATTCCCCCAAATCGCGATTTTCGGCCGCCGGAGCACCCGCACGTCGAGACCCTACTCCGAGCCGTCCCCGAGGTCAACCGAGCACGCCATTGGCTTCCTCGAGCTCCACTGGTGCTCTAGGACCCCTCGAACCTCGGCGAACGACCCCGAGCTCACCGGCGTAGAAGCCGCGGCGGCCGCGCCGCCACCACCTCGTCGCCGGCGAAACTCCGACCATCCCCGGCCTCCCAACCGTCCCCAAACGACTCGTGGTGAGCCCAGGAAGCTTTTCCCCCACTTCCCCGAGCCTAGTTCGCCGCCGTTTTGGCCGGCGCAACTCCGGCGAGAGCCGAGGGCATTTCTTCTTCGTCTTCGTTTGTGTAGGGGTCTCTGCGCAAAAGTTCAGGGACTCGTTCGCGAAGTTTTGAAAGATCTAGGGTTCTCTGCGTAAACAGATTCTTAAGTCTAGGTTTGATTTTTCCCGAAACTTGTAAAATCGATTAAAAATCGTACAAAAATCGGAAAAATGCACAAAAATACTCCCTGGATTCGTGAGAGTCTAAATTACAATCTCTATTAGACATGTTTGTACTTTTGACGAACTGTTTTTGAATTAAAATTCAAACAAGGAAAATCTAAAGTTATGCACCATTTCAAATCCAGAGCTGCGCTAGGGTTGAGCTTTGGATATGTTGTGTATAGTGGCTTTGGACAGCTTGTGTCCAAAGAAGACCCAAAAATATGAACTTTAGCTCCTGTTATGAATTAAAATAGGTTTTCTGTCTGTCTTTTGCAGTGCAGAAATCATTAAAAATAATATGTGCAGTGAAAAATCACCATTTTGCTCCTGAGAGACTTAAAACTTGTTAGCACACATGTTAAAAATGAAAAACTGAATTTTTGCTCTTTTTAGGATGGCAAATAATTAATATATGTGTTTTGGTTAGAAAATCATTGAGGATCACCCAAGGGTTATTTTGAGCCACCACTTGGCCAGAGCCCTCCTCATACTTATGCTTAACTTTGGTAGGGAGATCTCCTGAAATGGTTGAATTTTCGATTTTATATGAATTTAAATTCATTTCTGCTGGCAGCAACTTGTTATTATTTTTAATAAATTATGTGTAGCTCAAAATTAGCTAAATTTTGGAGTGAGCTTAACTCTTATACTCCAGTAGCTGTCATAAAGTTTATAGATAAAAATGATGAGCAGAAAAGGAGAAACAAAAATGCGAAGTAATCTAGATGGAAATCGATTTTATATAAAAAGAATAAACCTTTTTGTAGTTAGTTAGAATAAAATAAATGGAATCTGAAATTCCAGAACAGCCACCCTAAGTTATGCATCTCATATAGAAGGCGCCATCCCGGACGGCAACTACCACCTCATTCCCGCAGACGAGGAAGAAGTCCCGGAGGAAGGTGCCGGTGCAGGATCGACCAACCCGGAGGCTAACCCCCAGTCCGAGCAAGAAGGCAAGCCCGGGAGCATAACCTAACTTTACCAAATTATGCACTTTGAATTCTCTATGTTTGTGCATTTACGTTCAAGGAGTTGATTGAATACCTTAGCTGCACATTTCCTAGTACCTATGACTTGCAATACTAGTATGAAAGGATCGATAGGGCATTGCTTTAGGTCCGTTACAAGTCGAGTGATTTCCTGTCACTCGCGAGACATAGGAATTGCTTGTCTTTACTTATGTTGGAATCATAAGGATTGACGGGCGGGATGATAGGTGTAGATCTCCCGTCCGTGTATGATAATTGATTTAAGGTCGAAATGTGTGGTTGAGTGTGTCAAGTTTTTGAACGTACCACATGCATGCCGATGTATGGGGATCGGTAAGCCCGGTACCAGATTGAAGCAGCTAGGGCCGATAGCCATCTCTCCTTGGAAACTTTGTTTTCCCCTGCCGTACACTTGTGGATATATGCGTGAGACTGTGAGTGAAGCAGTAAACCTTTATCCTAAGGAAATGGACCCGGTTCCGAATTGTGGATCGATGGGAAAGGTTGGGAAATGCTTGTACCTTTTATAGCAAGCAGAGTATCCGTGTGTGTTGGGTTTCCCCTGGCCAGGTAGCAAAATTCGGTTCGAACTGTCCGCTTCTCGCGGTTAATGAGACTGCTTGACCGCCCTGCTACATTGAGTAACAAGTGGAATTATGAGATTTATGAACTTGTTGTATGAATTAAATGTATTGCACCACTTGTATGCTTAGAGAGGATGCTAATCTAGAATGGTTAAATTTACTAGAATATGATGCTAAAACTTAAAAGCAAGGACCTACTCTTAGTTGCTTTTTGGCAAACAAACCCACCAGCCAAAAGCCTCTCATGGTCTAGATGTCGGTGATGTAGTTTTTCACCCGACGGGTAAGCCTTGCTGAGTAGTATTAGTATACTCAGCCTTGCTTGTGGCATTATTTTACAGGTATCCTTTTGGATGTGGATGCTATGACTTGGCCTGTCCAGGTTCCACCTGGCTGGCACATCGAATGGGTTCCGTCCTCTGGCGAGGATCGGAGGAGTAGCTTCGTGGCAGGCTTCAGCACGGAGTTACTTGTATCGTCGTTAGATTGTCTTACTTCCGCTGCAATGGACATCTAAATTCAGTTGTTATGAACTTTTATTCCGCTGCAAGACTTGTACTCTGATTTTCAATTTGATCTCGGTTTGTAATAACTTGTGATACCTATGTGTGTAAGTTAATTTGTGGAATGTTGTAATCTCTGGAACTCACCTTCGTGTGGGCGTGCTGTTGTTTCGATCGAGAAAAAGAACGTGGTTAATCGGGTTTAATCCGACGGCGCTCCAGCTTATTCCGGATTAAGTGCCTGACTACTTGATTGGTGGTTCCGAGGTACTTAACTTGGAATAATTCGGAGTGGTCCGCCACAGCTGGCATCAGAGCCGAAACAGCGCACCGGAGAGAGCAACAGACCTTTAATAAACAATTTTTGAATAAAATTGCCAACTCGTGCTTCCGACGCGTTTTGCGAAGGAAGGTTATCTTAGGACCGCTAAGGATGTTACCTAGAACGTGAAGCCTATGTGGGATAAGGGATCACGATATGATAGGTGGCAAATAGTATATTATACTGACTTCCAGCACATTTCATTCTGTCATTTACTTTACGCAATGGTGGGCGCAAGGTACGGCGATTGCTGTAACGTACCACGGCACTATATGAAAAATATAGTGGCGGCACATAGTCAATACGCTGTGATGGCGTATGAAACTAGAATAGGATGGTGGGCGCAAGGTACGGCGATTGCTGTAGCGTACCACGGCATCATATGCAAATATGATGGCGGCACAAAGTCAATACGCTATTTCAATAGCGTATGAAACTGTCAATATGTTGCTTTGGTGACATATGAACATTGCCCGTTCAATGTTAAACGTTCGGGTGCCACCTCTATAGTGGGTGGTAATGAATGGAGACGCTTTCGTGAGTGCTGGCACGAAAGGTTGATTATACATGCTCTGGAATGGAATTTTCTGCAGGTACACTAACCACGATTCCGTAAGATGAACGGTTAGAAAAGTTCGGCTAGTTAATATAGGGAGAGACGGATATTGCCTAGCCACCGGCACTAACTTCGTAAGCCAAAAGTTATTGGGCATGTGTGTTGGCGAGAACGAATAGGCCGCTCATGCATTGCATCTCGCTGAATTAATATCGACTTTTAACACATGACCAAATTGAACCGCCGTCAAAGAAATTGAAATCACAACCCAAAAATCCTGCTGAGAACAATCTGTTTGCACCCTTAATTCGAAACTGAAAACGTTGTCAAACGAAAAAGTGTTCAACACGAAAGTTGTCATAAATATTATGAAGTAAATGCTGGAGAAATTTCAACGAAAATGGTTCAGTAAAATTGGAGTTATGCAAAAAAATGGTAACCCCTGTCTGCTGGAAAATTTCTGGGGACAGTGAGATAAAAATTTAATTTTTACACCATCTTAACGACAGTTTCTGCTCGAACCTCCAACATGAAACTTGTTAGGAATTACTTAAACAATGTTCTGGCCAAATTTGGGAATTTTTGAGCTTGTAGATTTCTAGTTTTGTAATTTTTTACCACCTGCACAGAATCTGTTCTTATTCTTTGGCGCTACCGGTGCTCACCCTTGCCCTTTTTTTTTCCTTTTGGTTCAGATGGACGCCCTCGCTGACCTGGCTAGCTACCCCAACGACGTGTCTTTCTCTGATTGCTTGGGATGGGAAGGCTTCCCTAGCATCTTGTGGTCGGTTCTACAGGCACTTGGCTACCCTACACCGCCACAATATGAGAGAATCCTCATCCGAGACCGTGGTGTGACTCGTTCCCGTGTGCGTTTGGTGGTACACCGTCACCCGCCGTGTCCTAGTTCCCCCACCTGGACGGTGGAAGTTCATGGACACCACATGGAGACGACTTGTGAGCTAGCTGCCTTGAATGGCATCAGTTCTTTTTGTGCTCAGAACCAGAGCTTGGTAGAGCACCAGTTGCTTGGGCTGTTTTCCACCAACTCAGCCGGATGATCCCCACTGGATGAGGCGCTACCTTAGCTCTCCTTTGAGGATGGCGGAGAACCCCGTCGCAGCAGCCGCTTTGATGATGAGGTGGATACGGGCGTATCACCGTTTGCAGGCACTTCTTGGACGGTCGCAGAGCGAGATGCTCAACATTGCTATGGACATGTCCGCTCGCGCCCGTGACATAGGGGTTGAGAGGACCTCTTTGTCCATTGAGGTGACCACTAGAGATGCCATGATTGCTGACTTGGAGAGGCAATTGAATGACCTCCAGATTGCACACAACAACACCCAGAATGAGTTAGCACAAACTAGAGATGAGCTTGAGGAGGTACATGGTACCTTGGAGCATGCAAATGCTATGCTTGCCGCCCATGACGCTCAGCACCTTCTTGAGCAAGAAGGAGGGAATGGTGAAGGAGAGGCCCCCGATTCCGACATGGACACCGAGGATGACATGCCGTCCCTTCCAGCTCCACCTTCACCTATGGGCAGCGAGGCTACCGCTAACAACTTGGATGACTTTTAGAGTGGTAGTAGCAAGTTTACTCCTCCGCTAGGCCTAGATTTTGGCTTCATGTGTAATAGGCTAGATGGAGTTGAGCTCTCCTCTTATCTTTTGGTGGCAATGTAAATTAATGGTGTGGTTGTGGTGTAAAACTTGATGAAGTGTAATAGCTGTGTTGGAAACATTCTGCAGCTAACCTTGTTTTAATTATTGATGGGTTTTCCAATCCTTTCTGGGCTGTGATGTGAACTACAAAGTTGTTTGGAATTTGTCAAAACAAAATGATCACCAAATTGCAACCCCATTGGTTAAGCGAAATAAAAATGGCAACCAAAACACTATAGCTCGGCCTGCTGAAAAACAGCAAATGCAGAGAGCTAAAGATTGATTGAATTTTTCGGCTTAGTTCCAGTCCGAATTTTGATTCTGAGCCCAACATGAAAGTTGTAGAGCATGAAATTTTCGAGCTACTGACCGAATTGGAGCATTTGACTTGTTTCCTGTCGGGAGATATGATTTTTCTTCCGAACTGCGTGCTGATTTGCCATTCTGCGCAGTACACTTTAATATATTGTCACGTTCTATCATGTCATTCATTATGCAAGCTTATGGAATGTGGCTAATACAAGTACCTACTGCAGATGGCAATCACCCGCAGCGGTCACGACGCTAGTGGCTCCAACGCTAACCAGCAGGGGCCAGAGGGGCAGCAACAGCCACCGCCACCTCCTCCACCGCAGCAACCTCCTACGTGGCAGCAGCTTTATGCCACGCAAACGGAGATTCTCCGGAACCTGCAGCATCAGCAGCAGATGATGCAGCAGCAGATGCTTCAGCAGGGAGGTCAACGGGCCCCTCAGCTCAGGTGGCCAGATACGAAGATTTTCTGGCAACGCACCCGCCGATTTTCTCTCGAGCTGATGAGCCCTTGGAGGCCGACACCTGGATTCGAGCCATCGAGTCCAAGTTCACCATTTTGGCAACGCCTTTGCACCTCCAACCGCAAGGTCGTGTTCGCGGCGCAGCAGCTCCGCGGCCCAGCTCTCCTTTGGTGGGAGAACTACCTGGCCCTGCAGCAGGAGGGTCATGTAGTTGAGTGGGATGAGTTCAAAGCTGCATTCAAGCTCATCACATTCCGGCCGGTCTAGTAGAGCGAAAGCTGAATGAGTTTTTGGCGCTGACCCAGGGTACTCGCACAGTGCTCCAGTACTCCCAGGCCTTCAATGGTCTGTGCCTTATGCGGGTCATCACGCCGACTCCGACGAGAAGAAGCTTGAAGGTTCCGACGTGGCCTGAACACCAAGTTGAAGGCACAGTTGGCCACCACCCGTGCTGCACGTACGGCGATCTCGTGAACCTTGCCATCACCCAGGAAGACGCCAATGTGGTGCACAAGGCGGAGAAGAAGAGGAAGACTCCGCTGGGACCGTCGAGCGCGCAGCCACAGAGGTTCCGCTTGGTTCCCCCGGCTGCACCGCAGGGACAGTCCAGGGCACCTCAGAGAGGTGGATGGGTTGCTAGGCCGCCACAGCCTAACGCGCCTCGTTTCCCTCCACCGCCGCAGCAGCAGCAAGCACCAAGGCAAAATGCACAGCAGCCAGCTCGCCCTGGAGCCGGCTATCAGTGCTTCAAGTGTGGAAGTAAAGATCATTTTATCAAGGATTGTCCGCAGAACAAGCAGCAAAACCAACGCCCGGGAAATCAGCAAGGCAAGGGCAAGCAGCAGCAGCGTGTGCAAGTTCGGCAAGGACGGCTCAACTACACCAACTTGGCCGACCTACCCGAGGGAGCCCCAGACATGACTGGTACTTTCCCTATCTGCACTCAACCTGCTGTGATATTGTTTTTCCAATCAGGCTGGGAAGTAAACATTTCCTACTATTTTGATTCTGCTTGGAATGGAAGGAATTGACATTGTGTTGGGAGCCAATTGGATGACTCAACATAAGGTTGTCCTAGATGTTGCGGAAAGAGTTGTTGAGATAAACTCGCCTACGCATGGCCCGAGTGTGCTATATCTGCCACAACGGACTTGCGTCGATGCGTGTGCTTACACAATGGTAGAAACCCAACTAAAGGACATTCCGGTGGTATGTGAGTATGCCGATGTATTTCCGGATGACTTACTGGGAATGCCGCCGGATAGAGACATTGGAATTCCGTGATTGAACTTCAACTGGCAAAGACCCTATATCAAAAGAGACCATATAGATAGCCGCCAATGAATTGGCTTGAATTAGAAAATCAACTCAAGAATTGCTAGATAAGGGTATTCATTCGTCCCAGTGTATCCTTTGGATGTCCCGCTATCTTTGTGAAAAGAAGGACCATTCCTGAGGTTGTGTATTGATTACGGTCTCTCAATGCGGTAACAATAAGAACAAGTATCCGCTCCCGTATTGACATCTTGTTTGACCAATTAGCTGGCGCCAGAGTATTCTCCAAGATTGACCTACGCTCTGGCTATCATCAAATCAAAATCAGGCCTTTGTGACATTCCCAAAGACTGCCTTTTCCACACGTTACGGGCTTAATGAATACTTTGGTTATGTCTTTTGGACTCACCAATGCCCAGCCTACTTCATGTACCTCATGAATTCGGTCTTCATGTCTGAACTAGACAAGTTTGTGGTGCGTTTCATTGACGACATTCTTATATATTCTAAGAATGAGGAAGAGCATGTGAGCACCTTCGCATTGTTCTTCAAAAGGCTGAGAGATCATCAGCTCTATGCCAAGTTCTCCAAGTGTGAATTCTGGCTTGAGAGCGTGAAGTTTTAGGTCACACGGTTTCCAAGGATGGGTATATCCGTGGATCCAACCAAGTACAAGAGGTGCTAGATTTGGCAACCACTAACCTCTGTCCATGAGATTCGGAGTTTTTGGGTTTAGCCGGTTATTACCGCCGTTTTATTCCGGATTTCTCTCGGATAGCAAAGCCATGACCGAACTCTTGAAGAAGGGAGTTAAATTTGAGTGGAATGACAAATGTGAGGAAGCTTTTCCACACCTTGCGAAGACATTTTAACTTCAGCCCAGTTTTGGCTCAGCCCGATTGCCCAAGCCTTATGATGTCTTATTGCGATGCATCAGCACCGGTCCTTGGCTGTGGTGTCTCATGCAAGAAAACCGAGTCATTGCTATGCTTACTCGAGCACTTCGGCCTCATGAGCAAAACTATCCCACGCACGATCTTTGAGTATGCAGCGGTCTTTCTATGCTCTCAAGATGTGGAGACACATTTGATGGTGTTTCCCTGCAACATAACACAGACCACAAAGCTCAAATATGTTTTCACTCAGCACATTTGAATATGAGACAGCGAAGAAGGTTGGAGTTAGCAAAGGACTATGACCTTAGTGTGCATTATCACCCGGGAAGGCTAATGTAGTTGCGGATGCACTAAGCCGCAAGGCTCGGTTGTCATTGGTTCCGTGGAGTCCTACGCTGACACCCTGTGTCATGAGGAATGCAAGCTCAATTTGGAGATTGTCACCACGGGTACTTCAGCCATATTGCAGTGGAACCACCTTTGCACGATCAGATTGTTTGTAGCCCATTAAATGACGCGAGCATTAAAGTCCTTAAAAGGAAATTGTCCAAGGAGAAGGTGAAAGAGGAAGTACAAAGTGTTTCCGGCTAGATGGGCAGGAGTAATGTGGGTTGGACATCGCCTCGTGGTGCCCAAAAACACGGAACTCCGGAGGAAGATTATGGATGAGGCACATCTCTCTAAATTTCTAATTCCATCCGGCAGCACCAAAATGTACAAGATTGAAACAAACTTTTGGTGGACTCGGATGAGCGAGAAATTGACCACATATGTGTCGGAATGTGACACCTGCCAGCGGGTTAAGGCCAGCCATTTGAAGGTGCAGGCACGCTTCACCTCTACCTATGTCCTCATGGAAGTGCTGGAAGACATAAACATGGACTTTATTGTTTGGACTTCCCAGAACCCCTTCAGGGGCATGACTCCATTCGGTATTGTGGGACCGCCTTACAGACCGCACATTTTATTCCGGTCAATACCTTTTATAACGACTAGAAGTACGCGGAGATTATTTGGAGCGATTCGTTTGTCTACATGGGTACCCAAGACGATAATTTCAGATCGTGGTGCTCCGTTCGTAGACGCTTTTGGGAACAGTTAGCAAATTATCCCAGGGCACCAACACTGATCCGTAGTTCAGCATATCACCCACAGACGATGGGCAGAGGAAGGGTAAATCAATACTTGAGGATATGCTTCGAGCTTGTGTTATCCTTATGGAAGAATTGTGGAGAAATGTTTGTCTCTGGCTGAATCTCCTATTACAACAGCTACCTAAGCGAGCCTTAAAATGGCAACCTTCGAAGCCTTATATGGTAGAAGATGTCGGACCCCGTTGTGTTGGTCCAGGCATGGCGAGAGGTATGTTATGGCCCTGACCTTGTAAAGGAAGCAGAGGAAAGGTTAGAATCATTCGTGAAATTTGAGAACTGCCAGTCAGGCAGAGGCAGTTACTTTTGATCAACGGCGGAACCACTTCAGTTTGAAGTTGGTGATCACGTGTATCTTAAAGTCTCTGCCGACCAAAGGTGTGCAAAGATCGGATTAAAAGGAAAGCTTTGACCTCGTTATATCGGCCCTATGAAATTACTCAGCAATAATGGGCCGGTAGCCTATCAAGTGAAGCTTTCCCGAAAAACTTTCAGCTGTACACAATGTATTCCCATGTTCTCACTCAAGAGGTGTTCTTCGTGTTCCGACCGAAGTTGTTGAACAAGAGGAACTCTCGGTTGAACCGGATCTCTCTTATGATGAGCATCCCGTTAAGATCCTCGACGAGAAAGAGCGACAAAACACGAGGAAGGAGTTTAAAATGTACAAAGTCAGTGGAGTCATCACTCCGAAGATGAAGCCACGTGGGAAACCGAGGACTATCTAGGGAAGAATTTCCCGACATACTTTCATAAGCCGAGTATTTCTTTTCCCCTCTCTATCTCTAGGTTTAATCGAATCTCGGGACGAGATTCCTTTTAAGGGGGGTAGGCTGTGACATCTCTGATGTCAAAAGAATAAAAAAGTGCAATTAAAATCAATGCAACAGGGAATTGGGTTGAAATCAATCAAAATTCGTCAAAAATTCAATTATAATTCAAAAACAAGGGTTGTTTTGACACCCAATGAAACTGAAATCTGACCATAAGACTAGGGTGCTGAACTTAAAAATTCGGACAAAAGCCAAGTAGTGTTCCTGTCATCACTACAGCCCTTCGCGACAACCTCGCCCACGGCGTTCGTTCCGCTCCGATAACCGTCGAGCGGGGAGTCCGTGACGATCGAGCTTAGTCAGTATGTCCGTCGACGATCGAGCTATGTCCGTGACGATCGAGCTATGTCCGTGACGATCGAGCTATAGCCGTCACGATCGAGGCCTAGTGAGATCCGACGAATTCGGAGGCCGCGACGATAGGACCCTCAGAGGCCCCGACGTTTCCGTCACGCTCGAGGCTCCGCAGCCAAGCTCGAGGGCTCACCCTCGAGCGACGTTCCGTTCACGTCGAGGCTCCGCAGCCAAGCTCGAGCACTTTACCCTCGAGCGACGTTCCGTCACCTCGAGGCTCCGCAGCCAAGCTCGAGGACTACCCTCGAGCGACGTTTCGTCACGCTCGAGGCTTCGAGCCAAGCTCGAGGGGGCAACCCCTCGAGTGGCACGTTCCGACCATTCGAGGCTCGGCAAAGCTCGAGCTCGCGTTCAAGCTCGAAGCGCCGTAGCTGCCTGGTCGAAGTGCCTGGTCCAAGCTCGAAAGTTGTGTCCCACACCTCAGACCCCAACTTTTAATTTTACCCGTTTCGAAGTTCAGTTCGAAATTTTTGGAAGAAAATTCGAATTTGGAAATCGGAGCTCCACGGGATGCTACAGTGCCCCTGGCGCGCGCTGCGCGCTGGCCGGAGCTCGGCGCCACGTGGCCGGCGACGGCGCAGGCGCGCTGAGCTGGCCAAGCCGCGGCGGACGCTGGCGCTTGTCGCCTAGCTCTTGTCCGCCACTCCCGAGCCATCACTTCGGCGCTGTCGCCTCGCTCGCCTCGCGCCGCGGGAGCGCCATCATACGGTCGCGCGCCGCCGTGGCCGCCACGCGCGCTCGCGCCGCGCCGAGCGCACTGCAGGCGGTAGAGTCCATTCGCGTCGCGCAAAGCCTCTGCTGAGGATCTCCACTTCATCACGCGATGATCTTTGACGCCCAACCGCGCGTGTGCGCTCTGTTCGAGCTCGCCGCGCCATCAATGGCGACCGCGACAGCCCCCACGCGCTCGCACGCTCCCGAGGCCGCACAGTGCCTCCCTTGCGTGCTCAATCACTCCACCGCGCACTCACACCCCTCCTCTCACTCGCTCACTTGGCCATTTCCACTTCCCCGCGCTCGCTCGGTCTTCTTCCTCCTCGCGACGCGCGCAAGCGAACCCAAGCTCTTCGCGAAATTCACCGTCCACACTCCACCATTCCCAAGTCCATCCCGCACGGAGCTAGTCCACTACACCAGCTCCATTTTCCCCACTTTCCCCAAGACATTGTCCCTTCTCCGGCGAGAATTCGTGAATTCCCCCCAAATCGCGATTTTCGGCCACCGGAGCACCCGACGTCGAGCCCCTACTCCGAGCCGTCCCCGAGGTCAACCGAGCACGCCATTGGCTTCCTCGAGCTCCACTGGTGCTCTAGGACCCCTCGACCCCTGGCGAACGACCCCGAGCTCACCGGCGTAGAAGCCGCGGCGGCCGCGCCGCCACCACCTCGTCGCCGGCGAAACTCCGACATCCCCGGCCTCCAAAACCGTCCCCAAACGACTCGTGGTAGAGCCCAGGATCCTTTTCCCCCACTTCCCGTGCCTAGTTCGCCGCCGTTTGGCCGGCGCAACTCCGGCGAGTCCGAGGGCTTTCCTCATCGTCTTCGTTTGTCCGGGGGTCTCTGCAAAAAGTGCAGGACTGGTTCGCGAAGTTTTGAAAGATCTAGGGTTCTCTGCGTAAAAAGATTCTTAAGTCTAGATTTGATTTTCCCGAAACTTGTAAAATCGATTAAAAATCGTACAAAAATCGGAAAAATGCACAAAAATACTCCTGGATTCGTGAGAGTCTAAAATTACAATCTCTATTAGACATGTTTGTACTTTGACGAACTGTTTTTGAATTAAAATTCAAACAAAGGAAAATCTAAAGTTATGCACCATTTCCAATCCAGAGCTGCGCTAGGGTTGAGCTTTGGATATGTGTTGTATAGTGGCTTTGGGACAGTTGTGTCAAAGGGGACGTAAAAATATGAACTATAGCTCCTGTTATGAATTAAAAATAGTTTTTCTGTCTTTTTGCAGTGCAGAAATCATTAAAAAATAATTTGTATAGTGAAAATCCACCATCTTTGCTCCTGGAGACTTAAAACTTGTTAGCACACATGTTAAAAATGAAAAACTGAATTTTTTTGCTCTGTTAGGATGGCAAATAATAAATATGTGTTTTTGGTTAGAAAATCATTGAGGATCACCCATGGGTTATTTGAGCCACACTTGGCCAGAGCCCTCCTCTGAGATGCTTAGCTTTGTAGGAAGATCTCCTGAAATGGGTGAATTTTCGATTTATATGAATTAAATTCAATTCTGTGGCAGCAACTTGTTATATTTTAATAAATTATGTGAGCTCAAAATTAGCTAAAATTGGAGTAGCTGAACTCTTATACTCCATAAGCGTCATAAAAGTTATAGATAAAAGGATGAGCAGGAAAAGAGAAACAAAAATGCGAAGTAATCTAGATGGAAATCGATCTATATAAAGAATAAACCTTGTTGAGTTAGTAGAATAAAATAATGGAATCTGAAATTCCAGAACAGCCACCCTAAAGTATGCATCTCTGATTAGAAGGCGCACCGGACGGCAACTACCACCTCATTCCCGCAGACGAGAAAGAAGCCCGGAGAAGTGCCGTGCGAGGATCGACCAACCCGGAAGCTAACCCCCAGTCCGAGCAAGAAGGCAAGCCCCGGAGCATAACTAACTTTACCAAAATTATGCACTTGAATTCTCTATGTTGTGCATTTACGTTTCAGGAATCTGATTGAATACCTTTAGCTGCACATTTCTAGTACCGTAGACTTGCAATACTAGTGATGAAAGCGGATCGATAGGCATTGCTTTAGGTCCGTTACAAGTCGAGTGATTTCCTGTCACTCGCGAGACATAGGAATTGCTTGTCTTTACTTATGTTGGAATCATAAGGATTGACGGGCGGGATGATAGATGTAGATCTCCCGTCCGTGTATGATAATTGATTAAGGTCGAAATGTGTGGTTGAGTGTGTCAAGTTTTTGAACGTACCACATGCATGCCGATGTATGGGGATCGGTAAGCCCGGTACCAGATTGAAGCAGCTAGGGCCGATAGCCATCTCTCCTTGGAAACTTTGTTTTCCCCTGCCGTACACTTGTGGATATATGCGTGAGACTGTGAGTGAAGCAGTAAACCTTTATCCTAAGGAAATGGACCCGGTTCCGAATTGTGGATCGATGGGAAAGGTTGGGAAATGCTTGTACCTTTTATAGCAAGCAGAGTATCCGTGTGTGTTGGGTTTCCCCTGGCCAGGTAGCAGAAATTCGGTTCGAACTGTCCGCTTCTCGCGGTTAATGAGACTGCTTGACCGCCCTGCTACATTGAGTAACAAGTGGAACTATGAGAATGATGAACTTGTTGTATGAAATAAATTGTACTGCACCACTTGTATGATTAGACAGGATGCTAATCTAGAATGGTTAAATCTACTAGAATATGATGCTAAAACTTGAAAGCAAGGACCTACTCTTAGTTGCTTTTTGGCAAACACCCACCAGCCAAAAGCCTCTCATTGTCTAGATGTCGGTGATGTAGTTTTCACCAGACGGGTAAGCCTTGCTGAGTATTTAGTATACTCAGCCTTGCTTGTGGCAATATTTTACAGGTATACCTTTGGATGTGGATGCTTTGTCTTGGCCTGCCAGGTTCCACCTGGCTGGCACATCGAATGGGTTCCGTCCTCTGGCGAGGATCGGGAGGAGTAGCTTCGTGGCAGGCTTCAGCACGGAGTTATTTTGTATCGTCGTTAGATTGTTTTACTTCCGCTGCAATGAACCTCTAATTCAGTTGTTATGGCTTTTTAAATCCGCTGTAATGAACTTTTATTTCCGCTGCAAGACTTGTACTCTGATTTACATTTGAACCTGGTTTGTAATAACTTGTATATCTATGTGTGTAAGTTAATTTGTGGAATGTTGTAATCTCTGGAACTCACCTTCGTGTGGGCGTGCTGTTGTTTCGATCGAGAAAAGAACGTGGTTTATCGGGTTTAATCCGACGGCGCTCCAGCTTATTCCGGATTAAGTGCCTGACTACTCGATTAGTGGTCCCGGGTACTTAACTTGGAATAATTTCGGAGTGGTCCGCCACC
>JACEFO010002366.1:600000-782845 GCA_015342445.1 Digitaria exilis
ATTGAACCTTAATGCGTGACCATCGAACCCGCCATCAAAATTTTGAATAACAACCAGGAATTGTGCCGAAACCAGTCTGTTCGCATCATTCATTCGAACCTGAAAACGTTGTCAAACGAAAAAGTGTTCAACATAAAAGTTGTCAAAAATGTTATCTAGTTTGTTCTGTAGAAGTTTCAACGAAAATGGTTCAGTAGAACTGGGGTTATGCCTAAAATGGTAACCCCTTGTCTGCTGGAAATTTCTGGGAACAGTGGGATAAAAATTGAATTTTTACACCTTCTTAACGACAGTTTCTGCTCAAACCTTCAACATGAAACTTGTTTGGAATTACTTAGAAAATGTCCTGGCCAAATTTGGGAATTTTTGAGCTTGTAGATGCCGAGTTTTATAATTTTTACTACACTGTCCAGAATCTGTGTTATTTTCTTGGGCGCTAACCGGTTCTCACCATTGCCCTCTTTGGCTCAGAATGGACGCTCATGCTGACTTAGCCCGCTACCCCAACGACATTTCCTTTTTGTACTGCCTAGGATGGGAAGGTTTCCCTAGCATTCTGTGGTCAGTTTTGCAGGCACTCGATTATCCTACCCCGCCGCAATATGAGAGAACCCTCATCCGAGACCGAGGTGTGACCCGATCTCGTGTGCGTTTGGTGGTGCATCGCCATTCACCGTGTCCCAGCTCCCCCACTTAGAGTGTGGAAGTTCATGGACACCACATGGAGACTACTTGTGAGCTAGCCGCCTTGAATGGCATCAGTGCTTTCTGCGCTCAGAACCAGGATTTGGTAGAGCATCAGCTGTTGGGGTTGTTCCCACCGACCCAGCCAGACGATGCCCACTGGATGAGGCGCTATCTTAGCTCCCCTTTGAGGATGGCGGAGAATCCCGTCGCTGCAGCTGCACTTATGATGAGATGGATCCGAGCTTACCACCGCTTGCAGGCACTCATAGGAAGGTCACAGAGCGAGGTGCTCAACCTTGCCATGGACATGTCTGCCCGTGCCCGTGACATTGGGGTTGAGAGGACCTTCTTGTCCATTGAGGTGAGCACCAGAGACGCCATGATTGCTGATTTGGAAAGGCAATTGTCTGACCTCCACATCGCGCACAACAATGTCCAAAACGAGCTAGCCCAAACAAGAGACGAGCTTGAGAATGTGCACGGTGTTTTGGAGCATGCCAGTGCCATGTTAGCAGCCCATGATGCTCAGCACCTTCTTGAGCAGGGTGGGGAGCATGGGGAAGGAGAGGCCCCCGATTCCGACATGGATACCGAGGATGACATGCCGCCTCTTCCAGCTCCACCTTCACCTATGGGCAGCGAGGCTACTGCTAACAACCTAGATGATTTCTAGAAGTGGTAGTAGCAAGATTACTCCTCCGCATAGCCTAAATTTTGGCTTCATGTTGTAATAGGCTAGATGGAGTTGAGCTCCCCTTTAATCTTTTGAGACAATGTAATTTAATGGTGTGGTTGGGTGAGCCAAAACTTGATGAAGGTTGTAATGGCTGTGTGGAAAACATTCTGCAGCTAACTGTGTTTTAATTATTGATGGGTTTTCCTTTCTGTAACACCCAGATTTCCAAGAAATCCGAATGCTTCCATATGTGTGCCCAGGATGTCCACAGAACACATATAGATTACAAATATTGGATCACAGAGAACACAATGCTCGAATAAAATAGTTTATATCAGAGTTTAACACAAGACATAGTCTTAAACAAATAACACAGCGGAAGTCTTAATATTACTAAACGTCTCGTAACTGGGTAGAGCCTCAAGTCCACAGGGACACCGACTGGTTGAACACAGCTAGAAGTACGGCAGATCCTCCGGGAACTCAGCAAGCGACTGATCATTCAATGCTCCATCTGTTACCCATCCGGGATTTTGTTGAATAGTTGCAAGTGTAAGTAAACCATCTTACTTAACAAGTATAACGCGGGTTATGCAAGGACAAAAGGCTTGACACGATTATAATGCATTAGCACTTTTAGTTGATTCATTTTATTATCATCCAACTTACTACAAATGAGTAGATCCCAAGTATAAACCCATTAATAAGGTATAAGTGATTATAGAACAAACCAACATCAACCACTAATATCATCTTCTAATCAAAAAGGATCCAGGCCGCTCGTGTCCGTGAGCACGGCTATCATGATAGATCAACACTCTGCAGAGGTTTCGCCCTGTGGCGGACCACTCCGAAATTATTCCAAGTTAAGTACCTCGGGACCACTAATCAAGTCGTCAGGCACTTAATCCGGAATAAGCTGGAGCGCCGTCGGATTAAACCCGATTAACCACGTTCTTTTTCCCGATCGAAACAACAGCACGCCCACACGATGGTGAGTTCCAGAGATTACAACATTCCACAAATTTAACATACACAAATAGTATCACAAGTTATTACAAACCGAGTTCAAATTTAAATCAGAGCATTAAAGTCTTGCAGCGGAAATAAATTTCATTGCAGCGGAAGAAAATCTAACGACGATACAAATAACACCATGATGAAGCCTGTCACGGTGCTACTCCTCCCGTTCCTCGGCAGAGGACAGAACCCACTCGATATGCCATCCAGGGGGAACCTAGGTAGGCCAGGTCAAAGCATCGACGGCCACATCCAACATGGTACCTGTAAATCAATGCCACAAGCAAGGCTGAGTATACTAATACTCAGCAAGGCTTACCCGTCGGGTGAAATCTACATCACCGACATCTAGACAATGAGAGGCTTTTGGCTGGTGGGTTTGTTTGCCAAAAAGCAACTAAAAGTAGGTCCTTGCTTTCAAGTTTTAGCATCATATTCTAGTAAATTTAACCATTCTAGATTAGCATCCTCTCTAAGCATACAAGTGGTGCAATACAATTTAGTTCATAGAACAAGTTTATCAATCTCAAAGTTCCACTTGTTACTCAATGTAGCATGGCGGTCAAGCAGTCTCATTAACCGCGAGAAGCGGACAGTTCGAACCGAATTTCTGCTACCTGGCCAGGGGAAACCCAACATACACGGATACTATGCTTGCTATAAAAGGTACAAGCGTTTCCCAACCTTTCCCATCGATCCACAATTCGGAACCGGGTCCATTTCCTTGGGATAAAGGTTTACTGCTTCACTCACAGTCTCACGCATATATCCACAAGTGTACGGCAGGGGAAAACAAAGTTTCCAAGGAGAGATGACTATCGGCCCTAGCTGCTTCAATCTGGTACCGGGCTTACCGGCTCCCATATACCGGCATGCATGTGGTACGTTCAAAAACTTGACACACTCATCCACACATTTCGACCTTAGATCAATTATCATACACGGACGGGAGATCTACATCTATCATTCCGGCCGTCAATCCTTATGATTCCAACATAAGTAAAGACAAGCAATTCCTATGTCTCGCGAGTGACAGGAAATCACTCGACTTGTAACGGACCTAAAGCAATGCCCTATCGATCCTTTCATACTAGTGTTGCAAGTCAAAGGTACTAGGAAATGTGCAGCTAAGGTATTCAATCAACTCCTTGAAACGTAAATGCACAAGCATAGGCAATTCATAAGTGCATAATTTGTAAAGGTTAGGTTATGCTCCGGGGCTTGCCTTCTTGCTCAAGCTGGGGGTCAGCCTCCGGGTTGGTCGCTCCTGCACCGGCACCTTCCTCCGGGACTCCTTCCTCGTCAGCGGGGATGAGGTGGTAGTTGCCGTCCGGGATAGCGCCTTCTACATGAGATGCATAGTTTAAGGTGGCTGCCTATTGATCCTAAGTATTAAGGCCTTGAAGGCCATATTCACCTAGACATGCGTAAGCACTACTAGTTTCTTCACAAAAACAGGGTGTAGGTGTGGAAAAATTTTTATTTGACTTCGATGGTGACTGTGTACATATATAAAAGAATTCTATTTATTACTTCACAATTTAGGGTGCTGTTCTGGAATTTCAGATTCCATTTATTTTATTTTGACTAACTAACAAAAAGGTTTATTCTTTTATATAAATCAATTTCCATCTAGATTACTTCTCATTTTTGGTTTCTCCTTTTCTGCTCATCATTTTTATCTATAAACTTTACGACAGCTACTGGAGTATAAGAGCTAAGCTCACTCCAAAATTTAGCTAAATCTAAGCTACACATAATTTATTAAAAATATATCAATCAGCTGTCTGCAGAAATGAATTAAATTCATATAAAATCGAAAATTCATCCAATTCAGGAGCTTTTCCTACCAAAGCTAGTTATAAGCATGAGGAGGGCTCTGGCCAAGTGGTGGCTCAAAAAGACCCTTGGACAGTCCTCAATAAATTTCTATCCATAAACACATATTTATTTATTTGCTAGTCTAAACAGAGCAAAAATTAAGTTTTTCATTTTTAACAGGTGTGCTAACAAGTTTTTAGTCCTCTGGAGCAAAATGGTGATTTTTCACTGCCCAAATTATTTTTAAAGATTTCTGTACTGCAAAAAGATAGGAAACACATTTTAATTCATAACTGGAGCTACACTGCATATTTTTAGGTCCCCTTTGGACACAAGCTGTCCAAAGTCACTACTAATAACATATCCAAAGATCAACCCTAGCGAAGCTCTGGATTTGAAATGGTGCACAAGTTTCAATTTCCACAGTGTGAATTTTAATTCAAAAACGGTTCATCAAAAGTACACACATGTCTAAAGGAGATTGGAGTTTACAATCTCACGAATCCAGGGAGTATTTTTGTGCATTTTTCTGATTTTTGTACGATTTTTAACGGATTTTATAAGATTCGGGAAAAATTAGATCTAGGTTTAAGAATCTTTTTACGCCGGGAACCCTAGAACTTTCAAAACCTTACGAACTAGTCCCGGACTTTTACACGGAGGACCCTAGAAAAACAAAGACGATGAAGTTATGCCCTCGGCTCTCGCCGGAGTTGCGCCGGCCAAACGGCGGCGAACTAGGCTCGGGGAAGTGGGGGAAAAGCATCATGGGCTCACCACGAGTCGGTTGAGGACGGTTGGGAGGCCGGGGAAGCTCGGGGTTTCGCCGGCGACGAGCGGTGGCGGTGCGGCCGCCGCGACGGCTACGCCGGTGAGGTTGGAGGCGTTCGTCGGGGTTTGAAGGGTCCTAGAGCACCAGTGGAGCTCGAGGAAGCTAATGGCGTGCTCGGTTGACCTCGGGGACGGCTCGGAGTAGGGTCTCGACGTGCGGGTGCTCCGGCGGCCGAAAATCGCGATTTGGGGGAAATCGTGATTTCTCGCCGGAGAAGCGACAATAGCCTGGGGGAAGTGGGGGGATTTGGAGCTAGGGTAGAGGTCTAGCTTCGTGCGAGACGAATTTGGGAATGGTGGAGAGTGGAAGGGGAATTTCTCGGTGAAGCTCGGTTCGGTTCGTGTGGCCCGAGGAAGAAGATGACTGGGAAGCGCGCGAGGGGTCGAACTGGTGGGGTGAGCGAGTGAGTGGAGTGTGAGAGGGGTTCGGTGGGAGGCTTGGGCACGCTAGGGAGGCACTGTGCTGCCTCAGGAGCGTGCGAGCGCACGGCGCGGCGCGAGCAGGCCGCCATGAATGCGAAGCGAGCTCGGGCAGCGCGCGAGCGACTCGACCGGGCGAGGAGATCCTCGAGTGACGTCGGGGGATCCTCTACAGTGCTCTTGGAGCGTAGCGGGACGGCATCGCGGCCTGCTGAGCGGCTCAGCGCGTCGCGCGCGTGCGCGGCCACGGCGGCGCTCCGACCGCATGATGGCGCTCGCGCAGCGCGAGGCGAAGCGGCTTGACGACGGCGACGCGACGGCTCGGGAGTGGCTGGACAAGTGCAAGACGACAAGCGCCAGCATCCGCTGTGGCTCGGCCAGCTCGGCGCTACCTGCGCCGCTCGCCGGCCACGTGGCGGCCGAGCTCCGCCCAGCGCAGGGGCGCGCCAGGGGCACTGTAGGTGCCCGTGGAGCTCCGTTTTCAAATTCGAATTTTCTCCAAAAATTTGAACTGAACATGAAAATGTGTGAAAATAAAAGTTGCAGTTTGGGAGATGGGACACAACTTTCTTTTTGGGATGAACCTGAAATTCCAAGTTTTTCGAGCTCAAACAACCCAAAAACAAAAAGGTGCCCAGAACTGAAATTCGAGTTTTTGAGGGGCTAAACTGCAAACTTTTCAAACGTTCCAAACAGTGACTAGGGTTTATTTGTGATGGCAAACAACTTTTATTTTTGGAGATTTTCATGTTTAGTACAAAAATCTTGAGTTTTCAGTTGGTGCCAAACAACCCTTGTTTTTGGAATTTAAATTTGAATTTTTGATGGATTTTTGAATTTCAACCCATAATTCCCTTTTGCATTGATTTCAAATGTACTTTTAACCTTTTTGACATCTGAGATGTCACAGCCTACCCCCCTTAAAAGGAATCTCGTCCCGAGATTCGACTAAACTTAGGGATAAAGAGGGGAAAGAAATACCTCGGCTTATGAAAGAATGTCGGGGAAGTTCTTCCTAAGATAGTCCTCGGTTTCCCATGTGGCTTCATCTTCGGAGTGATGACTCCACTGAACTTTGTACATTTTCACTCCTTTCCTTCGTGTTTGTCTCTCTTTCTCGTCGAGGATCTTAACAGGATGCTCATCATACGAGAGATCCGGTTCAACCGAGAGTTCCTCTTGTTCAACAACTTCGGTCGGAACACGAAGACACCTCTTGAGTTGAGAAACATGAAATACATCGTGTACGGCTGAGAGCTTCTCGGGAAGCTTCACTTGATAGGCTACCGGCCCACATTGTTGAGTAATTTCATACGGGCCGATATAACGAGGTGCAAGCTTTCCTTTTACTCCAAACCTCTGCACACCCTTGGTCGGGGAGACCTTAAGATACACGTGATCACCAACTTCAAACTGAAGTGGCTTCCGCCGTTGATCGTAGTAACTCTTCTGCCGTGACTGAGCGGTCTTCAAATTTTCCCGAATGATCCTAACCTTTTCTTCTGCTTCCTTTACAAGGTCAGGGCCATAAGCATATCTCTCGCCTGCCTGGGACCAACACAACGGGGTCCGACATCTTCTACCATATAAGGCTTCGAAAGGTGCCATTTTAAGACTCGCTTGGTAGCTGTTGTTATAGGAGAACTCGGCCAGAGATAGACACTTCTCCCAATTCTTTCCATAATGAATAACACAAGCTCGAAGCATATCCTCAAGTATTTGATTTACCCTTTCCGTCTGCCCATCGGTCTGTGGGTGATATGCTGAACTACGGATCAGCTTTGTGCCTAGGGATAATTGCAATTGCTCCCAAAAGCGTGCTACGAACGGAGCACCACGATCTGAAATTATCGTCTTGGATACCCCATGTAGACAAACGATCCGCTCCAAATAAATCTCCGCATATTTCTTAGCAGCATAAATGGTATTGACCGGAATAAAATGTGCGGTCTTGGTAAGACGATCCACAATTACCCAAATAGAATCATGCCCCTGAGGGGTTCTGGGAAGTCCAACAATGAAATCCATGCTTATATCTTCCCATTTCCATGAGGGTATAGGTAGAGGTTGAAGCGTGCCTGCTACCTTCAAGTGGCTAGCCTTAACCCGCTGGCATGTGTCACATTCCGACACATACGTGGCAATTTCTCGCTTCATTCGAGTCCACCAAAAGTTTTGTTTCAGATCTTGGTACATTTTGGTGCTGCCGGGATGGATAGAAAATTTGGAGAGATGGGCCTCATCCATAATCTTCCTCCGGAGTTCCGTGTTTTTGGGCACCACGAGGCGATGTCCAAACCACATCACTCCCTGCCCATCTAACCGGAAACACTTGTACTTCTCTTTCACCTTCTCTTTTGATAATTTCCTTTTAAGGATGTTAATGCTCGCGTCATTTAATTGGGCTACAACAATCTGATCGTGCAAGGTTGGTTCCACTGCAATATGGCTGAAGTACCCGTGTGGAACAATCTCTAAATTGAGCTTTGCCATCTCATGACACAGGGTGTCAGCGTAGGACTCCACGGAAAGACAATGACAATGAGCCTTGCGGCTTAGTGCATCCGCAACTACATTAGCCTTCCCGGGGTGATAATGCACACTAAGGTCATAGTCCTTTGCTAACTCCAACCATCTTCGCTGTCTCATATTCAAATGTGCCTGAGTGAAAACATATTTGAGACTCTTGTGGTCTGTGTATATGTTGCATGGAACACCCATCAAATAGTGTCTCCACATCTTGAGAGCATGAATAACCTCTGCTAACTCAAGATCATGCGTGGGATAGTTTTGCTCATGAGGCCGAAGTGCTTGAGAAGCATAAGCAATGACTCGGTTCTCTTGCATGAGGACACAGCCAAGTCCGGTGCCTGATGCATCGCAATAGACATCATAGGGCTTGGTGCAATCGGGCTGAGCCAAAACTGGGGCTGAAGTTAAATGTCTTCGCAAGGTGTGGAAAGCTTCATCACATTTGTCACTCCACTCAAATTTGATTCCCTTCTTTAAGAGTTCGGTCATGGGCTTCGTAATCCGAGAGAAGTCCGGAATAAAGCGGCGATAATAACCAGCTAAACCCAGAAAACTCCGGATCTCGTGGACAGAGGTAGGTGGTTGCCAATCCAACACCTCTTGCACTTTGGTTGGATCCACGGATATACCATCCTTGGAAACCGTGTGACCTAAGAACTTCACGCTCTCTAACCAGAATTCACACTTGGAGAACTTGGCGTAGAGCTGGTGATCTCTCAACCTTTGAAGAACAATGCGAAGGTGCTCGGCATGCTCTTCCTCATTCTTAGAATATATAAGAATGTCGTCAATGAAAACCACCACAAACTTGTCTAGCTCTGACATGAAGTAGGCTGGGGCATTGGTGAGTCCAAAAGACATAACCAAGAATTCATAAAGCCCGTAACGTGTAGAAAAGGCAGTCTTTGGAATGTCGCAAGGCCTGATTTTGATTTGGTGATAGCCAGAGCGAAGATCAATCTTGGAGAACACTCTGGCGCCAGCTATTTGGTCAAACAAGATGTCAATACGGGGGAGTGGGTACTTGTTCTTAATAGTTACCGCATTGAGAGGCCGGTAATCAATACACAACCTCAAGGAATGGTCCTTCTTCTTCACAAAGATAGCGGGACATCCCCAAGGCGATACACTGGGACGAATGAAACCCTTGTCTAGCAGTTCTTGGAGTTGAATTTTTAATTCAGCTAGTTCATTGGGTGGCATTCTATATGGTCTCTTTGATATAGGTGCTGTGCCAGGTTGAAGTTCAATCACAAATTTAATGTCCCTATCCGGCGGCATCCCAGGTAAGTCATCCGGAAATATATCGGCATACTCACATACCACCGGAATGTCCTTTAGTTGGGTTTCTACCATTGTGTAAGCACACGCATTGGCGCAAGTCCGTTGTGGCAGATATAGCACACTAGGGCCATGCATAGGCGAGTTTATTTCAACAACTCGTTCCGCAACATCTAGCACAACCTATGTTGAGTCATCCAATTGGCTCCTAACACAATGTCAATTCCTTTCATACCAAGCAGAATTAAATCAGTAGGAAATGTTTTACTTCCCAGCCTAATTGGAACTTTTCGGGTGACTTGGTTGGATGCAATTTTACCTCCCGCGGTTGATATCACATAAGATGATTTGGTATGGTACGATTTTAGTCCGCATTTCACATGAAACCTTGTGCTTATAAAACTATGCGTTGCCCCGGAATCAAACAATATCACAGCAGGTTGAGTGCAGATAGGGAAGGTACCAGTCATGTCTGGGGCTCCCTCGGGTAGGTCGGCCAAAGTGGTGTAGTTGAGCCGTCCTTGCCGAACCTGCACGCGCTGCTGCTGCTTGCCCTTGCCTTGCTGATTTCCCGGGCGCTGGTTTTGCTGCTTGTTCAGCGGGCAATCCTTGATAAAGTGATCTTTACTTCCACACTTGAAGCACTGATAGCCGGCTCCAGGGCGAGCTGGCTGCTGTGCATTCTGTCTTGGTGCCTGCTGCTGCTACGGCGGTGGAGGGAAACGGGGCGCGTTAGGCTGCGGCGGCCTAGCAACCCATCCACCTCCCTGAGGTGCCCTGGACTGTCCCTGCGGTGCAGCCGGGGGAACCAAGCGGAACCTCTGTGGCTGCGCGGTCGACGGTCCAGCGGGAGTCTTCCTCTTCTTCTCCGCCTTGTGCACCATATTGGCGTCTTCCTGTGATGAGGACATCACTCATTCGGATGCACATGACATGCCTACGCCTTTCATTCAAGGTCCAATCACAAGAGCTCGTGCGCGACAATTAAATTTAGAGGTGAGCTCGCTTCTAAGTGTTCCTTTTAATAGATTTGAGAATAGATCGCTACCTATTGTTTATAATGTTGTTAGGAACCAAGGAGAAGACAAGGAGACGCATGGAGGGAGGCTTGGAGGCGTGGGGAAGAGCCAAGGGTCGGCCAAGCATCGTGGAGGTCCATTACAACTCGACTTCGGGTCCAACTCGGAGTCCAGGAACAGTCTGGAGTAAAACGGACGCCCCGGCCGCATACGGACTCGGATTTTGACGTTCTATATATGGTTGGAAAGAGAATTTCATAGAGCTTCCAATGGAACCAGAATCAGGCCCAAATTCACTCTGAGTCGACGGGAATCGTCCGAGGAAGGTGGCGTCCAGAATCTGTTCCGGTGCTGCGTCACCAATATTTGGCCTTTGGGCCGTGTATCTTCGTTGAGCCCATTAGGGGCGCGTGCAGGGGGTCGACCACGACCCTAACCTCTATATATCAGTAGCCGCCGCCCTCGTTAGGGTTTGGGTTTTGCTTAGATTAATCTGTCTAGAACAGTTTCGCCGTCATCGGTTTGTGAGACCCCAACTCGTGAGATTAATCATTCATCTGCAATTGTGTTGCATCTTTCTGTGTTCTTGCTTGTGTTCTTCGATTCGCAGGCAAGGATTAGCCTTCTGGGCAAGGTCGACTTAGGTCGATAACCTGAGGAGACGTGGTGCTGCGATTGCGGGGTTCAAGACGTGTTGTTCGGAAGCCGGATCGATTTGTGTCGCGACTCCGCCAAAATCGTCGTTTACCTGAACCTTTCGGAAGATCGGGAACCCTAGTCCACATCAGTTGGTAATCAGAGCTTCAGGTTTACCGTCAGGTTCACTCTTACCCTAGTTATTTTTGCCTTCGTCCTAGAGTCTACAAAAGAAAACCAAAAAAAAAATTTTCTGCTGTCCTAAAACCCTTGTGTTAGCCTTTGCAATTTTCGTTTCAGATTTGCTTTGTTGAGTTTGTGTCCGTGGTCGAATCTTGTTGCTGGTTTTAGATCGTGTCTTAGTTGTAGTTCAGCCGCACCATCGCTGTGTTTGTTTCCGCCGCTATCCCATCCACCTTCATCCAGATTACAAGTCGTGCCACCACACTACTCGACTTGCCCCGCTAGCCGCCTTGTGTGAACTCTCGCCGCGCCAGCCCTAGATAGGTTGCGAGCCGCCTTGTGCCTTTCGCCTTGCATCGCAGCCCTCCTTGTATCATCATCTGCCGAGTACCTACTGCAGAACCTAGGGAAGCTTTGCCCTAGCCGCCGCCGCCATTTCTGCGAAGTTTGCCCTGCCGAAACACATAACGTGAGGTACCTTCGGTAAAACGGGCATAACTTTTCGCTCGGTGCTCCGTTTTGGCTGAAATTTTTACAGCAGATTCCTAACGAAAAGTTGGGGAGAAAAGCGCCGTTTCTGTCTCGGACCCCGACTCGGCGGATCCGCTGTATTTTCCATAGGCCACATCTGATCTCTGTTTCAGCTGAAACTTGGTGTGGTTCCTATTCTGGTGTTGCTTGTGCTGGAAAAAATATCAAAAAAATAAAAGAAAAAAGAAAATCGATTAACACTAAGATTTGCATGACCCTGTGAAGTTTGCAACAATTACGGAACTGCCACTCTACAGGTTTTCTTGATCTTTTTCCTTGTGCTTTGTTCTATCTTGTTGTGCTACGCCTAGGATACGATTTAGCCAGCAATTTAGACTTGTACTTTGGATGCTTATTGAACTTTGCTGATCTGTACTCGTTAATTGTTCCACTCACATATCTTTGGCCTTCTTATAGCTCCACATATTACTTCCGCACGACACAGGTACTCGAGCCCTTGCAATCGTGGTACACGCTTTCAGGTATCCTTTGCTTTGCTTGTAAGAACCTTGTAAGACCTTGTAAGACCTTGTTAAGGAGCTTCCTTTTGCTGTGTTGATTGATTGAGAGGCACCGTCACACATCTGCGTAGTAACTTATTAGGGATAACCTTCACCCTTTCCTTCCTGTTTTTCTGTCTACAATGGCAGGCAATGAAAGGGTTTCTCCAAAGGATTTCAATGAGTGTGTCAGCCGAGCGCAGCTGCAGACTTTCATGGATGCCACAAGGCAGGAGATGAGAGAAGAGATCAGAGAGACGGTCACCAGGGCCGTCACAGAGAACATCAACGCACTTCGGCTGCAGGAAGTTTTTGAGGGCATTACCGGTCAGTTCACTAGGTTAACTGGCCGCGTCGCTGCGTTGGAGACGCGTCCACCACCTCAGCCAGTCGACCCAGACGTGGTGTATGACGTCCATGGCAACGTGGACGAGGTAGCTACACGAGAGGCGCGCATACGACGAAATATTCGCAACGCCGCCGGTGCTAATCGTCCTCCCGCTGATCCTTTTGCTAAGGTAAAATTTACTCTACCTTCATTTACGGGACAATATGATGCTGAAGCATATCTTGATTGGGAGATGACGGTTGAACAAAAATTTAGTGCCCACCTTGTGCCTGAACAACATAGAGTTAGACAAGCCTGTAGCGAATTTAAAGATTTTGCTATCATTTGGTGGACTGGTTTAGTTGCTGCAGGTCTTGCACCTACCACTTGGGAACAACTTAAGGTTGCTATGCGTGACAGATTTGTCCCTCCTTCTTATCATAGAGAACTGCGTTGTCACTTGTTGCGTTTAGATCAGGGAGATAAATGTGTGCAGGACTACTATGGTGAGCTTCAGAAGGGATTGATGCGTTGTGGGATAGTTGAGAATGAGGAGGATGCTCTTGTTCGTTTTTATTCTGGTCTGAGGCGTGACATCCAGGACATAGTTGATTATAAGGAATTTACTACTGTCAACCAGTTGTTCCAGTTTGCTATGCTTGCAGAAAAAGAATTGCAGGGTCGACAGTTGCAGGAGGACAGGCGCCGCAACGCCCGGACATCCTTTGCGCCACGCACCACTTCAACTGTGTCCAAGGCCTCCACTTTTCGGGCGCCTACACCAGCGGACAAGCGTCCTACGACGAGCGGGTCTCCGGTTGTCCCAAACAAGCCCCCATCATCACGTGCTGCAGATTCAGGTAAAGGTTCTGTGCAGGTTCCTGCCCAGAGTTCTTCGTCTGTCGCCTCGACGGGACGCACTTCTGGACTTCAGTGTTTTCGGTGCCATGGCATTGGACATGTGAAGAAGGACTGCCCAAGTCAGCGGGCATATATAGCGACAGAAGAGGGAGGCTACATCAGCACCTCCGACATAGATGAAGATGATGAGTTTGATGCTGATGATTCCGAGGCCCATGTCCTTGGTGGTGATGATACTTCGGGTTTCTTGAATATTATTGTTCAGCGTGCCCTCAGTGCACAAGTTCAGCAGCCCGAGAGGATAAAACGCCACAACTTGTTCCAGACTTTCTTCGTCATCAAGAACCGTCGTGCACGTGTGATTATTGATGGAGGTAGCTGCAACAATTTGGTGAGTGTAGATTTGGTCAAGAAGCTTGGCTTGGCCACACGCCCACACCCACATCCGTATTATATTCAGTGGTTGAATGACTCCGGTAAAGCTAAGGTAACACAAACTTGCAGAGTTTCTTTTTCCATAGGTGCATATGTTGATTATGTTGATTGCGATGTGGTACCTATGCAAGCTTGTTCACTTTTGTTGGGTCGTCCTTGGGAACATGATAATGATGCTACACACCATGGTAGGAGCAATAGATACACCTTTATGCATAAGGGAAAGAACATTACTTTGGTTCCTTTGACCCCTGCTGAAATTATACAAGCTGATAAAGAGAGATCTGCTAATTCACATGATGATAAATCTGAAAATCAGCAAGTTGCTAATTCTATTTTCCCACCTAACAAGGAGATATCTACTCCTAGTTCTCAGGCTGAGGGAATTAAATTAAAGGGTAGAGTTATGTTTACAAGAAAATGTGACCTTGCTGAAATTTCTGATGATGATATTTGCTACGCTTTGGTATGCAAGCAAACCATGTTTACGCTTGATGATGTTGTACGTTCTTTGCCTCCTGCGGTCACTAACATTTTGCAGGAGTATGAGGACGTTTTTCCTCTTGAGATACCCCCGGGGCTGCCACCTTTGAGAGGGATAGAACATCAAATTGATTTGATCCCGGGAGCTACTTTACCCAACCGTGCTGCTTATAGAACTAATCCAGAGGAGACTAAGGAAATTCAGCGACAAGTCCAAGAACTTTTGGACCGCGGGTATGTACGTGAAAGCCTTAGTCCTTGTGCTGTGCATGTGCTTTTGGTTCCAAAAAAAGATGGTACTTGGCGTATGTGTGTTGATTGTAGAGCCATCAATAATATAACTATTCGATATCGTCATCCTATTCCTAGGCTAGACGACATGCTTGATGAATTGTGTGGTGCTATAATTTTCACAAAGATTGACTTGCGTAGTGGTTACCACCAAATAAGAATGAAACTTGGAGATGAATGGAAGACAGCTTTTAAAACTAAATTTGGCTTGTATGAGTGGCTAGTAATGCCTTTTGGGTTAACTAATGCACCTAATACATTCATGCGCTTGATGAATGAGGTTTTGAGGGCTTTCATTGGTCGTTTTGTGGTGGTTTATTTTGATGATATATTGATTTACAGCAAGTCTTTGGATGAACATATGGATCACTTACGTGCTGTTTTTGATGCTTTGAGAGGTGCACGTTTGTTTGCTAACATTGATAAGTGCATCTTTTGCACCGATAGAGTTTCTTTCCTTGGTTATGTTGTTACTCCACAGGGAATCGAGGTGGATAATGCGAAAATTGAAGCCATTGAGAGCTGGCCGCTGCCCCAAAACATCACACAGGTGAGGAGTTTTCTTGGTCTTGCAGGTTTCTACCACCGCTTCGTCAAAGATTTCAGCACCATCGCTGCACCATTGCATGAGTTGACGAAGAAAGGTGTGGTGTTTCATTGGGGAACAACACAAGAGAAGGCCTTTGTTACTTTGAAGAACAAGCTTACACAAGCACCATTGCTGCAACTTCCAAATTTTGGTAAGACCTTTGAGCTTGAATGTGACGCGAGTGGAGTTGGCATTGGTGGTGTTTTGATGCAAGATGGTAAACCCGTTGCTTACTTTAGCGAAAAATTGCATGGTCCTACACTGAGTTACTCTACGTATGATAAAGAATTGTATGCACTTGTACGTTCTTTACAGACGTGGCGTCATTATTTGTGGCCTAAAGAATTTGTTATTCATTCTGATCATGAATCGCTTAAGTATATTCGTTCTCAAAATAATCTGAACACTAGACATGCTAAGTGGGTTGAATTCATCGAGTCTTTTCCTTACATTATTAAACATAAGAAAGGGAAGGATAATGTCATTGCCGATGCTTTGTCTAGAAGATACACTTTGCTGTCTCAACTTGATTGTAGGATATTTGGTCTTGATGCTATAAAAGAACAATATGAGCTTGATTCTGAATTAAAAGATGTGTTGCTGAATTGTAAAGAGGGACGTACATGGAACAAGTTTGTGATAAATGATGGCTTTGTGTTTAGAGCTAACCGTCTATGCATTCCAGTTGGTTCCGTTCGTTTGTTGTTGATACAGGAAGCGCATGGAGGCGGATTGATGGGACACTTTGGTGCTAAGAAGACGGTGGACGTTTTGGCTGCACATTTCTTTTGGCCACACATGAGGAGAGACGTTGAGCGGTTCGTTAGTCGCTGTGCTACATGTCAAAAAGCTAAGTCTCGGTTGAATCCACATGGTCTATATATGCCTCTTCCTATTCCTTCTGTTCCTTGGGCGGATATTTCTATGGACTTTGTTTTGGGATTGCCTAGGACTAAGAGGGGGAGGGATAGCATTTTTGTTGTGGTGGATCGTTTTTCTAAAATGGCACATTTCATACCATGTCATAAGAGTGATGATGCTGTTCATATTGCTGACCTCTTTTTCAAAGAGATTGTACGTTTGCATGGTATGCCTTCTACTATTGTTTCAGATCGTGATGCTAAATTTTTGAGTCACTTCTGGCGTACTTTGTGGAACAAGTTGGGTACAAAATTATTATTTTCTACCACTTGTCATCCGCAAACTGATGGTCAAACTGAGGTTGTCAATCGCACATTGGGCACAATGTTGAGGGCTGTTTTGAAGAAGAATTTGAAGATGTGGGAAGAATGTTTGCCTCATGTGGAGTTTGCATACAATCGGGCAACACATTCCACCACTAAGGTAAGTCCTTTTCAGGTAGTGTATGGTTTCAATCCCCGTGCTCCTATTGATATTCTTCCTTTGCCTACTAGTGAAAGAATTCATTGTGATGCTAAAGAACGTGCTGAATTTATTTTAAAAATTCATGAAACAACTAAGCACAACATTGAAAAGATGACTGCAAAATATAAACTTGCTGGTAGTAAAGGTAAGCGAGAAGTTAAACTTGCACCGGGTGATTTAGTGTGGTTGCATTTGAGAAAAGAACGTTTTCTAGATTTAAGAAAGTCCAAGTTAATGCCTAGAGCTGATGGTCCTTTTAAAATAATTGAGAAGATTAATGATAATGCATATAAACTTGAGTTGCCTCCCGAGTTCGGGGTTAGTCCTACATTTAACATTTCAGATTTGAGGCCTTATTTTGGAGAAGAAGGTGCACTTGAGTCGAGGACGACTCCAATTCAAGAGGGGGAGGATGATGAGGACATCACTCATTCGGATGCACATGACATGCCTACGCCTTTCATTCAAGGTCCAATCACAAGAGCTCGTGCGCGACAATTAAATTTAGAGGTGAGCTCGCTTCTAAGTGTTCCTTTTAATAGATTTGAGAATAGATCGCTACCTATTGTTTATAATGTTGTTAGGAACCAAGGAGAAGACAAGGAGACGCATGGAGGGAGGCTTGGAGGCGTGGGGAACAGCCAAGGGTCGGCCAAGCATCGTGGAGGTCCATTACAACTCGACTTCGGGTCCAACTCGGAGTCCAGGAACAGTCTGGAGTAAAACGGACGCCCCGGCCGCATACAGACTCGGATTTTGACGTTCTATATATGGTTGGAAAGAGAATTTCATAGAGCTTCCAATGGAACCAGAATCAGGCCCAAATTCACTCTGAGTCGATGGGAATCGTCCGAGGAAGGTGGCGTCCAGAATCTGTTCCGGTGCTGCGTCACCAATATTTGGCCTTTGGGCCGTGTATCTTCGTTGAGCCCATTAGGGGCGCGTGCAGGGGGTCAACCACGACCCTAACCTCTATATATCAGTAGCCGCCGCCCTCGTTAGGGTTTGGGTTTTGCTTAGATTAATCTGTCTAGAACAGTTTCGCCGTCATCGGTTTGTGAGACCCCAACTCGTGAGATTAATCATTCATCTGCAATTGTGTTGCATCTTTCTGTGTTCTTGCTTGTGTTCTTCGATTCGCAGGCAAGGATTAGCCTTCTGGGCGAGGTCGACTTAGGTCGATAACCTGAGGAGACGTGGTGCTGCGATTGCGGGGTTCAGGACGTGTTGTTCGGAAGCCGGATCGATTTGTGTCGCGACTCCGCCAAAATCGTCGTTTACCTGAACCTTTCGGAAGATCGGGAACCCTAGTCCACATCATCCTGGGCGATGGCGAGGTTCACAAGATCGCCGTACGTGGCAGCACGGGTGGTGGCCAACTGTGCCTTCAACTTGGTGTTAAGGCCACGTCGGAACCTCTCTAGCTTCTTCTCGTTGGAGTCGGCGTGATGACCCGCGTATGGGCACAGACCATTGAAGGCCTGGGCGTACTGCAGCACTGTGCGGGTACCCTGGGTCAGCGCCAAAAATTCATTCAATTTACGCTCTACCAGATCGGCCGGAATGTGATGAGCCTTGAATGCAGCCTTGAACTCATCCCATTCAACCACATGACCCTCCTGCTGCAGGGCCAGGTAGTTCTCCCACCAAAGGAGAGCTGGGCTGCGGAGCTGCTGCGCCGCGAACACGACCTTGCGGTTGGAGGTGCAAGGCGTCGCCAGGATGGTGAACTTGGACTCGATGGCTCGAATCCAGGTGTCGGCCTCCAAGGGCTCATCAGCTCGTGAGAATATCGGCGGGTGCGTTGCTAGAAAATCCTCGTATCTGGCCACCTGAGGCTGAGGGGCCCGTTGACCTCCCTGCTGCAGCATCTGCTGCTGCATCATTTGCTGCTGATGCTGCAGGTTCCGGAGAATCTCCGTCTGCGTGGCATATAGCTGCTGCCACGTCGGAGGTTGCTGCGGTGGAGGAGGTGGCGGTGGCTGTTGCTGCCCCTCTGGCCCCTGCTGGTTAGCGTTGGAGCCACTAGCGTCGTGACCGCTGCGGGTGATTGCCATCTGCAGTAGGTACTTGTATTAGCCACATTTCATAAGCTTGCATAATGAATGACAAGATAAAACGTGACAATATATTGAAGTGTATTGCGCAGAATGACAAGTCAGCACGCAGTTTGGAAGAAAAATCATATCTCCCAACAGGAAACAAGTCAACTGCTCCAATTCGGTCAGTAGCTAGAAAATTTCATGCTCTACAACTTTCATGTTGGGCTCGGATTCAAATTCGGACCGGAACTAAGCCGAAAAATTCAATCTTTAGCTCTCTGCGTTTGCTGTTTTTCAGCAGACCGAGCTGTAGTGTTTTGGTTGCCATTTTTATTTCGCTTAACCAATGGGGTTGCAATTTGGTGGTAATTTTGTTTGACAAATTCCAAACAACTTTGTAGTTCACATCACAGCCCAGAAATGAATGGAAAACCCATCAATAATTAAAACAAGGTTAGGTGCAGAATGTTTTCAGCACAGCTATTACAACTTCATCAAGTTTTGGTCACACATCCACATCATTAAATTACATTGCCACCAAAAGATAACAGGGGGAGCTCAACTCCATCTAGCCTATTACAACATGAAGCCAAAACTTAGGCCTAGCAGAGGAGTAAACTTGCTACTACCACTCTAAAAATCATCTAAGTTGTTAGCGGTAGCCTCGCTGCCCATAGGCGATGGTGGAGCTGGAAGGGGCGGCATGTCATCCTCGGTGTCCATGTCGGAATCGGGGGCCTCTCCTTCTCCATCCCCTCCTTCTTGCTCAAGAAGGTGCTGAGCGTCGTGGGCGGCAAGCATAGCATTTGCATGCTCCAAGGTACCGTGTACCTCCTCAAGCTCATCCCTTGTCTGTGCTAACTCATTTTGGGTGTTGTTGTGTGCAATGTGGAGGTCATTCAATTGCCTCTCCAAGTCGGCAATCATGGCATCCCTTGTGGTCACCTCAATGGACAAGGAGGTCCTCTCAACCCCTATGTCACGGGCACGGGCGGACATGTCCATAGCAAGATTGAGCATCTCGCTCTGCGACCGTCCAAGAAGTGCCTGCAAACGGTGATACGCCCGTATCCACCTCATCATCAGCGCGGCTGCAGCGACGGGGTTCTCCGCCATCCTCAAAGGGGAGCTAAGGTAGCGTCTCATCCAGTGGGGATCATCCGGCTGAGTCGGTGGGAATAATCCAAGCAACTGGTGCTCAACCAACTCCTGGTTCTGAGCAACAAAAGAGCTAATGCCATTCAAGGCGGCTAGCTCACACGTCGTCTCCATGTGGTGTCCGTGAACTTCCACCGTCCAGCTGGGGGAGCTAGGACACGGCGGGTGGCGATATACCACCAAACGCACACGGGAACGGACCACACCACGGTCTCGGATAATCGTCCTCTCATACTATAGCGGTGTAGGGTAGTCAAGCGCCTGTAAAACCGACCACAAGATGCTAGGGAAGCCTTCCCATCCCAAGCAATCAGAGAAGGACACGTCGTTGGGGTAGCTGGCCAGATCAGCGAGAGCGTCCATTCTGAACCAAAAGAAAAAGGGCAAGGTGAGAACCGGTTAGCGCCAAGGAAAACAAAAACAGATTCTGGACAGTGTAGTAAAAATTATAAAACTCAAAATCTACAAGCTCAAAAATTCTCAGCTTTGGCCAGGAGATTTTTTAAGTAATTCCTAACAAGTTTCATGTTGGAGGTTTGAACAGAAACTGTCGTTAAGATGGTGTAAAAATTCAATTTTCATCTTACTGTCCCCAGAAATTTCCAGCAGACAGGGGGTTACCATTTTTAACATAACTCCAGTTTTACTGGACCATTTTCGTTGAAATTTCTACAGCTTATACTTCATAATATTTGTGACAACTTTCATGTTGAACACTTTTTCATTTGACAGAGTTTTCAGTTTCGAAATAAAAGTGCAATCAGACTGGTCTCAGCAGGATTTCTGGGTTGTGATTTCAATTCTTGACGGCGGTTCGATTTGGTCACTTATTAAAATTTGATATTAATTCAGTGAGATGCAATGCATGAGCGGCCTATTCGTTCTCACCAACACACATACCAATAACTTTTGGCATACGAAGTTAGTGCCGGTGGCTAGGCAATATCCGTCTCTCCCTATATTATCTAGCCGAACTTTTCTAACCGTTTCAACATACGGATTCGCGGTTAGTGTACCTGCAGAAAATTCCATTCCAGAGCATGTATAATCAACCTTTCGTGCCAGCACTCACGAAAGCGTCTCCATTCATTACCACCCGCTATAGAGGTGGCACCCGAACGTTTAACATTGAACGGGCAATGTTCATATGTCACCAAGGCAACATATTGACAGTTTCATACGCCATTTCATGAGCGTATTGACTTTGTGCCGCCATCATATTTGCATATGATGCCGTGGTACGCTACAGCAATCGCCGTACCTTGCGCCCACCATGCTATTCTAGTTTCATACGCCGTCACAGCGTATTGACTATGTGCCGCTACTATATTTTCAGATAGTGCCGTGGTACGTTACAGCAATCGCCGTACCTTGCGCCCACCATTGCGTAAGGTAAATGACAGAATGAAATGTGCTGGAAGTCAGTATAATATACTATTTGCCACCTATCATATCGTGATCCCTTAACCCACATAGGCTTCACGCTCTAGGTAACATCCTTAGCGGTCCTAAGAATAACCTTCCATCGCAAAGCACGGGGAAGTACGAGTTGGCAAATTTTATTCAAAAATGTTTATTAAAGGTTTGTTGCTCTCTCCGGTGCGCTGCTTCGGCTCTGATGCCAGCTGTGGCGGACCACTCCGAAATTATTCCAAGTTAAGTACCTCGGGACCTCTAATCAAGTAGTCAGGCACTTAATCCGGAATAAGATGGAGCGCCGTCGGATTAAACCCGATTAACCATGTTCTTTTTCCCGATCAAAACAACAGCACGCCCACACGATGGTGAGTTCCAGAGATTACAACATTCCACAAATTTAACATACACAAACAGTATCACAAGTTATTACAAACCGAGTTCAAATTTAAATCAGAGCATTAAAGTCTTGCAGCGGAAATAAAAGTTCATTGCAGCGGAAGAAAATCTAACGACGATACAAATAACACCATGATGAAGCCTGTCACGGTGCTACTCCTCCCGTTCCTCGGCAGAGGACGGAACCCACTCGATATGCCATCCAGGGGGAACCTGGGTAGGCCAGGTCAAAGCATCGACGGCCACATCCAACATGGTACCTGTAAATCAATGCCACAAGCAAGGCTGAGTATACTAATACTCAGCAAGGCTTACCCGTCGGGTGAAATCTACATCACCGACATCTAGACAATGAGAGGCTTTTGGCTGGTGGGTTTGTTTGCCAAAAAACAACTAAAAGTAGGTCCTTGCTTTCAAGTTTTAGCATCATATTCTAGTAAATTTAACCATTCTAGATTAGCATCCTCTCTAAGCATACAAGTGGTGCAATACAATTTAGTTCATAGAACAAGTTTATCAATCTCAAAGTTCCATTTGTTACTCAATGTAGCATGGCGGTCAAGCAGTCTCATTAACCGCGAGAAGCGGACAGTTCGAACCGAATTTCTGCTACCTGGCCAGGGGAAACCCAACATACACGGATACTATGCTTGCTATAAAAGGTACAAGCGTTTCCCAACCTTTCCCATCGATCCACAATTCGGAACCGGGTCCATTTCCTTAGGATAAAGGTTTACTGCTTCACTCACAGTCTCATGCATATATCCACAAGTGTACGGCAGGGGAAAACAAAGTTTCCAAGGAGAGATGGCTATCGGCCCTAGCTGCTTCAATCTGGTACCGGGCTTACCGGCTCCCATATACCGGCATGCATGTGGTACGTTCAAAAACTTGACACACTCATCCACACATTTCGACCTTAGATCAATTATCATACACGGACGGGAGATCTACATCTATCATCCCGCCCGTCAATCCTTATGATTCCAACATAAGTAAACACAAGCAATTCCTATGTCTCGCGAGTGACAGGAAATCACTCGACTTGTAACGGACCTAAAGCAATGCCCTATCGATCCTTTCATACTAGTGTTGCAAGTCAAAGGTACTAGGAAATGTGCAGCTAAGGTATTCAATCATCTCCTTGAAACGTAAATGCACAAGCATAGGCAATTCATAAGTGCATAATTTGTAAAGGTTAGGTTATGCTCCGGGGCTTGCCTTCTTGCTCAAGCTGGGGGTCAGCCTCCGGGTTGGTCGCTCCTGCACCGGCACCTTCCTCCGGGACTCCTTCCTCGTCAGCGGGGATGAGGTGGTAGTTGTCGTCCGGGATAGCGCCTTCTACATGAGATGCATAGTTTAAGGTGGCTGCCTATTGATCCTAAGTATTAAGGCCTTGAAGGCCATATTCACCTAGACATGCGTAAGCACTACTAGTTTCTTCACAAAAACAGGGTGTAGGTGTGGAAAAATTTTTATTTGACTTCGATGGTGATTGTGTACATATATAAAAGAATTCTATTTATTACTTCACAATTTAGGGTGCTGTTCTGGAATTTCAGATTCCATTTATTTTATTTTAACTAACTAACAAAAAGGTTTATTCTTTTATATAAATCAATTTCCATCTAGATTACTTCTCATTTTTGGTTTCACCTTTTCTGCTCATCATTTTTATCTATAAACTTTATGACAGCTACTGGAGTATAAGAGCTAAACTCACTCCAAAATTTAGCTAAATCTAAGCTACACATAATTTATTAAAAATATATCAATCAGCTGTCTGCAGAAATGAATTAAATTCATATAAAATCGAAAATTCATCCAATTCAGGAGCTTTTCCTACCAAAGCTAGTCATAAGCATGAGGAGGGCTCTGGCCAAGTGGTGGCTCAAAAAGACCCTTGGACAGTCCTCAATAAATTTCTATCCAAAAACACATATTTATTTATTTACTAGTCTAAACAGAGCAAAAATTAAGTTTTTCATTTTTAACAGGTGTGCTAACAAGTTTTTAGTCCTCTGGAGCAAAATGGTGATTTTTCACTGCCCAAATTATTTTTAAAGATTTCTGTACTGCAAAAAGACAGGAAACACATTTTAATTCATAACTGGAGCTACACTGCATATTTTTAGGTCCCCTTTGGACACAAGCTGTCCAAAGTCACTACTAATAACATATCCAAAGATCAACCCTAGCGGAGCTCTGGATTTGAAATGGTGCACAAGTTTCAATTTCCACAGTGTGAATTTTAATTCAAAAACGGTTCGTCAAAAGTACACACATGTCTAAAAGAGATTGGAGTTTACAATCTCACGAATCCAGGGAGTATTTTTGTGCATTTTTTTGATTTTTGTACGATTTTTAACGGATTTTACAAGATTCGGGAAAAATTAGATCTAGGTTTAAGAATCTTTTTACGCCGGGAACCCTAGAACTTTCAAAACCTTACGAACTAGTCCCGGACTTTTACACGGAGGACCCTAGAAAATCGAAGACGATGAAGTTATGCCCTCGGCTCTCACCGGAGTTGCGCCGGCCAAACGGCGTCGAACTAGGCTCGGGGAGGTGGGGGAAAAGCATCATGGGCTCACCACGAGTCGGTTGGGGACGGTTGGGAGGCCGGGGAAGCTCGGGGTTTCGCCGGCGACGAGCGGTGGCGGTGCGGCCGCCGCGACAGCTACGCCGGTGAGGTTGGAGGCGTTCGTCGGGGTTTGAAGGGTCCTAGAGCACCAGTGGAGCTCGAGGAAGCTAATGGCGTGCTCGGTTGACCTCGGGGACGGCTCGGAGTAGGGTCTCGACGTGCGGGTGCTCCGGTGGCCGAAAATCACGATTTGGGGGAAATCGTGATTTCTCGCCGGAGAAGCGACAATAGCCTGGGGGAAGTGGGGGGATTTGGAGCTAGGGTAGAGGTCTAGCTTCGTGCGTGACGAATTTGGGAATGGTGGAGAGTGGAAGGGGAATTTCTCGGTGAAGCTCGGTTCGGTTCGTGTGGCGCGAGGAAGAAGATGACTGGGAAGCGCGCGAGGGGTCAAACTGGTGGGGTGAGCGAGTGAGTGGAGTGTGAGAGGGGTTCGGTGGGAGGCTTGGGCACGCGAGGGAGGCACTGTGCTGCCTCGGGAGCGTGCGAGCGCACGGCGCGGCGCGAGCAGGCCGCCATGAATGCGGAGCGAGCTCGGGCAGCGCACGAGCGACTCGACCGGGCGAGGAGATCCTCGAGTGACGTCGGGGGATCCTCTACAGTGCTCTTGGAGCGTAGCGGGATGGCATCGCGGCCTGCGGAGTGGCTCAGCGCGTCGCGCGCGTGCGCGGCCACGGCGGCGCTCCGACCGCATGATGGTGCTCGCGCGGCGCGAGGCGAAGCGACTTGACGACGGCGACGCGACGGCTCGGGAGTGGCTGGACAAGTGCAAGACGACAAGCGCCAGCGTCCGCCGCGGCTCGGCCAGCTCGGCGCCGCCTGCGCCGCTCGCCGGCCACGTGGCGGCCGAGCTCCGGCCAGCGCAGGGGCACGCCAGGGGCACTGTAGGCGCCCGTGGAGCTCCGTTTTCAAATTCGAATTTTCTCCAAAAATTTGAACTGAACTTGAAAATGTGTGAAAATAAAAGTTGCAGTTTGGGAGATAGGACACAACTTTCTTTTTGGGATGAACCTGAAATTCCAAGTTTTTCGAGCTCAAACAACCCAAAAACAAAAAGGTGCCCAGAACTGAAATTCGAGTTTTTGAGGGGCTAAACTGCAAAATTTTCAAAAGTTCCAAACAGTGACTAGGGTTTATTTGGGATGGCAAACAACTTTTATTTTTGGAGATTTTCAAGTTTATTACAAAAATCTTGAGTTTTCAGTTGGTGCCAAACAACCCTTGTTTTTGGAATTTAAATTTGAATTTTTGATGGATTTTTGAATTTCAACCCATAATTCCCTTTTGCATTGATTTCAAATGTACTTTTAACCTTTTTGACATCTGAGATGTCACACGCCCTTTACCCGCCGGTCACATAAATGCAAAAGGACTTATGTTACGAGGACTTTCACAAAACACCCTAACAAGCACAGTAGCCGTTTTGGTTCAACATAGGCAGCATAACCCAAGGCATCGAGATTGACGTACGCTCAGGGCGCAACATGAGGGGGGTCAATGGCGTCCAGAGCGAGAGCGCATTCATCGCAACGTGTGAAGCTGCCGTACATCGGGCGCTTACATCACGGGACTTTGCCTAACGGGGCATAGCCAACGGATAAAACCGTCCTCGATGGATCAAACTATACTCTCACCCATGCACCCCACATACGCCTTTTGGTAACCACTGGCAAGCTAGAGACATACAAGCTAATCATCCAAGACCAGAGCCATTATAGTTCCAACGGCGGCGAACAGGTTCCTGGGTTGTCGCTTTAAGAACCGGACCTTACGGAGAGACATTAGAACAAAGCACAAAGCACATGCTCTAATTCCCTAGATCAAACCTTATAGAGACACTAGAACAAAGCACACAGCACATGCTCTAGTTCCCCGAACCATGTTGCTAAAAAGCATCTTTTAATCATCATTGAAGTGAACCATTAATTCAATGTTGACATTAAAAATAAATGTTGGTTGCAGCGCGTAGCATAGTCTAACCATAATGCATATAACCCGGGTAAACAAGGAATAAGGTAAAGACTAGGAACATCCTTAGTGGCTAACAGTATTAAACACATGCACATGATTTATGTGATTAATCGGTGTATAGGTAACAAAGATGGTCCGTGTTATACTTGCCTTCCTCAGTGAACTGCTGCTGCACCTGCTCTTCGGGAACGGGATCGTCGACGAACTCGAACGGCACGTCAACTACTCACATCGATCACCACACAAGCATCCACACATACATGCAAACAAGATATTTAATTAGAACAACACACCAAACATAAACAAAAGATGAAAAGAAGGCTTTAGAGTTACTCTACGCTTCACTACGAACACATGAGCATGAAAATCACTCAAAACGGAGTTAAAACGAAGAAACTACGCTTAAAACGGGCTCTAGGGGCTTGCTGGTAAAGGTTTTAGGCTTCCAGGGACGTTTTTGAAAGAAACCAGGGACCTAAAACATAATTTCGTATAAAAACTCGAGGGCTAACGAGTAAAACTGTCACTCCGGACGGCGGGCATTATTTTTCAAAAGCGCAGGGGCTAAATCAAAAGAAAAAGGACTAAACTGTAAATACTTTTGAACTGCGCAGGACCGCGGGTTGATTTTTGAAAAACAGAGGGGCTCTTTTGCAAAACAGCCACGGCGACGGCTGGATGCTGACGTCGGCTGACGTCACCGTGGACCGAACCGTAGACCGGCCATAAACCGCGGTTCACTGGTTCACGGTGAACCGGCTCGGTTTAGAAGGGTTTTCAGATCTGGCCGTCAGTTTTGAATCTAACGGCTCAGAACAGATCGGGCTCTCGGCTCACCGGAGAACAGCGGCCCGCGGCGGCGACCTCGCCGGAGTTGGCTCGGCTGGGGGTTAGGGGGCTCGGTTTCTCGCCGCGTTTGGTCCTAGAGGTAGAGGAGACGACGGCGAACTCGATTTGGGGGTCCTACTCGAGGATTGAGCAGTGATGGCGGCTGGCGACGCACGGCGGCGGGTGAAGAACTCCGACGAGCTCGCACACGTGCGGGAGGGCAAGAGGAAGAGGGGTTTTGGGCTCGACGCGTTCCTTACCACACGGCGAAGCTCCGGGGCAAACTCTCGGCGACAACGCGGCCTTGGAGCGAGCTCTAGGCGATGGCGGCGGCGCGGCTAGGGTTTCGCGGCGCTGCGAGCTCGAGGCGGCGCTAGGGTTAAGGGTTCGAGGCCGAGGGGGTTGGCGGCGGCTTATAAAGGGGCTAGGTGTCCTCGGCGTGCGCTCCAAGCCAGGGAGTCCAAGCACGGCACGGCGGCGCAGCGCGGTTCGGGCGGAGGAGTTTGGCTCGCCCACGGCTAGAGGAAGAAGGAGAAGATGACAAGCGGGCCCGGGGTGTCAGTGGCAGGGAGAGAGAGGAGGCGCGCGGAGCTGGGCTGCTAGCTGGGCTGGCTCTGCTGGGCCACGCGGGAGAAGGGAGTTGGGCCACGGAAAGAGAAGAAAGGAGAGGGGAAGCTGGGCCGTGCGAAAAGAAGAAAGGAGCTGGGCTGAAAAGGGAGAAAGGAAAAAGAGAGAAAAAGAAAAGGGTTTTTCTTTTATTCAAACACTCATTTGAATTCAAATTCAAATTTGAATTCAACAATCAAAAATAAATGCACCAGCATGAATGCAACAAAAATGTTTCTATTCCCTATATTTGCTTTTAATTATTCAAAAATTTTATTTTCCTACATTAATTATGAGCACTTCAATATAAAAAGGCAATTAATTACTAATTTTTAAATAGGGCCATTTTTAGGGTGTTACACTTTCATTTCTGGGCGGTGAGGTGAACTACAAAGTTGTTTGGAATTTGTCAAACGAAATGTTCACCAAATTTCAACCCTATTGGTTAAGCGAAATAAGAATGGCAACCAAAACACTACAGCTCGGCCTGCCGTTAAACAGCAAACGCAGAGGGCTAAAGATTGAATTTTTCGGCTTAGTTCCAGCCCGAATTTGATTCTGAGCCAAACACGAAAGTTGTAGGGTATGAAATTTCTGAGCTACTGACCGAATTGGAGCATTTGATTTGCTTCCTGTTGGAAGATATGAATTTTTCTTCCGAACTGCTTGTGATATGTCAGTCTTACGCAGTAAACTTCATTATAATGCCACGTTCTAACTTGTCATCTTTATGCAAGCTTATGAAATATGGCTAATACAAGTACCTACTGCAGATGGCAATCACCCACAGCGGTCATGACGCTAGTGGCTCCAATGCTAACCAGCAAGGGTCAGAGGGGCAGCAACAGCCGCCACCACCTCCGCCACCGCAGCAACCTCCGACGTGGCAGCAACTGTATGCTACGCAAACGGAAATTCTACGAAACCTGCAGCATCAGCAACAAATGATGCAGCAGCAGATGCAACAACAGGAAGGCCAACGGGCCCCTCAACCTCAAGTGGCCCGGTATGAGGATTTCCTGGCTACACACCCGCCCGTGTTCTCAAGAGCCGAAGAGCCCCTGGAGGCCGATGCGTGGATTCGAGCCATCGAATCCAAGTTCTCTATCTTGGCCACGCCTTGCACTTCCAACCGCAAGGTAGTTTTCGTGGCGCAGCAGCTCCGTGGCACGGCTCTCCTATGGTGGGAGAATTACTTAGCCCTGCAGCAGGAGGGTCACGTGATTGAGTGGGAAGAGTTCAAGACTGCCTTCGAGGCTCACCATATTCCTGCCGGCTTGGTAGAGTGGAAATTGAACGAGTTTCTGGCATTGACTCAGGGTACCCGCACGGTGCTCCAATACGCCCAGGCCTTCAATCGTCTGTGCCCATACACGGGTCATCACGCCGACACTGACGAGAAGAAAATGGAGAGATTCCGACGTGGCCTCAACACCAATCTAAAGGCCCAACTTACCACCACCCGAGTGGCCACGTATGGCGAACTTGTGAACATCGCCATCGCCCAGGAAGACGCCAACGTGGTACACAAGGCTGAGAAGAAGAGGAAAGCTCCCGCTGGACCCTCGAGCGCACAGCCACAGAGGTTCCGCCTGGTTCCCCCGGCTGCACCACAGGGGCAGCCAAGGGCACCTCAGGGAGGACGATGGGTTGCTAGGCCACCACAGCAGGGTGCGACCTGTTTTCCTCCACCGCCGCAGCAGCAACCGGCGCCAAGGCAGAACGTGCAGCAGACATCACGTCCTGGAGCCGGCTAGCAGTGTTTCAAATGCGGCAGTAGCAGTCACTTCATCAAGGACTGCCCACAGAACAAGCAACAGAACTAGCGCCCGGGAAATCAGCAAAGCAAGGGCAAACAACAGCAACGTGTGCAAGTCAGGCAAGGAAGGCTTAACTACACAACCTTGGCCGACCTACCTGAGGGAGCCCCAGATATGACTGGTGATGACGACCAAAAATGGCTCAAAGCCAATCAGGCTGGGACAGCCGGTCTAGACCGCCTGTACAAGCGGTTAGACCGGCTGGCCCTGTAGCCGGTCTGGCAATTGTGCCAGGCGGTCTGACCGCCTGTCCCCGAGTCCGAGTAGAATTAGGTTTTTTACATGTTTTAGACTTGTACAAGGACTCTCTTGCGGGGCAAGACCTCCCCACCCTATAAATATAAAGGGCCGTGGCCGATTGAGGGGAGCGACCCAATCGAACAAACTATTACTTTACTTTTTATCTCTAAACCCCAGATTTTCCAACCCTTTGCTTTCCTTCTTCGTCTCCGCGACGGTTTAGGACGTTCTAAGTGGCCTTGACGACCTTAGAACAACCCTAGGTTCGCAGCCTCCGACGGGGTCCCTCCCGAGGTTGTGATCGTAGGTTTTCGCAGCGCATCTGCTACAGGCGGTCTGACCGGCCGTTGCAGGCGGTCTGACCGGCTGCTCTCAGGAGCTCTGACGAGGAGAACTCGACGACTGCACGATCTAGCGCTTTTCGTGTGTTGACCCAAAAGCGCGTCAACATATTTTGGCGACTCCGCTGGGGAAAGAAATCTGGTTTTTAAAGACCGATTTACTATCTCTAGCACTATGGGCTTCGACGTTGGAGAAGACAACATTGTGACGGCCTCGCTTGAAGATCTTTCTCCCAAAGATCATGAGAGGTACATAGCACTTCAGAAGCACATTGAAGCGGAGTTCTTGAAGACGTTTCGGAAGGGTCGTGAAGAACGATCAGCGAAAAGTGTTCGAGACTTCGTGATGCCTTCTTTCAAGATGAGTAAGGGTCAAATTGAGGTAATCAACAATGTAAGCACTTCCATACCTCAAACCCCTGCATCTACTACTTCGGCTTCAACTCTTCCGGATCGTGATCTATTAGTTATGCAATTATTGGAACGAATGGAAAAGTTGGAGGGTAAATCTATAGATACTCGCGAATTGCCAGATCAGAATATTTTCTATGGTATGCCACCGAATTACTTTGCTGGACAGACCTCATCACCACCCAATATGTCCAGACCGAACACGGTTAATGCAATTGGGTCGGCAGTGGTTGGATCTGCAGCCGGTCAGACCGCCGGCGCAGCCGGTCAGACAGCTACAGGCGGTCAGACCGCGGCTACAGGCGGTCAGACCGCATGTTCTGGTGGTCAGCCAAATTTGACTAATGCTATGGTGTTCGTGCCGGAGCAACCTTTGCCATTGTTTGCTGTTCCAAACTCGGCCTCTGCTGGCCGTGCTGGTTCAGTAACTGCTGTGGGACCTACTTATTCCACGACTATGCATACTGCGAATTCGGGTGGTATTCCCGATGATGTTTTTAATGCACATAGAGACATGCAAAATAGGCAATCACCTCACTTGAATTCTATGAATGCTATGCAACCTTCGGCTCAACAAAACCCCCAATGGGCCGAATTTACTAGATTCAAGGATGAATTGTCTGATATGATGAGAAATAAGCTAGGTGTTGATTTTGGTCATACTAGAATATATCAAAAACCTTATCATTCTAGCTTTGATACTGTTGCTTTTCCCAATGGGTGGCGCTCACCTGATTTTGTAAAGTTTAGTGGAGAAGATGAGCGCACCACTTGGGAACATATTAGTCAATACATAGCTCAACTAGGGGAGATTGGAAACTATGAAGCATTTAGAGTACGTTTGTTTTCATTGTCACTTACTGGTACTGCTTTTGCTTGGTTTTCTTCATTAGCCCCTAGTTCTATTATGAGTTGGAATCAACTAGAGCGCAAATTTCATGATCATTTTTATAATGGAAATCATGAGATGAAATTGGCAGATTTAGCATCGGTTAGACAGGGTCGAGATGAAACTGTCTCTCAATTTATGAGAAGATTTAAAGGCATTAAAAACCGTTGCTTTAATTTGTCTATTTCTGAGGTTGATCTTGCTGGCTTATGCTTTAGGGGTTTAAAGTCCTCTATTAGAGAAAAGATTGACAATTGTGATTATTATTCGGTTGCACAAGTGCATATTAGAGTTGAAGTAGCTGAAAACCGAATGAATAAAGAAAAAGAAAGTTTTAAGACACGTCGGTCTAATGTTCATATAGTTGATTATGAATCCGATGGTTCGACCGACGATGATAATGATGTTTATTTAGCAGAATTTGTGTGGCCTGCTAATAAGAAAACTGTATCATGCTCATCCCTTAAGCCGATTCATAAGAATCGGCAAGAAGACATAAAATTTACTTTTGATGTATCCAAATGTGATCGCATATTTGATGAATTGCATAAATTTGGGTATATTAAGATTTCTCATGTCATGCCACCTACGGAAGAATTGAGGAAGCGTGCTTATTGTAAGTTTCATAATTCTTTTTCGCATGCTATTAATGATTGCAATGTCTTCCGTCGGCAGGTTCAATCGGCTATTAATGAGGGCCGTTTGAAGTTTCATGAGATGCAGATTGATGAGACTCCTTTTCCAGTAAACACCATGGATCTGCAGCAGCCCAAAGTCTTGGTTCGGCCGCATCAAGCCGAATCTACTAAAGGGAAGAACGTGGTGATTGGAGAGGAAAGACCGTCTTCAAAAGAGTCGGTTATAGAAGTAACTTTTGAGAAGATTGCTGATGGGAAAGAGTCGTTCAAGATTACTGTCAGATCCCCTGGACAAGGGGGGCAAGGATCGATCACTCCTCTTGGACCGCAGACGCCCGGAGCTGGACTGCTACAGGCGGTCAGACCGGCTGTGCTAGGCGGTCAGACCGCCTGTCCCCATGGACGCCCAAAGATGTTGATTCCGAAGCGTCCAGAAGTTGGTACTTGGAAGATGAACGTGGCGAAGGAGCAGGGTGTTCAGAAGACCAAAGTCACGTTTGACATGCTTTATGACAAGTACACCAAACAAAAGGCCGTTCCGAGCGATCGGCCGTTTAAAAAAAGAATGAGATCACAGATTCATCATGAAAGGATTCCTTCACTCCCTCGCATGAATTTGGATCCGGTGTGGGATGACAATGGAGTGATGTGGGTGCCATATCATTCAACAATGCAATCTTCATTCCATCCTGGATGGGAAGGCCCAAGAAGACATGTGCAGGACAGGATCGTTCATCCAAGGAAAGACCGATTGGCTTTACGTCAATCTGGTCAAAGACCGACACAGGCGGTCAGACCGCCGGTAACAAGCGGTCAGACCGCCCGTCAGGGTCAATTGCCAAGAGTTCCTCCTAAACAGGTTTATCGACCCAAGAAGAAGGAGGAGGTGCAAAGCATGGATGTTGACTCAGAGAGGACTACTGAGTTTGATATTATTCGAGTTGGGACTATGGATGTTCCCATTGAGAAGAGTCTGGCTATAAAGCCGACTTCTGATGAAAAGATGATGGGAGATCAGGGAGCTAGTACTAGTAAAACACAGCAGTACTTTCTTCCAAGATGGTGTCCTGAAGGTTTGACTCGCACTCAGAAGAGGAAGCTTCAGAGGCTTCGTTTTCGAGAGAAACAAGAGCAAGAGTTGGAGAAACAGAGAGATGAAGTCTTCAACCAAGTCAAGCCTATGATTCCACAGAAGAAGGAGTGGAAGCCGAAGGAAGACCAACAGGCGGTCCAACCGGCTGTACAGGCGGTCCAGACCGCCTGCCAGGAAACCGCATCACAGGCGGTCAGACCGCCCGTCCAGGCGGTCAGACCGGGTGGCGCAGAGGCACTCGGTATTTCTTCTTCTGGTTCTTCAATTGGTGATGGCAAGCCAACATCGGTTCCCACTGCAGAGGACGATGAAGAGCTTGTGGATTACAGTTCTTCTCCAGAGTGCATGAACCTTGATGTGAATGTGCTTCACATGTCCATGGATGGGGACATGCTTTTGGAGGAGGAGGTTGCCCATCTTGATTTTGGTCCTAGGGAGGCTATATTTCAGAAGCCTAAAGCTGGAGATAATCATTTGAAGGCTTTATATCTGAAGGGACACATCAATGGGAAGCCAATTGCGCGGATGTTGGTCGATGGAGGGGCGATTGTGAACTTGATGCCCTATTCTTTATTCAAGAAGCTTGGAGGTTCAGATTCAGAGCTGATCAAGACCAACATGACCATTAGCGGCATTGGAGGAGGAGAGCCTATTGGCGCCAAGGGGGTGATTTCTATGGAGCTTACCATTGGGAGTAAGACCTTGGCCACTGCTTTCTTTGTCGCTGAGACTCAAGGTAACTTCAGTTTAATCTTGGGTCGTGATTGGATTCATGCAAACCAATGCATTCCTTCTACTTTACATCAATGTTTAATTCAGTGGGTAGATGATGATGTAGAGGTTGTGCATGGTGATACTTCTGCTTGTGTTGCTTTAGCTGATAGCTCTTTGGTTGGCATTCATGATGATGTTAGATGTCTATCAGGCTTAGATCTTTCTGAGTTCGAGTTTATCAGTTGCACCAAGAATGGCTTTGTTCCTGCTGTCATAAAGCCGATTCACAATCGGTTAAATCATCTCGTATGACTTAAATGGATAATCGAGAGTGGTTGCAGAAGAGACTTGATTACTATCGGGCGCATCGGAACGATATGTGTGAAGCCATTGAAGATTTTGATAATATAAGCAAATTGGGATGTGGATTTACGTCGGCCGATCCTCTTGAGGAAGTAGATATTGGTGATGGTTCTATACCCAGACCTACGTTTGTAAATAAGAATTTAGATTCTGATTTTAAATTTGAATTGATAAAGATATTAAAGGAGTATGTTGATTGCTTTGCTTGGAATTATCATGAAATGCCTGGTTTAAGCCGAGAGCTTGTTGAGCATCGGTTGCCTATTAAGTCTGGATTTAGGCCTTATAAACAACCAACTAGGCGTTTTAATCCTGAAATTTATGACCGAGTTAAGGAGGAGATAAATCGGTTATTAGAAGCAAAATTTATTAGACCTTGTCGATATGCTGAATGGATTTCTAATATCGTGCCCGTGGAAAAGAAAGGAACGGGTAAGATTCGAGTGTGTATTGATTTTAGAAATCTTAATCGTGCTACTCCTAAAGATGAATATCCTATGCCAATAGCTGACATGCTTATCGATGCTGCTTCTGGACACAGAATGATTAGTTTTCTTGATGGTAATGCTGGTTACAATCAAATATTCATGGCCGAAGAGGATATATCCAAAACGGCTTTTGTATGTCCAGGTTTTGTTGGTTTGTTTGAGTGGGTTGTTATGACTTTTGGTTTAAAGAATGCCGGTGCTACTTATCAAAGGGCAATGAATTTGATCTTCCATGATTTGCTTGGTATTATCTTGGAAGTTTATATTGATGACATTGTTGTCAAATCGGCTGGAAGTGATTCTCATTTGGCCGATTTGAGACTTGCATTTGAAAGAATGCGTCGGTATGGTTTGAAGATGAATCCACTCAAATGTGCTTTTGGTGTGTCGGCCGGTAAGTTTTTGGGCTTTATAGTTCATGAGCATGGCATTGAAATTGATCCAAAGAAGGCCGACACTATTGGCAAGTTGCAGGCGCCTAGTTCTAAGAAGGAGTTGCAGAGATTCTTAGGCAAGGTGAATTATTTGAGAAGATTTATTTGCAATTTGTCGGGGAAGGTAGATGCTTTTACTCCTTTGCTTCGGTTAAAAGATGATGCTGAATTTACTTGGGGGGCAAAACAGCAAGAGGCATTTGAAGAGATCAAGCATTATTTATCTTCGCCTCCGGTTCTTCGGGCGCCAAGGAGAGGGGTTCCTTTTAAATTATATATTGCGGCCGAAGAAAGTGTTATTGGAGCTGTTTTGATCCAAGAGACCGAAGGGAAGGAATATATTATTTCATATGCAAGTAGGAGATTATTGGACACCGAAAAAAGGTACACTTTTATTGAAAAGTTATGCTTGTCATTATATAATGCTTGTACAAAGTTGAGGCATTATTTGTTGTCAAATACTTGCATAGTTGCTAGTCAAGCCGACATAATTAAGTACATGTTGCATAGACCTATATTAAGTGGTAGAATCGGCAAATGGGCTTATGCTTTAATTGAATATGATTTAGTCTTTGAGCCATTGAGATCTATGAAAGGACAAATCATTGCCGATTTTATTGTTGAACATAAGGTTAGTGAGCATATTGATTTAGATGTCGGCTATATTACTTTTACTCCATGGAAATTGCATTTTGATGGATCGGTTTGTAAAAGTGGTTGTGGAGTTGGTGTTATTCTTATTTCACCAAACGGTGTTGTTTTTGAAGCTCTTAACCGATTGAATCATAAGTGCACTAATAATCAAACCGAATATGAAGCTTTGTTATTCGGGTTGGAGATGTTATGTGACATGGGAGTAAAACATGTAGAAGCATATGGTGATTCTCTTTTAGTGGTTCAGCAAGTATCTAAAGTTTGTCAATGCTTAGATGGGTTTTTGAATGCTTATCTTGATAGGTGTTTAGATATTATATCTTGCTTTGATGAATTTGTCATTTATCATGTACCAAGAGAAGAGAATCCTAGAGCTAATGCGTTGGCACAGCAAGCATCAGGCTATAATGTTCAGAAAAGAAATTTTCATGAAAGGAAGCCGATGTTTCGCGAAGCCGACGTCTCTGTTCTGGAACAGGCGGTCCAACCGCATGTCACAGCCGGTCTGACCGGCGGGGCCGTCTAACCGCCAGTACGGGCGGTCTGACCGCCTGCAGTTCTGAAAACACCGATTCGGCCGTTTATGATTCTAAATACATAGTGGCTGATGCTGGTGATTGGAGGGAACCTTTGGTGAAGTATTTACAGGATACTAGCAGGTCAGTGGATCGAAAAGTCCGACGATGGGCTTTTAAATTTACTTTAGTTGATGGTGAATTATATCGTCGGACCATGGATGGATTGCTTTTGAAATATTTAGATCCTGATCAAGCTAGATTAGCTATGGCAGAGGTTCATGAAGGAATTTGTGGTACACATCAATCGGCTCGTATGATGAAGTGGCTTCTTAGACGGGCTTGTTTTTATTGGCCTACGATGATAGCTGATTGTTTCCGTTACTACAAAGGATGCGAAGAGTGTCAGAAGTTCGGGGATATTCGGATTGCGCCTGCTGCATTGTTGCATCCAATCGTTAAGCCATGGCCTTTTAGAGGATGGGGTTTGGATTTTGTCGGTAAGATTCATCCTCCTTCATCTAAGGGTCATTGTTTTGTGATTGTAGCTACTGATTATTTTACTAAGTGGACTGAAACAATTCCCCTCAAGAACATGACACATAGAGAGGTGATTGAGTTTATTACTGAGCATATTATTCATAGATTTGGGATTCCTCAAACATTGACGACGGATCAAGGAACGTCGTTTATTTCTAAGGAGGTACGTGAGTTTGTTGGATACTATGGTATTAAATTGCTCAATTCATCTCCATATTATGCTCAAGCCAATGGTCAAGCCGAGTCTAGCAATAAGGTTTTGATTAAGCTTATAAAGAAGAAGATTGAAGATTATCCTAAGCGATGGCATGAAGTATTATCTGAAGCATTATGGGCACATCGTATTTCTAGGCATGGTGCTACCAAAGTTACTCCATTTGAGCTCGTCTATGGTCAAGAGGCCGTTTTGCCCGTTGAGGTAAATCTGGCTGCTTATAGATTAGCAAAGCATAATGATCTTGATGCTAGTACATATTATGCTTTAATGATGGATAATATTGATGACGTGACCGACAAGCGTTTGGAGGCTTTAGAAGAAATTGAAAAAGACAAAAGGAGAGTGGCTCGAGCATATAACAAGAAGGTAAAGTTTAAATCCTTTCAAGTTGATGATCTGGTTTGGAAGACTATTTTGCCTATAGGAACAAAGAGTAACAAGTTTGGTAAGTGGTCGCCAAGTTGGGAAGGGCCATATCGTGTTGTGAAGGTTTGCTCTGGGAATTCTTATATGGTGGAAACTTTGCAAGGATTTCAGTTGCCAAGGGCGCTTAATGGGAAGTATTTGAAGAAAGATCATCCAAGTGTTTGGCAACATGCTTGAAAGGATATGGCCGATATGTGATATCGCCCTTAGAGAAAAATGGCCGACAATAGAGGGTCGCCAGTAGTCCGATTAAATGTTTTATGGTAAATAAATTTTACCAAAAAACAGGGGGCATATGTTGACGACCAAAAATGGCTCAAAGCCAATCAGGCTGGGACAGCCGGTCTAGACCGCCTGTACAAGCGGTTAGACCGGCTGGCCCTGTAGCCGGTCTGGCAATTGTGCCAGGCGGTCTGACCGCTTGTCACAGGCGGTCTGACCGCCTGTCCCCGAGTCCGAGTAGAATTAGGTTTTTTACATGTTTTAGACTTGTACAAGGACTCTCTTGCGGGGCAAGACCTCCCCACCCTATAAATATAAAGGGCCGTGGCCAATTGAGGGGAGCGACCCAATCGAACAAACTATTACTTTACTTTTTATCTCTAAACCCCAGCTTTTCCAACCCTTTGCTTTCCTTCTTCGTCTCCGCGACGGTTTAGGACGTTCTAAGTGGCCTTGCCGACCTTAGAACAACCCTAGGTTCGCAGCCTCCGACGGGGTCCCTCCCGAGGTTGTGATCGTAGGTTTTCGCAGCGCATCTGCTACAGGCGGTCTGACCGGCCGTTGCAGGCGGTCTGACCGGCTGCTCTCAGGAGCTCTGATGAGGAGAACTCGACGACTGCGCTCTAGCGCTTTTCGTGTGTTGACCCAAAAGCGCGTCAACAACTGGTACCTTTCCTATCCACAATCAACCTGCTGTGATATTGTTTGATTCCGGGGCAACACATAGTTTTATAAGCACAAGATTTCATGCAAAATGTGGGTTAAAATCTTACCATACCAAATCATCATATGTGATATCCACTGCGGGAGGTAAAATAGCATCCAACCAAGTCACCCGAAGAGTGCCAATCAGGCTGGGAAGTAAAATATTTCCTACTGATTTAATTCTGCTTGGTATGGAAGGGATTGACATTGTTTTGGGGGCCAATTGGATGACTCAACATAAGGTTGTGCTAGATGTTGCGGAAAGAGTTGTCGAAATAAACTCGCCTACACATGGCCCTAGTGTACTATATCTGCCACAACGGAATTGCGCCAATGCTTGTGCTTATACAATGGTAGAAACGCAACTAAAGGACATTCCGGTGGTATGTGAGTATGCCGATGTTTTTCCGGATGACTTACCTGGGATGCTGCCGGATAGGGACGTTGAATTTGTGATTGAACTCCAAACTAGCACGGCACCTATATCAAAGAGACCATATAGAATGCCACCCAATGAATTGGCTGAATTAGAAATTCAACTCCAAGAACTGCTAGACAAGGGTTTCGTTCGTCCTAGTGTGTCACCTTGGGGATGTCCACCTATTTTTGTGAAGAAGAAGGACCATTCTTTGAGGTTGTGTATCGATTACCGGCCTCTCAACACGGTGACTATTAAAAACAAGTACCCACTCCCCCGTATTGATGTCCTGTTTGACCAACTAGCTGGCGCCAGAGTATTCTCCAAGATTGACCTTCGCTCTGGCTATCGCCAAATAAAAATCCGACCTTGTGACATTCCAAAGACTGCCTTTTCTACTCGTTACGGACTTTATGAATTCTTGGTCATGTCATTTGGGCTCACGAACGCCCCAGCCTACTTCATGTATCTCATGAATTCGGTTTTCATGTCTGAGCTAGACAAGTTCGTGGTGGTTTTCATTGATGACATTCTAATTTATTCCAAGAATGAGGAAAATCATGCCGAGCACCTTCGCATTGTTCTTCAAAGATTGAGAGACCATCAACTCTACGCCAAGTTCTCTAAATGTGAATTCTGGCTAGAAAGTGTGAAATTCTTAGGTCACACGGTTTCCAGGGATGGTATATCTGTGGATCCAACCAAGGTACAAGAGGTGATGGATTGGCAACCACCTACCTCTGTCCATGAGATTCGGAGTTTTCTGGGTTTAGCCGGTTATTATCGCCGTTTTATTCCGGACTTCTCTCGGATTGTGTAACACCCTAAAAATGGCCCTATTTAAAATTTAGTAAATAATTGGCTTTTATATTCAAGTGCTCATAAATAATGTAGGAAAAATAAAATTTTGAATAATTAAAAGCAAATATAGGGTATAGAAACATTATGGTTGCATTCATGCTGGTGCATTTATTTTTTATTGTTGAATTCAAATTTATATTTGAATTTGAATTCAAATGAGTGTTTGAATAAAAGAAAAACCTTTTCTTTTTCTCTCTATTTTTCCTTCTCCCTTTTCAGCCCAGCCGGCCCACTCCTCCTCTTTCCTTTTTCTTTTCCCCGCGGCCCATCTTCTTTTCCTCCCTTTTCGCGCGGCCCAGCAAGCCGTCAGCCCATCGCGCCAGCCCACCGCCGCAGCCCAGCCAGCGCCGCACCCTCTCTTCCGCAGCGACTGACGACCAGGGCCCACCTGTCAGTTCCGCCTTCTTCCTCGCGACGTACGCGGCCGGGACTCTTCCCCGAGCCGGACTCCGCGCCGCTGCCGAGTCCGCCTTGCGCTCGCCTTCCGCCCGGCTTGGTGCGCACGCCTAGGACTCTCCTCGAGCCCCTTTATAAGCCGCCGCCAACCCCTCGTTCACGAGCCGCAACCCAAACCCTAGCGCCGCTGAGTCCGAGCCGCCGCCGTCGTCTCGAGCTCGCTTCGCCGCCGCTTTGCCGCCTAGAACCGCACCAGGAGCTTCGCTGTGACATCTCTGATGTAAAAGTATTAAAAATACACTAAACTTGAAAATCTCCAAAAATAAAAGTTGTTTGTCATCACAAATAAGGCCTAGTCACTGTTTGGAACTTTTGAAAATTTGCAGTTTAGTCCCTCAAAAACTCAAAAAACCAATCTGAACACCTTTTTGAATTTGGGTTGTTTGAGCTCGAAAAATTTGAAATTTCAGGTTCACCCCAAAAAGAAAGTTGTTTCCCACCTCTCAAACTCCAACTTTTATTTTCACACTTTTTCATGTTCAGTTCAAATTTTTGGAGAAAATTCAAAAGGGAAAAAGGAGCTCCACGGACGCCCAACAGTAGCCCTGGCACGCCCCTGCTCCGGCCGGGAGCCGACCGCCACGTGGCCGGCGAGCGGCGGAGGCCGCGCCGAGCTGGCCGAGCCGCGGCGTCGGGTGGCGCGTGTCGTCTTGCGCTTGTCCAACCCTTCCCGCACCGTCACATCGCTGTCGACGCGCCGTCTTGCCTCGCGCCGCGCGAGCGCCATCATGGCGGTCGGAGCGCCGCCGTGGCCGCGCGCGCGCGCGCGTCGCGCTGAGCCGCCTCGCGCTAGATTCCTCTTCGCTACGCTCCAAGACGCCCTGTAGAAGATCTCCACTCCCTCACGCGACGATCTTCGACGCCCAGTCCCGTGCGCGCGCTCTGCCCGAGCTCGCCGCGCCATCAATGGCGACCGCGACAGCCCACGCACGCGCACACACGCCTCCGAGGCACCTCGGTGCTCGCTAGAGCACCCAAACCCTTCCCCGAGCACCCTCATTCCTTCCCCCAGCCAGTGCCCAGTCCTTCTCCCTCTCCCCGCGTTCGTTCCCATCGTCTTCCACCTCGGGACGCCTTGAGCCGAGCTCAAGCTTCCCCGCCGCGAACTCAAATCGACAGCGAATCCCTCCACCCTTTTCCAATCCCCCGCTCATGAAGCTAGCTCACTCACCCCGCTAGCCGCTCGAGCTTTCCCTAGCTCAAATCGAGCCTCCCTCGCCGCGAATCGAGACTTTTCCCCACCACTCGGCCATTAACACCGCAAACACCACCTCCACGTCGAGCCCCATACCCCGGCCATCCCCGTCGCAGACGAACCCCACGACGAGCTCCACCATCGACCAGTGAAGCTCACACGCCCCTCCGCGCACCGTCTCGACCACCGCAGGCCGCCAGCGACGTCGCCGGAGCCAACCGCGCCGCCGCTCAACGTCGACGACCCACGCCACTCCACCCCCGCCCGCGAGACCTATCTCAAACGACTCGCGGTGAGCTCCTCTCCGTTTCCCCCAACTTTCCCCGAGCCAACTCGCCGTCGTTTCGCCGGCGTAGCAACGCCGACGAGCCGTGGACCCGTTCATGTTCCCCTTTTTAGTTCTAGGGTCCTCTGCGCAAAAGTTAGGGACTGGTTTGAAAGGTTTTGAAAGTTCTAGGGTCTCCAGCGTAAAAAGATTCTTAAACCTAGATCTATTTTTCCCGAATCTTGTAAAATCCACTAAAAATCGTACAAAAATCAGAAAAATGCACAAAAATACTCACTGGACTCGTGAGATTGTAAACTCCAATCTCATTTAAGCATGTATATACTTTGGGTGAACCAGTTTTGAATTAAAATTCAAACTGTGAATTTAGAAACTTGTGCACTATTTCAAATCCAGAGCTCCGCTAGGGCTGAGCTTTGGATACGTTGTTTGTTATGACTTTGGGCACCTTGTGTCCAAAGGGGACCTAAAAATATGGACTGTAGCTCCAGTTATGAATTAAAGTTTGTTTTCTGTCTTTTTGTAGTCCAGAAATTGTTAAAAATAATCTGTGCAGCTAAAAATCACAATTTTTCTCCAGAGGCCTAAAAACTTGTTAGCACATCTGTTAAAAATGCAAAACTTAATTTTTGCTCTGTTTAGACTAGCAAATAATTAGAGTTTTTGATAATTAAATAAAATATAACATGGAAAGGTTTAAAATCCAGAACAGCACACAATCTTCAAAATAATGAATGGAAATTCTTTTATATGTGTACACAATCACCATCAAGGATGTGTAAAAATTTTCCACACACCCCTTCTCTAATTTTATGAAAAAGAGAGTAGTACTTTAGCGTGTCTAGGTGAATATGGCCTTCAAGGCCTTAGTTTTGGAATCAATAGACAGCCACAGTAAATTTATGCATCTCATGTAGAAGGCGTTATTCCGGACGGCACTTATCATCTCATCCCCGCCGACGGTGAAGGCACCCCAGAGAACGGTGCCGGCGAAGGAGCAAACGACCCGGAGGCTAAGCCGCAGTTAGAGCAAGAAGGCAAGCCCCGGAGCATAACCTAACCTTTAAAATTTATGCATCTATGAATTCCCTATGCTTGTGCATTTACGTTTCAAGGAGTTGATTGAATACCTTAGCTGCACATTTCTAGTACCTATGACTTGCAACACTAGTATGAAAGGATCGATAGGGCAATGCTTTAGGTCCGTTACAAGTCGAGTGATTTCCTGTCACTCGCGAGACATAGGAGTTGCTTGTCTTTACTTATGTTGGAATCATAAGGATGGACGGGCGGGATGGTAGATGTAGATCTCCCGTCCGTGTATGATAATGGATTTAAGGTCGAAACGTGTGGTTGAGTGTGTCAAGTTTTTGAACGTACCACATGCATGCCGATATATGGGAATCGGTAAGCCCGGTACCAGATTGAAGCAGCTAGGGCCGATAGCCATCTCTCCTTGGAAACTTTTGTTTCCCCTGCCGTACACTTGTGGATATATGCGTGAGACTGTGAGTGAAGCAGTAAACCTCTATCCTAAGGAAGGTGGATTCGGATCCGAATTGTGGATCGATGGGAAAGGTTGGGAAGTGCTTGTACCTTTTATAGCAAGAATTATCCGTGTGTGTTGGGTTTCCCCTGGCCAGGTAGCAAAATTCGGTTCGAACTGTCCGCTTCTCGCGATTAATGAGACTGCTTGACCGCCTTGCTGCATTGAGTAACAAGTGGAACTATGAGATTGATGAACTTGTTGTATGACTTAAATTGTATTGCACCACTTGTATGATTAGACAGGATGCTAATCTAGAATGGTTAAATCTACTAGAAAATGATGCTAAAACTTGAAAGCAAGGACCTACTCTTAGTTACTTTTTGGCAAACAAACCCACCAGCCAAAAGCCTCTCATGTCTAGATGTCGGTGATGTAGTTTTCACCCGACGGGTAAGCAGCAATATTAGTATACTCAGCCTTGCTTGTGGCTTTTATTTACAGGTACAATGTTGGATGTGGCAGTCAATGCCATGACTTGGCCTACCCAGGTTCCCCCTGGATGGCACATCGAATGGGTTCCATCCTCTGCCGAGGAACGGGAGGAGTAGCACCGTGGCAGGCTTCATCATGGTGTTACGTTGTATCATCGTTAGTTTATTTTCTGCTGCAATGAACCTTTATTTCCGCTGCTTGAACTTAGTACTCTGATTTAAATTCGAACTTGGTTTGTAATAACTTGTGATAATATTTATGTATGTTAAATTGTGGAATGTTGTAATCTCTGGAACTCACCTTCGTGTGGGCGTGCTGTTGTTTCGATCGAGAAAAGTACGTGGTTAAATCGGGTTTAATCCGACGGCGCTCCCGCTTATTCTGGATTAAGTGCCTGACTACTTGATTAGTGGTCCCGAGGTACTTAACTTGGAATAATTTTGGAGTGGTCCGCCACATTCGCCGCGAGGTAAGCAACACGCCAGACCCAAAAGCCCCCTTTTTCCCCACTCTGCAGTACGCGCACGCGCTCGCCGGAGTTCCCGCTCCGCCGCCGTGCGTCGCCAGCCTCCACCTTTTGCCAACCTTCGAGTAGAACCCCCAAAATCGACTCCCCGTCGTCTCCTCTACCTCTAGGACCAAACGCGGCGAGAAAAGGAGCTTCCTAGCCACCAGCCGAGCCAACTCCGGCGAGGTCACGGCCTAGCGCCGCCGTGCTCCGGTGAGCCGAGCCCCGATCTGTTTTGAGCCATTAGATTCAAAACCGACGGCCAGATTTGAAAACCAATCTAAACCGAGCCGGTTCACCGTGAACCCGTGAACCGCGGTTCAGGGCCGGTCCACGGTCCGGTCCACGGTGACGTCAGCCGACGTCAGCATCTAGCCGCCGCCATGCCTGTTTTACAAAAGAGCCCCTGCAGTTTTCGAAAATCAACCCGCAGTCCTTTTTCTTTCGGTTTAGACCCTGCTCTTTTGAAAAATAGTGCCCGCCGTCCTGGAAGTCGTTTTTACGCCGCAGCCCTCGAGTTTTTATACGAAATTATGTTTTAGGTCCCTGGTTTCTTTCAAAAACACCCCTGAAAGCCTAAAACCTTTACCAGCAAGCCCCTAGAGCCCGTTTTAAGCGTAGTTTCTCCGTTTTAACTCCGATTTGAGTGATTTTCGAGCTCATGTGTTCGTAGTGAAGTGTACAGTAACTCTAAAGCCTTCTTTTCATATTTTGTTTATGTTTGGTGTATTGTTCTAATTAAATATCTTGTTTGCATGTATGTGTGGATGCTTGTGTGGTGATCGATGTAAGTAGTTGACGAGCCGTTCGAGTTCACCGATGATCCCGTTTCCGAAGAGCAGTTGCAGCAGCAGTTCACTGAGGAAGGCAAGTATAACACGGACCATCCTTGTTACCTATACACCGATTAATCACTTAAATCATATGCATGTGTCTAATACTGTTAACCATTAAGGATGTTCCTAGTCTTTACTTTACTCCTTGTTTACCTGGGTTTTATGCATTATGGTTAGTCTATGCTACGCGCTGCAACCAACATTTATTTTTAATGTCAATATTGAATTAATGGTTCACTTCAATGATGGTTAAAAGATGCTTTTTAGCAACATGGTTCGGGGAATTAGAGCATGTGTTGTGTGCTTTGATCTAGTGTCTCTATAAGGTTTGATCTAGGGAATTAGAGCATGTGCTTTGTGCTTTGTTCTAATGTCTCTCCATAAGGTCCGGTTCTTAAAGCGGCAACCCAGGAACCTGTTCGCTGCCGTTGGAACTATAATGGCTCTGATCTTGGATAATTAACTTGTACGTCTCTAGCTCGCCAGTGGTTACCGAAAGGCGTATGTGGGGAACATTCGTGAGAGTATAGTTTGATCCATCGAGGACGGTTTTATCCGTTGGCTATGTCTCGTTAGGCAAAGTCCCGTGATGTAAGCGCCCGATGTACGGCAGCTTCACACGTTGCGATGATTGCGCTCTCGCTCTGGATGCCATTGACCCCCTCACGTTGCACCCTGAGCGTACGTCAATCTCGATGCCTCGGGTTATGCTGTCTATGTTGAACCAAAACGGCTACTGTTCTTGTTAGGGTGTTTTGTGAAAGTCCTCGTAACATAAATTCTTTTGGATTTATGTGACCGGCGGGTAAAGGGCGAAACCTCTGCAGAGTGTTGATCTATCATGATAGCCGTGCTCACGGTTACGAGCGGCCTGGATCCTTTTTTATTAGAAGATGATATTAGTGGTAGATGTTGGTTTGTTCTATAATCACTTATACCTTATTAATGGGTTTATACTTGGGTTCTATTCATTGGTAGTAATTTGGATGATAATAAAATGAAACCACTAAAAGTGCTACTGAAGTTTAACCGTGTCCAGCCTTTTGTTCTTGCATAACCCGTGTTATACTTGTTAAGTAAGATGGTTTACTTACACTTGCAACTATTCAACAAAATCCCGGATGGGTAACAGATGGAGCAGTGAATGATCAGTCGCTTGCTGAGTTTCCGGAGGATCTGCCGTACTTCTAGCTGTGTTCAACCAGTCGGTGTCCCTGTGGACTTGATGCTCTACTAGTTATGAAACGTCTAATAATATTAAGACTTCCGCTATGTTATTTGTTTAAGACTATGTCTTGTGTTAAACTCTGATATAAACTATTTTATTCGAGCATTGTGTTCTCTGTGATTCAATATTTGTAATCTATATGTGTTCTGTGGACATCCTGGGCGCACATATGGAAGCATTCGGATTTCTTGGAAATCTGGGTGTTACAAAGTTGGTATCACAGCCGTGCTGACTGTAGGATCACAGCCTAGATAGAACGGACGATTAGAACCTGCTTAATCCTTGCTCTAAAAATTATTTTACATCCTAGAGTGGAGTTCTGTTGAAAAATGGTGTTCTATTCTACCTCTGTCCTTTTTGAAAATTTTCTAAGCTTTAATCTAAGGCCCTCCCCTAGTTTTCACTTCCATATATGGCTCGACAGAGATAGGCAGTCCGCAAGAGCACTGATGACTACTTTCCACCCGCATCGATGAGTACCCAATGGTGGCACGCAACCCGGATGCCTACAAGGAGCTTCTTAGGCAGTAGGCCGAAGAAGGGGACCCCGAGGAGCTAAAGACCGAGTCCGTGGAGTTAGAGCAACAACAAGAGAAGGATGAGGAGCTGCAGCACCAGTTGGGAGGACCTGCGCCACGCAGTCCACAGTTCGGTGCACAGTCGCCACCACACAGAAGGACTCAATACAACACCCTGGCTTGCCGCACCACCATCGACCCCTAGAGCCTCCCATAAATTTGTAATAGAGATCGAGTAGCACACGTTTTTGAGTCAAAACTAGTCTAAGAGTGTCAAGTCTTGTGTGAACCATGTCTTTAAATGCTTGAATGAATTGTCATTATGCTTATGTGTGATTTGGATCTTTGTAATGATTGTGATGAGCATGGATGAAAGTCTGCAATCATCTAGTATTGGACTAAGGTATAAGGTATTTAATGGGTAGATAGTTGGGTTCCTAACCTCTCCTTTGCACATCATCTATTATCTTTCCTATCGCCTGAGTACCTTATCTTGTCAATGGATTGCTTCTGTTCTTGACACTGGTTCAGACATGACTGTGATTGTGAATGTTGGGATTTTGATTTGTGACAGATGGTTGGGACAAGAGGATCGACGGGTGGTGGCAATCAGAATCAGAACCCGAACCAGAACCAGAACCAGCTGCCCACCATGGAGGATCTGGTCTGCTTGCAGACACAGACGATGCAACAGTTGACTCAGGCCATAGCTTTGATGCAGCAGAACCTGCAGAATCCACCTGTTCAGCCACCTCCCCAGCCCATCCGGGATAAGAGGGGAGAGTTCCTGAAGGGGCGCCCACCAAAGTTCTCCCGCGCCAAGGACCCGATGGAAGCTGAAGACTGGATCAAGGCAGTGGAAAGACAGCTCGACATTGCTCAGTGTGATGACAGGGAGAAGGTGCTCTACGCCTCTGGATAATTTGAAGGAGCCGCTCTCGACTGGTGGGTGGCATACCAATATGTGCAACCCGATCGCAACCAGATCACCTGGCAGCAGTTTAGTGACGACTTCCGTGCCCACCATGTGCCTGAGGGACTGACGGTCCTGAAGAAGAAGGAGTTCCTAGCCCTGACGCAGGAAGGAATGAGTGTCACTGCCTACCGTGACAAGTTCCTCGAGCTGGCCCGCTACGCACCAGATGAGGTGTCGACAGACGAGAAGAGGCAAACTCGCTTCCGAAATGGACTCCAGGATGTCTTGCAGCTGCAGTTGATGTGCATCACCTTCCCAACCTTCGGCGGACTGGTCGATGGTGCTCTGATGGTGAAGCACAAGCGTCGTGAGATTGAGGACAAGAAGAGGAAGCTCATGAACCAGCAATTTGGCAGCAACGTCCGCTCCCGCTACAACCCCCAGCAGGTGAATCAGCAGCGCACTCAGGGACAGTCAAGCCTTCAGAACCGCGGCCAGAACCAGCAACGTCCCCAGTATGCGCCACCCCAGCAGCAACAGCAGCGCTACCAGAACGTGCAGCAGAACACTCAGGCTTCGCGCACTACCCAGGCTAACACCATTCCTGTCGGCCCAAGGGCGTGCTACCACTGTGGAGAACAGGGACATTACGCTAACTTTTGTCCCTAGAGGGTCCAGAACTCCACCGGTCAGAACAACAACCAGAAGGCAGGACCACAACCAGCTCAGAATGGGAATCAGCAGCAGGCACAGGGAAACCGTGGCCAACAGAACTACGCCAAGGGCAAGCTCAACCATATGGGAGCAGAAACTGCAGAAGGAGCCACAGATGTGGTAGTCGGTACGTTTCCAGTCAACTCACAACCTGCTACAGTTTTGTTTGATTTTGGAGCTTTGCGCGCTTTCATATCTGCTGATTTCGTGAAAAAGAACTTGATGCTTATGCAACCTATGGGAAATACCATGTTGGTTAGCTCACCGGGAGGAGAACTTCGGGCCACATTACGTTGTCCTAACGTAGTGGTTAACATAAGGGGGTAGACTTCTTAGCACACCCTATAGTCCTAAACTCTATCGGAATGGATCTCATCTTGGGAATGAGCTGGCTAGCGAAGTACAAAGTAGTCATACAGTGTTCTAAGCGTGCAGTTCAGTTAGTGGCTCCATTAGGAGAGAAGATTGAGTATCAGGCAATTAAGTCCTCAGAGACTGGTCAAGGTTTTGGAGGAATCAGAGAGGGTCATCGGGAACAAAGACATCCGTGTGTGCAAGGTTCAGTGGAAACGTCATTCAGAAGGTGAAGCGACTTGAGAGAGAAAGGATGGTCTCAAGGCAGAATATCCATATCTCTTCCAATCCACTTCCGAATCTCGAGGACGAGATTCATTTTAAGGGGGGTAGATTTGTAACACCCTAAAAATGGCCCTATTTAAAATTTAATAAATAATTGGCTTTTATATTCAAGTGCTCATAAATAATGTAGGAAAAATAAAATTTTGAATAATTAAAAGCAAATATAGGGTATAGAAACATTATGGTTGCATTCATGCTGGTGCATTTATTTTTGATTGTTGAATTCAAATTTATATTCGAATTTGAATTCAAATGAGTGTTTGAATAAAAGAAAAACCTTTTCTTTTTCTCTCTCTTTTTCCTTCTCCCTTTTCAGCCCAGCCGGCCCACTCCTCCTCTTTCCTTTTTCTTTTCCCCGCGGCCCATCTTCTTTTCCTCCCTTTTCGCGCGGCCCAGCAAGCCCTCGGCCCATCGCGCCAGCCCACCGCCGCAGCCCAGCCAGCGCCGCGCCCTCTCTTCCGCAGCGACTGACGACCAGGGCCCACCTGTCAGTTCCACCTTCTTCCTCGCGACGTACGCGGCCGGGACTCTTCCCCGAGCCGGACTCCGCGCCGCTGCCGAGTCCGCCTTGCGCTCGCCTTCCGCCCGGCTAGGTGCGCACGCCTAGGACTCTCCTCGAGCCCCTTTATAAGCCGCCGCCAACCCCTCGTTCACGAGCCGCAACCCAAACCCTAGCGCCGCTCAGTCCGAGCCGCCGCCGTCGTCTCGAGCTCGCTTCGCCGCCGCTTTGCCGCCTAGAACCGCACCAGGAGCTTCGCCGCGAGGTAAGCAACACGCCAGGCCCAAAAGCCCTCTTATTCCCCGCTCTGCAGTACGCGCACGCGCTCGCCGGAGTTCCCGCTCCGCCGCCTTGCGTCGCCAGCCTCCACCTTTGGCCAACCTTCGAGTAGAACCCCCAAAATCGACTCCCCGTCGTCTCCTCTACTTCTAGGACCAAACGCGGCGAGAAAAGGAGCTTCCTAGCCCCCAGCCGAGCCAACTCCGGCGAGGTCACGGCCTAGCGCCGCCGTGCTCCGGTGAGCCGAGCCCCGATCTGTTCTGAGCCGTTAGATTCAAAACCGACGGCCAGATTTGAAAACCAATCTAAACCGAGCCGGTTCACCGTGAACCCATGAACCGCGGTTCAGGGCCGGTCCACGGTCCGGTCCACGGTGACGTCAGCCGACGTCAGCATCTAGCCGCCGCCGTGCCTGTTTTACAAAAGAGCCCCTGCAGTTTTCGAAAATCAACCCGCGGTCCACCTCTATTCAAAAGTATTTACAACCAAGTCCTTTTTCTTTCGGTTTAGCCCCTGCTCTTTTGAAAAATAGTGCGCGCCGTCCTGGAAGTCGTTTTTACGCTGCAGCCCTCGAGTTTTTATACAAAATTATGTTTTAGGTCCCTGGTTTCTTTCAAAAACACCCCTGAAAGCCTAAAACCTTTACAAGCAAGCCCCTAGAGCCCGTTTTAAGCGTAGTTTCTCTGTTTTAACTCCGATTTGAGTGATTTTCGAGCTCATGTGTTCGTTGTGAAGCGTACAGTAACTCTAAAGCCTTCTTTTCATCTTTTGTTTATGTTTGGTGTATTGTTCTAATTAAATATCTTGTTTGCATGTATGTGTGGATGCTTGTGTGGTGATCGATGTGAGTAGTTGACGAGCCGTTCGAGTTCGCTGACGATCCCGTTCCCGAAGAGCAGTTGCAGCAGCAGTTCATTGAGGAAGGAAAGTATAACACGGACCATCCTTGTTACCTATACATCGATTAATCACTTAAATCATATGCATGTGTCTAATACTGTTAACCATTAAGGATGTTCCTAGTCTTTACCTTACTCCTTGTTTACCTAGGTTTTATGCATTATGGTTAGTCTATGCTACGCGCTGCAACCAACATTTATTTTTAATGTCAATATTGAATTAATGGTTCACTTCAATGATGGTTAAAAGATGCTTTTTAGCAACATGGTTCGGGGAACTAGAGCATGTGCTGTGTGCTTTGATCTAGTGTCTCTATAAGGTTTGATCTAGGGAATTAGAGCATGTGCTTTGTGCTTTGTTCTAATGTCTCTCCATAAGGTCCGGTTCTTAAAGCGGCAACCCAGGAACCTGTTCGCCGCCGTTGGAACTATAATGGCTCTGGTCTTGGATAATTAACTTGTACGTCTCTAGCTCGCCAGTGGTTACCGAAAGGCGTATGTGGGGAACATTCATGAGAGTATAGTTTGATCCATCGAGGACGGTTTTATCCGTTGGCTATGTCTCGTTAGGCAAAGTCCCGTGATGTAAGCGCCCGATGTACGGCAGCTTCACACGTTGCGATGATTGCGCTCTCGCTCTGGACGCCATTGACCCCCTCACGTTGCGCCCTGAGCGTACGTCGATCTCGATGCCTCGGGTTATGCTGCCTATGTTGAACCGAAACGGCTACTGTGCTTGTTAGGGTGTTTTGTGAAAGTCCTCGTAACATAAGTTCTTTTGGATTTATGTGACCGGCGGGTAAAGGGCGAAACCTCTGCAGAGTGTTGATCTATCATGATAGCCGTGCTCACGGACACGAGCGGTCTGGATCCTTTTTGATTAGAAGATGATATTAGTGGTGGATGTTGGTTTGTTCTATAATCACTTATACCTTATTAATGGGTTTATACTTGGGTTCTACTCATTGGTAGTAATTTGGATGATAATAAAATGAAACAACTAAAAGTGCTACTGCAGTTTAACCGTGTCCAGCCTTTTGTCCTTGCATAACCCGTGTTATACTTGTTAAGTAAGATGGTTTACTTACACTTGCAACTATTCAACAAAATCCCGGATGGGTAACAGATGGAGCAGTGAATGATCAGTCGCTTGCTGAGTTTCCGGAGGATCTGCCGTACTTCTAGTTGTGTTCAACCAGACTTGAGGCTCTACTAGTTATGAAACGTTTAATAATATTAAGACTTCCGCTGTGTTATTTGTTTAAGACTATGTCTTGTGTTAAACTCTGATATAAACTATTTTATTCGAGCATTGTGTTCTCTGTGATTCAATATTTGTAATCTATATGTGTTCTGTGGACATCCTGGGCGCACATATGGAAGCATTCGGATTTCTTGGAAATCTGGGTGTTACAGATTGCGAAACCCATGACCGAACTCTTAAAGAAGGGAGTCAAATTTGAGTGGAATGACAAATGTAATGAGGCTTTCCACACTTTGAGAAAACATTTAACTTCAGCCCCAGTTTTAGCTCAACCCGATTGCACCAAGCCCTATGATGTCTATTGCGATGCTTCAGGCACCGGACTTGGCTGTGTCCTCATGCAAGAGAACCGAGTGATTGCTTATGCTTCTCGAGCACTTCGGCCTCATGAGCAAAACTACCCTACGCATCATCTTGAGTTAGCAGCGGTTATTCATGCTCTCAAGATATGGAGACACTATCTGATGGGTGTTCCATGCAACGTATACACCAACCACAAGAGCCTCAAATATGTCTTCACTCAGGCACATTTGAATATGAGGCAGCAAAGATGGTTGGAATTAGCAAAGGACTATGACCTTAGTGTGCATTATCACCCCGGGAAGGCAAATGTGGTTGCAGATGCACTAAGCCGCAAGGCTCACTGTCACTGCCTATCCGTGGAGTCCTACGCTGACACCTTGTGCCATGAAATGGCAAAGCTGAATTTGGAGATTGTACCTCATGGGCATTTCAACCATATCTCCGTTGAACCAACCTTGCACGATCAGATTGTTGAGGCCCAATTAAATGATGCAATGATTAAAATTCTCAAAAGGAAATTAGCAAAAGAGAAGGTGAAGGAAAAATATAAATGTTTCCGGCTAGATGGGCAGGGAGTGATGTGGTTTGGGCATCGGATAGTGGTGCCCAAGAACTCTGAACTACGGAGGAAAATTTTGGACGAAGCTCATCTCTCCAAATTTTCTATCCATCCTGGTAGCACCAAAATGTACCAAGATCTAAAGCAAAACTTTTGGTGGACTAGAATGAAGCGGGAAATTGCCACGTATGTGTCGGAATATGACACGTGTCAGCAGGTAAAGGCTAGCCACCTGAAGGTAGCAGGCACTCTTCAGCTTCTACCTATTCCCTCATGGAAGTGGGAAGATATAAGCATGGATTTCATTGTTGGACTTCCTAGGACCCCTCAAGAGCATGACTCCATTTGGGTAATTGTGGACCGCCTTACTAAGACCGCACATTTTATTCCGGTCAATACCACTTATGCCACTAAGAAGTATGCTGAGATTTATTTGGAACGGATCGTTTGTCTACATGGGGTACCAAAGACGATAATTTCAGATCGTGGCACTTAGTTTGTGGCACGCTTTTGGGAACAATTGCAACTATCCCTAGGCACAAAACTGATCCGTAGTTCAGCATATCACCCTCAAACCGATGGTCAGACAGAAAGGATAAATCAAATACTTGAAGATATGCTTCGTGCCTGTGTTGTCCATTATGAGAAGAATTGGGAGAAATGTTTGTCTCTCGCTGAATTCTCTTATAACAACAGCTACCAAGCAAGTCTTAAAATGGCACCTTTCGAAGCCTTGTATGGTAGAAGATGCCGGACACCGTTGAGTTGGTCCTAGGCAGGCGAAAGGTACACGTACGGTCCTGACCTTGTGAAGGAAGCAGAAGAGAAGGTTAGGGTTATCCGTGAAAATCTGAAAACCGCACAATCACGGCAAAAGAGTTACTTTGATCAACGGCGGAAGCCACTTCAGTTCGAAGTCGGTGATCACGTATATCTCAAGGTTTCCCCGACTAAGGGTGTGCAAATGTTTGGGTTAACGGGAAAACTTGCACCTCGCTACATTGGTCCGTATGAAATCACTCAACAATGTGGACAAGTAGCATACCATGTGGAGCTTCCCGAGAAGCTCTCTGTTGTGCACAATGTTTTCCATGTCTCTCAGCTCAAGAAATGTCTTCGTGTTCCGACCGAGGTTGTTGAACAAGAAGAACTCTCCGTTGAACCGGATCTTTCCTATGATGAGCATCCCATCAAGATCCTCGACAAGAAGGAGAGACACACACGAAGAAAAGGAGTTAAAATGTATAAAATTCAGTGGAGTCATCACTCCGAGGACGAAGCAACATGGGAAACTGAGGACTATCTTAAGAAGAACTTCTCCGACATCTTTCCTATGCCCTAGGTATCCCTCTCTCTAACACGTCCCTAAGCAGTGTCGAATCTCGGGGCGAGATTCCTGTAAGGGGGGTAGGCTGTTACATCCCTGATGATTGATTGCTCTAACAACACTTCAAAACAGGATTTAGGGTATCAATGGTGGTAGCACACGAAATTTTATAAAAATTCAAAATCTAAACTTTAAAAATTTAAAAGCTTTTTGGCACCCAAGTGAAATCTCAAGATTTTGGTGCTAAACTTTAAAAATCTCCAAAGATAAGAGTTGTTGTCATCACAATACAACCCTTCATGACAAACCTCGCCACGGCGTTCGTTCCGCTTGATGACCCTCGAGCGGGGGTGTCCGTGACGATCGAGCCTAGCCAAGTTCGAGGGGGGACTTGAGGACCCTCGAGCCTCAGCAGCCAAGCTCGAGGGGGGACTTGAGGACCCTCGAGCCTCAGCAGCCAGGCTCGAGGGGGGCATTCACCCTCGAGCGGGCGTTTCCATCACGTCCGAGGCTCGGCAAGCTCGAGCTTGCAGTCCAAACTCGGAGCGCAGGGTCACTATTGGGAACTTGAAAGAGGAATTACACGGGCGCCTGCCAACTCGCCCTGGAGCGCTCTGCGCTGGCCGGCAGTAGCCGCCACGTGGCCGGCGAGCGGCAGCTGGTTTGCCTGGCCGGTCCAGCCGCAGCGGCGCTCTCCTTTTGTCCTCACGTGGGTGTCGCGCCCGGCCTCCCGTACGGTCACATCGCGTGCCGCGGCGCCCTTGCTGCCTCGTGCTGCGCGACGAGCATGATGACGAGCAGAGCTCGGCCACTGGTCATAGCCGCGTGCGCGCCGCGCTGAGCTGACCCGCGAGCGATTCCTTTCCGCTACGTGCCAGGCCTCTCTGCGGGAGATCTCTCAACGCGCACGCCACGATCTCCAGCCCCCAACCCCCTCCGTTCGCGCTGCCCGCTGGCAGGGCCATCAATGGCGACCCCCACGGCCCAAGCATGCGCGCACACGTTCCGAGCGAGCCAGCAGCCCTCAACTTGCTCCAAACACTCGCCAAGGGAACCTAGCTCATTTCTTCAGCCAGCAGCACAGCCACTGTTCTTCTCCTCCATGCTCGCGCACCTCGTCTTCAACCTTTGGCCGCGGGAACCGAGCTAAAGTGCTGGAGTGATTTCGTCCCCGTCCTTCCATCATTCCAAGTTCCCCGCACACAGAGCTAGACCACTTCCTTAGTTCCTTTTTCCCTCACTTCTCGCAAAATTCCCCTCAACTCGAGATTTTCTCCCAAATCCCCATTTCCGGCCACCGGAGCACCTCCACGTCGAGCTACCTCTTCGAGCCATCCCCGACGCCAACCGAGCATCCCCACGTCTTTGTCAAGTCCCACTGACGCTCACGAGCCTCTCCAACCCGGCAAAAGCCACTGACCTCGCCGGAGTTGAAGCCGCGGCGGCCGCACCGCCACTGCTCCGTCCTCGGCCACCTTCGAGCCTCCAGCCTCCCCACCGCCATCGTTCGACTCGTGGTGAGCCACTCGTTTTTTTCCCCACCTCTCTGACCTCCTTCCACCATCGTTGGCTGGCGCAACACAACAGGCGAGCCGAGGGCACATCTTCATCTTCTTTTCCTACTCGAGCAGGGTTCTTTCTCGATGAGAACCCAGCCAACGAGAGCCAGTAGTGTTCGTTTCAAGTATCAGGGTTCTTTTTCGATGTGTTGTTTTCGAGCAGCAGGGTTCTTTTTCGATAAGAACCTAGACCACGGGAACCAGCAGGGTTCTTACTGTCGAAAGGAACTCGGTCCTCGATGACCAGCCGAGTTCTTTTTCTTGAAAGCATGAGCTCGGCACCGCACGCCTTGCTTAACTGATAGAGAAAAGAGAGGTTTGTTAATATGTCAACATGAAGATAACCTAGTGCAGTAACCTCGAAACATGAAATAGCAGCAATGCTTAACTTGTGCATCTCATGTAGAGGGCGATCTCGCTGACGGCGTCTACGACCTCATCCCCATCGACGAAGAGGAGAACCTCGAGGGCGGTGCCAACATCGACGTAAACAACCCGGAGCCTGACTTTCAGCTAGCCCAAGAAGGCAAGCCCCGGAGCATAAGCTAACTTTTAAACTTTATGCAACTATGAATTATCTATGTTTGTGCATTTACGTTTCAAGGAGTTGATTGAATACCTTAGTTGCATAATTCTAGTACCCATGACTTGCAATACTAGTATGATGAGGTCGATAGTGCAATGCTTTAGGACCGTTACAAGTCGAGTGATTTCCTGTCACTCGCGAGATATAGGAGTTGTTTGTCTTTACTTATGTTGGAATCATAAGGATTGATAGGTGGGATGGTATGTGTAGATCTCCCGTCCGTGTATGATAATTGGATTAAGGTCGAAACGTGTGGTACTGCGTGAGTCAAGTTTTTGAACGTACCACATGCATGACGACATATGGGAACTGGTAAGCCCGGTACCAGATTGAAGCCGCTAGGGCTGATAGCCATCTCTCCTTGGAAACTTGTTTCCCTTTCCGTACACTTGTGGATATATGCGTGATGCTGTGAGTGAAGCAGTAAACCTTTATCCTAAGGGAGTGGACCCGGCTCCGAATGGTGGATTGATGGGAAAGGTTGGGAAGTGCTTGTGCCTTTTATAGTGAGCACTAACCGTGTGTGTTGGGTTTTCCCTGGCCAGGTAGCAAAAATTCGGTTCGAACTGTCCGCTTCTCACGGTTAATGAGACTGCTTGACCCCTGTGCTGCATTGAGTAACAAGTGGAACTATGAGGATGATGAACTTGTTGTATGCACCAAATTGTATTGCACCACTTGTATGATTAGAGAGGATGCTAATCTAGAATGGTTAATTCTACTAGAATTTGATGCTAAAATCATGAAAGTAAGGATCCACTCTTAGTAGCTTTCTGGCAAAACAAACCCACCAGCCAAAAGCCTTTCATGTCTAGAAGTCGGTGATGTAGTTTTCACCCGACGGGTAAGTCTTGCTGAGTATTAGTATACTCAGCCTTGCTTGTGGCTTTTATTACAGGTACTGTGATAGATGTGGCAGTCGATGCCATCACTTGGCCTGCCCAGGTTCCCCCTGGATGGCACGTCGAGTGGGTTCCGTCCCCTGCCAAGGATCGGGAGGAGTAGCACCATGGCAGGCTTCATCATGGTGTTACTATGCAGCATCGCTAGTTTTATTTTCCGCCGCAATGAACTTATTATTCCGCTGCAATGAACTTTTATACTCTGTTTTGAATCTCAAACTTGGTTTGTAATAAATCTATGATATTATTATGTTGATGAATTTGTGGAATGTTGTAATCTCTGGAACTCACCTTCGTGTGGGCGCGCGTGTTGTTTCGATCGAGAAAGTACGTGGTTAATCGGGTTTAATCCGATGGCGCTCCAGCTTATTCCGGATTAAGTGCCTGACTGCTTGATTAGCGGTCCACGGGTACTTAACTTGGAATAATTTCGGAGTGGTCCGCTACAGCATACCAAAGGAGTCCACCAGATTGACTCCATTGATATGTTGGCTGCCAAGATGGACCTTCTACTGAAGAAGATGGAATCTCCTACTCCCTCCATCTCAGAAAACATGCAATTCTCGCTTCCCAATAAATTCCAGAATCTTAACTTTGACCAATTATAAATAAAAAAATAAATATTTATCAAATAAAATATAAATCATTAGATTCATTTTTAAATGTAGTTTTTTAACAAATTTATTTAGGGCCATAAATACGAATATATTTTTCTAGAAATTTGGTCAAACATGAACTACTTTAACTGGCACGCATCCCAAACGTGCATGTTTTTTGGGACGGAGGGAGTAATCAGGAGATGACACAAATCGTTGAAGCTAGAATCACATGTGAGACATGTGGTGAGGCAGGACACTCGGGAAGCAAGTGCCCGATGACTCAAGAGGAAGCCAATTTCATCGGGAATGGTAACTCTAGCAATTCTGGCTTCCGCCCACAACAAGGTTGGAATTCCAAGCTCAACCTCCCCTTCGGCCAACAGCAAGGTAACCACTCTAACGGCAATTTCCAGCCTACTATTAAGGACATTTGGTACGGCTAGAAATAAATTAATGATAGCATTAGTAAGAAATTTCTTGCTAATGATAAAATTATGGAGTCTCCAGCCGACCAAATTGAAGGCTTTAATTCTGTCGTTAATAACTAGGCGAGCTTTAATAGAATGATTGAAACTCAAGTAGCTGAACTGGCTGCATCTTGTCCCAACCCTAACATGGGAACACTGCCCGGGCAACCGGAAGTACCCGTTAAAGAAAATGTGAATGCGGTGACCACGCGGACTGGAAAGTCCACGACGGATCCACCTATGTTACAGGATGCAGGTACTCAATGGAAGAGCACTTCCGTTAGGGAAGCCGAGGAGGAGGGAAAGGAAGAAGAATCCAACCCAACTTCTAGTGAGGGGACTGAGGCTCCACAAGCCTCAAGTGACTACCGTGATCCCACCTTTCCGCCGTTCCTAGAACGAAGAAAGAGACCAGTAGCTGACGAACAATTCGGGAAATTCGTCGAGGTAATTAAGAAGGTTTATATCAATATACCCCTTCTTGATGCTCTACAGGTACCCACTTATGCCAAGTATATCAAAGATATTCTTGGTAATAAGAGAAGCCTGCCGTCTACTGAGACGGTGCAACTAACCGAGGAGTGTAGCTGCTATACTCAACCCTCGGCTTAGAAAGAAGACGGATCCAGGCTGTCCTACCATTTCTTGCTCAATTGGAGGCCAGGACTTTGACAATGCCCTATGCGACTTGGGAGAAAGTGTCAGCGTGATGCCCAAGGTAGTTTTTGATAAACTCAAATACTTCTCGCTAGTTTCCACCCCTATGTGTTTGCAGCTAGCGGATCAATCGATCCGCTACCCAGCTGGGATCGCGGAGAATGTGCCGGTGAAAATCCGGGATTTCTTCGTCCTAGTGGATTTCGTTGACCTCAACATGGAGGCCGATGCTAGCATTGATGTTGGCGCTGGAGTCATCTAGCTTCGCATCAATGGAGGGACGGAGCGGTTTGCATTTAAACCCAAGCACGAACTCCATCAAGTCGATATAGTCAGAAAAGTCAAGCCTACACACCAGAAGAAGGCCGTGGTCCCAAGTATTGATGAACTTGTGAGCATGTTGGAATGGATCACCCTGAAAGAGAAAAAGGGGCATGACTACTATAATGCTCGCCGGAGGGTATCGAGGAAGAAAATTCTGGACAAGGAATCAAATGAGGCTGAATCCAAGACCCGTCCTACAAGGAAAGTATGGCGGGTAAAATCATCAATTGAAAATTCTCCCGAACAAGGTTTCGGAGTGTCCCGCTCAGGTCATTAAGATCAAGCCCTCGTCATAAGGTATGTGACATGTATCCATTCTTGCATTTGCATATAGAATAGGATTTCTTTCCTTGCAACTCAAATTTAATTTTTTAATCATGGCATGTTTAAATTCCAGTAATGCATCATTTACTTTCATAATTTCTACATTTCAAAAAAAATGCAACAAATGACTAACCCTATGACCAACTGGACCCACCTGGCATCTATCATTATGGAACCTAGTGTAGGGGGCACTTATTAACCTGCAGGGGCACCCACGAGGAGGTAGAGCACCAACGGGCGTAGCATGGGGCCGATAGGCACCCATGCAAGCCGGCCTGCCATGCTCCTCCGCTCACATCCTGTCGCCACCTACCAGAGTACCGGGAGCAGCGAACCTGGCCACCAAGTTGCGGCCGTGGCCATGCCCTAGCCACTCCGTGGCCGATCGGCACAGGGGAGAGCTGGCCGGCCTGCCTCTGGCGCGCGGCTATAAAAGCCAGTGCAGGTGCACTCCTCCACTCGCACCTCTTCAAAGCCCAGTGAACTCACTACCTTCTTACACCCCTTAGTTCCAGTTTCCTAAGCTCCAATTAATTTCTCAAGTGAAATTGATCCGAGTTTAGAGCCCCTCTCCTTTTGCATAATTAGGATATTTTTAGGAGAGTGTATATCACTGCCCAGTGAGCACCGTCATGCACGAGAACGTTTGTGGTGGCTAAACCCCCACAAGAACTACTGATAGTTTGTGGTGGATTAATCCCCACAAGAAAGCCTAACTTTTTGACCGCTAACACTTTATTCCTTTGGGTATTGTGAGCACTAACCTTTTGCAGGAATCATGTGGACACGGATGAAGAGCGCTCTGAGGAGGTTCAGTCCTTCTAGCTCTCGGCGTTCCCAAGGCTCGGACAATATGTCCGTTGACTCCGGCCACCGAGAGGAGGCCCCCCAAGAGCAAGGAGAACCCTCAGTGCCAAGGACTAGGATCCGTATTCGGATCCTGACCAGGATGGAACACATCGTGGCCAGGACTGACTAGGAGAGGGAAGCCTTGGCAATGCTGCAAACGAGAAGCTTTGGTCATGCCAAGTCCTTCGATCCTGACATTTTAGCCAGGACCGGGTTGGCACCTGACATGGAACGTGATTTCAAGAACGCTGGATGGAAAGACTTCTACCCCGTCGAGGAGCAAGGTTCGAAATTTCTGACCATTGAGTTTTTTATGAGCCTTAACGTTGAGGTCACCCCCAAGGAGACAAAAATCCGCTTTCGCTTTTTCAATGAAGAGTTTGTTCTGTCTCCTGGGGAGTTGAGCGAAGCCCTTGGTTTTCACAAAAGTGCATTATTCATCTTGAGGTTTTGGTTAGGTCCCACCGGTACAATCGTGCCCAGTGGTGGGATGCTATGACCAATGAACCTAGCAGTGGAAAAAACAGTATCACATCCATTCACAATCCCACTCTTCGCTTTTTGGCCAAGTGGACTGCCATGGTAGTTCACCCTCGAGCTGATTTGCGTCTTTGCTCGGCTCCTGACTTGCTTTGCCTTTTTGCTATGGTCAAGAAAATTCATTTTTCTCCTATCATGAGCATGTTGGAGGACTGGCAGAGGATGGTCGCAACCCGACCTCCTATCGAGATAACTTCTTTGGTTAATCGAATCGCCACCAATAGTGGAGCATTGAATAATGCTCAGGTCACCTACATGCCTTGGACAGAGGAGCATTCGACTTACATTGGCTTGGACCATTTCGTCCAGGGTCACTTAATGAGAGAGGCCCCGGATGAAACTCTTTTTATGTGTTACCCCGGATTCGACGATGAGATTGAACTTCCATGTCCGATGCTCACATTGAATAGGGTGAAAAGTCTAACCATGCCACTCAGGAGAAAAGAACCAGCACGTCGGAGCATTGCAGGACTAGTGACTCAAGGGAGAGCAGCAAGGCAGACTCAACAGGGAGAAGCAGGAACATCGAGCGAACCTCGTCCCGAGGGTCAGCAGCAGCCACCGTCGTACGAAGCACCCACTAGCCACATGAACTTTGAGCAAACGTACGACTACTACTAGGGTGGAGGAATACCAGGTGGAGGGTACGACTACAGCCGGTACTATCAAAGTGAAGGTATGAGTTCTGGTCTGACTGTAGGCCCGTCAACGTCGGCTCGATACGACTACGAGAACCTGATGGCTCGGGAATTCTCGGAGCTCCGTAACCAGCTCGACACGATGAGTGCCCAGCAGCTGAGTGATGACCTTCATCACAACACGGATCTCACTCAGCAAAACTGGGGGATGACTACGGCGATGCAGTACGACTTCGCCAACTTCTTCCAGAACATGCACCTCAACCCCAACTATCCTAACCCGTGAGCTTCATTGAAGCTTGGGGGAGAGGTGTGGGTACTCCACCGAGGTAAGTCTTGCTGCCAGCCTTGTCTAGCTTTCTTGAATGCCTTGTCTTGCCCGTTTGAGTGCTTGCCAGTTAGCCAGTTTGTCAGTCATAGGTTGCCATGTAGTTTTTGTTTATCTAAATAAAATTTAAAATATATATATATAAATAAATAAATAATCTTGTAAAATTGAATAAAAAGCTCCTAAGCTTTTATGCGTGGAATCATATGTGAGGATCCTATCTTTGGGAATGATGAACAGTTGCTCTATTTATGCTCTCTAAATGCCTCGTTCATAACCCGTTACTCTCCTAGAATGTTGAGTTCGTTGGCACTCGATTTGCTGTGTACTTTGTGGGAGCATGAGCAGAAATGTTTTTAGTCCAAGTTGTTGTGAGCAACGATATGGTTTGCTTTGAAGTACAGCTGCATGCTTACTAGGGAACCTCTCAGAAGTTTTGTTTAAAAACTAAAAGAAAAATCTTCCCTGATGGTTTTATATGTCCCATCTAGAGCCCTATAAAACATATTTATATACTTCTAGCCACCACATGCTACTTATGTTATTTTGAGTCTTGCCGAATGATGTGTCCGCTTGAAGAAGGTGCTTGTCATCTACCTATCTTTTTCCTTTGCGTACCCATTTTCTGCTAGCCTCAAAAGTGTCCGGCACGTCAATTGTCCACTCCGGAATTGATATACACTTCTGCCGACACATCCATCCCACAACATTTAGCCCAAAATCTCCAATGTGTCCCATTCCATCCTTCCAGGTCATCCAAACACCTCTCTGTGACGAAAAGAAGAAAGAGTGAGTGATTATCTTCTCTCAAAAAAAAGCAAAAGAGAAAAGAGTGAACATAGACACTCTAAAAGGAGAAGAGAAATAATCACTCCTGTATCAAAAGAGAGAGAGAAACAAGGAGTCCAAAAGACTTTCCATTCCAAAGTGTGAGTCCATTCTCTCCCTCTCCCCTGAAAGTTATGAATTGCAAAGATTGGGATTTGATGAGTATCAATTATTGCGAATCGTTCATCGGCTCGACAACAAAGGTAACAAAGGTATGCAATTTCTTTTCCTATGAACTCCACATAGTCAGCCTTAGAATAGGAAGAGTTAGTCAAATTCTGACTGAAAGGAGGATAAAAACACCTTGAGTGATTGAGAGTAACCATCAGGGAATGATTTAACCACATTTTGAAAATCTATCTCCGAAATGGAACCTGAACAGCTGCAGGGACTGCTTTGAAAAGGACCGTTCAAGCTCTCAACTGCCAAAGGCAAACATGAGACCGTAAGCCCCATAGGTACAAGGTATGAATTCTAAATGCCCGCTTATTCAACATACCTAGATAGAGTGGTGGTTTATGCATTTGGTATTTCTTGAGTATAAACATTGATGCAACTCCTGACCCACCGAACCTAAGGTTTTAGCCTTGCTCGAGGACGAGCAAGAGTCTAAGCTAGGGGGTGTGTTGACGGCCATTATGATCCTTTAGTGACAGTCAACTTTTCGGGAATAAAAGGAAAATCATACTATATTCCATGCATGAAATGCTAATACTTGACCAAACTCCACAAGTTTTGGATGAGCTGTGCTTGCAAGGTGATATTAGGTGAAAATACACAAAAAGCTTAAAAGCCTGATCGACCGGCCATATTCATGACCGATCGACCCGGCTTTGTCTCGAAAGGACACATTCCCGACACGGTGCACAACTAAGATGGACAAAGTCACATTGCAAACAAGAGTTGACCAGAGGACCCGAGAAGACCACCATGGATCAAAAGGCTCACATGCAGGAAGAACCACAGCTTGATCCATGTAAACTCCTAGATGGACGACCATCTCACTGTTCAAGGACAAAGTCGGTGGAACGGAGGGACCAGAGGCACCAGGACCAGGCCGACCGGCCTAGTCCTTGGCCGACCTCAGCACTGCATCAAGACAGTTCAGGATAAAAGTGGTGCCAAACCGAGCCACGTGGGGGCCGATCGAATGACCCCATGGCCGGCCGGCCTAGGAACTCCACCGAATATGTCGGGTTTCTTCTTGACGGTTACTCTGGTGGTTGGCTTGGTGGTTACGCTGGTCCACCGACTTGGGGAGCTATAAAAGGCCCTCTCATCTTCACTCCAAGACACAAACCAAAGAGGAGCTTCCTTTCCATTTCTTAGTTTAGGATTCGAGTTGGGAATAGAGTTGAGTCAAGCTTCGCACGGGGTTCTGGATTCTTCAGAGTCCTGGTAAAGCTCTTGTATCTTTTCTTGTATTTCAACTTTCATATTTAATATAATTTATCTTCTCTACTTTCTGAGTTATAGCTCTTCTTTACTTACCCATTCTGGGTTAATTTATCCTTTAACTTTAGTTTAGAGTCTAGTTTAGCTCTATCAGGTTTTATCTCACGGGTTTTCTCGCCTCGACCAGGGTCGTAAGACGCCGCTGGGAGGACGGGGATTTCCCTCGTAGGCCTCGAGGGAAATCCTAATATCGAGTGCAGACATGGTGTTTGGCTTGGTATTAGCTAGGAACTCTTTTGCACCTCACGGAACAGTTGTGGTAGGCGGCAGGTGGTGACAGCCCTGTCCGTCCCTTGTAATCCACCACGTTCCGGTGTATTCATAAGAGTAGTGCTATGCCTGGAGGACCCCCTCTCTCATCCCTTTCGGAGGTCTTCCCGCTTTAGCCGTCGAAGCGAGCTATGTTCCCGATATCTAAGTTAGGGTCTAGGTAAAGTTAGAGAGGCTATCTCTTAGGGTGAGAAGCACCCACGGATCCTTTCTCTTCTTGTTTCTCCCAACATCTTTCCTATTCTTTAAAGTGTGTCTCCTTGTGTCGCTGGTCCTTCAGACCTTCTATCTGGTCATTCGTTTGACCTTTATCATACACTCAGTGTATACCCCCCTAGGATTAGTGAGTTGATATTTCTGGATTGATCTATCATTTCATTCATCAATACTCTTTACACCATAGTGCTTCCCTGCGGAAATATAAATACGATACCCTGGTTTACTCCAAGGTGAAATGCTACTACGGTATATTCTGTGCGCTTGCGTAATCCTTTTCTTATAGCCTACAACGATAAACCAGGTCACTCTAAAGCATTACTAATAAGTGACGCTAAGGAGTGCCAACACTCCTCCATTGGGCTTGATTTCTTTGGGCTCGTAGTTCGTTTTGGGCTTTGGACATAAACGCTCAAAATTGGATCGCTTTCCTACAAAAACATGACATGCTCCAAAACACAACACATATGCGAAACGGGGTTATTTCAAGTTCCAAGTGGCGGGTTAGTATAAGAACATGCCCAAAAACTATGACATCCCTGATGTTAGTACATTAAAAACACAATTAAAACAGGATAAAAGGGTAGCAATGGTGGTAGCACACCAAAATTGATCAAAAATTACCAATTTAAATTCAAAACAAAGGCATTTTTGACACCCAACTGAAATCTCAAGAATTTTGTACTAAACTTAAAAATCTCCAAAAATAAAAGTTGTTTGCCATCACAAATAAGGCCTAGTCACTGTTGGAAACTTTTTCAAATTTTGCATTTAAGGCCCTCAAAAACTCGAAAAATCGTCCTGAACGCCTGTTTGAAAATGGCCTGTTTGAGCTTGAAAAATTTGAAACAGGATCACACCAAAACGAAAGTTGTGTCCCACATCTCAAACTCCAACTTTTATGTTTTCACATTTGAATGTTCAGTTCAAATTTTTGGAGAAAATTCACAGAGATCAAAGGAGCTCCACGGGTGCCTGCCAGCTCGCCCTGGCGCGCCCTGCTCTGGCCACAGTCTGGCCGCCACGTGGCCGGCGAGCGGCGGAGGCCTTGCCAGGCCGGCCAAGCCGCGGCGACGTCTAGCTTTTGTCCTCGCGTGGGCGTCGGGCTTGCCGTTCCATCACTTCGCGCGCGACAGCACGCTGGCAGCCTCGCGCCGCGGGGAGCGCTATGATGGCGAGCGGAGCTCGGCCATTGGCCGCGGCCGCGCGCGCCACGCCGCGCCGTCCCGCGGCCGAGATTCTCGCTCGCAACGCGCCAAAGCTTCTGTGGCGTATCTCTTCTCGCCCACGCCACGATCCGCGGCGCCCAACCGCTTCGCACGCGCTGCCCGAGCTCGCAGGCGCACTCATGGCGGCCTGCGTGCCCGAGCCGTGCACGCGAGCGACCCCGGGCAGCTCAGCCCACTTTTGCGTGCTCCAACACTTCACCGAACCGCCTTGCACCTTCCCTCAGCCAGCACACTACCAATTCTTCTTCTCCGCGCTCGCGCACTACGTCGTCAACCTCCAGCCGCGAGAACCGAGCTCGAGTGTCAGAGCATATTCGCCCTCGTCCCTCCACCATTCCCAAATTCCTCGCACACAGAGCTAGACCACTTCCTTAGCTTCCTTTTCCCCCACTTCTCTTGAGCTCCCCTCAATTCCCCGGCGAGAAATCGGGATTTCCCCCAAATCCCCATTTCCGGCCGCCAGAGCAGCCCCACGTCGAGCGACCCCTTCGAGCCATCCCCAAGGCCAACCGAGCATCCCAACAGCTCCGCCAAGTCCCACTGGTGCTCACGAACCCCTCCAACCCCGGTGAAAGCCACCGACCTCGCCGGAGTTGAAGCCGCGGCGGCCGCACCGCCACTGCTCCGTTGCCGGCGACCTCCGAGCCTCCTCCGGCGACCTCCGAGCCTCCTCCGGCCTCCCAACCGCCACCATTCGACTCGTGGTGAGCTGCTCGTTCTTTTCCCCCACCTCTCCGACTTCCTCCCACCGTCGTTTGGCCCGCGCAACGCTGTCGACGAGCCAAGGGCATATCTTCATCTTCTTCCTTTTCGCAGGGTTCCTAGTGAAAGAAGTCAGAGACCTGTTCGTAAGGTTTTCAAAAGTTTCAAGGGTCGCGGCGTAAAAAGATTCTTAAGGTTTAGTTCATTTTCCCGAAATCTTGTAAAATCCACTAAAAATCGTACAAAAATCAGAAAAATACAAAAAAATACTCTCTGGGCTCGTGAGGTTGTAAACTCCAATCTCATGTTAGGATGTATACACTTTTGGTGAACAGTTTTTGAATTAAAATTCAAACTCAGTTTTTAGAATCTTGTGCACCATTTCAAATCCTGAGCTCTTCTGGAGTTGAACTTTGGATATGTTGTTTGTAGTGTCTTTAGACTCTTTGTGTCAAGGAGACCAAAAATTATGGACTGTAGCTTCAGTTAGGATTTATTATGTGATTCTTGTACTAGTTTAGTTCTGTAATTATTAAAAATAATCCATGCAGTCAAAAATCACCATCTTTCACCAGAGGTCTAGAAACGTGTTTGCACATGTGGTAAAAATGCTAAACTTAATTTTTGACCCTGTTTAGACTAGCAAATAAATAGATGTTGGTTTTCGGATAGAAAATTATTGAGGACTGTCCAAGGGTTATTTTTAGCCACCACTTGGCCAGAGCCCTTCTTCCACTCATGACTAGCTCAGGTAGAAAAATTTACTGTTTTGGCAGTAATTTTGATTTTATATGAATTAATCTTGTTTTCTGGGACAGCAAATTGTTCCATTTTTAATAAATTCTGTGGATAAAAAGGATGAACAGAAACAGAGAAACAAAAATGAGAAGAAGCTAGAGTAGAATTGAGTTTATAAAGTGAAATAGGTCACTTTTGTTAATTGGAATAAATGTGGAGCATGTGAAGTAAAATTCCAGAACAGCACCCTTGCTTAAAAAAATAATAATTTGAATTGTTTTATATGTGTACACAATCACCATCATGAATACGTAAAAATTTCCACACCCCTTCTCTAATTTTGTGAGGAAGAAAATAGTTCACTAGAATGTCTAGGTGAATATGGCCTTCAAGGCCTTGCTTTTAGATCACTTAAGCAGCCACTATAAAATTGTACATCTCATGTAGAAGGCGCTCTCGCTGAAGGCACCTACCACCTCGTCCCCGCCAACAAAGAAGAAGTCCCCGAGGGCGGTGCCAACATCGTCGCGGTCAAACCAGAGCCTGACAGTTAGCTAGCTCAAGAAGGCAAGCCCCGGAGCATAACCTAACTTTTAATCGAGCAACTATGAATTTATTTATGCTTGTGCATTTACGTTCTAGGTGTTGTATGAATACCCTAGTTGCATGATTGTAGTACCTATGGTTGGAAATAATAGTATGCTAGGATCGGTAGAGCAATGCTTTTAGGACCGTTACAAGTCGAGTGATTTCCTGTCACTCGCAAGATATAGGAGTTGTTTGTCTTTACTTATGTTGGAATCATAAGGATGGACGGGTGGGATGGTATGTGTAGATCTCCCGTCCGTGTATGATAATTGGATTAAGGTCGAAACGTGTGGTTCTGTGTGTCAAGTTTTTGAACGTACCACATGCATGCCGACCTATGGGAATTGGTAAGCCCGGTACCAGATTGAAGCAGCTAGGACGGATAGCCATCTCTCCTTGGAAACATTTTGTTTCCCCTGCCGTACACTTGTGGATATATGCGTGATGCCGTGAGTGAAGCGGTAAACCTTTATCCTAAGGGAGTGGACCCGGCGCCGAATTGTGGATTGATGGGAAAGGTTGGAAAGTGCTTGTGCCTTTTCTAGCAAGCATTGTCCGTGTGTGTTGGGTTTCCCCTGGCCAGGTAGCAAAATTCGGTTTGAACTATCCGCTTCTCGCGGTTAATGAGACTGCTTGACCGCTGTGCTGCATTGAGTAACAAGTGGAACTATGAGGATGATGAACTTGTTGTATGTACTAAATTGTATTGCACCACTTGTATGCTTAGAGAGGATGCTAATCTAGAATGGTTAACACTACTAGAATTTGATGCTAAAATCATGAAAATAAGGATCCACTCTTAGTTGCTTTTGGCAAAACAAACCCACTAGCCAAAAGCCTCTCATGTCTAGAAGTCGGTGAAGTAGTTACACCCGACGGATAAGCCTTGCTGAGTATTAGTATACTCAGCCTTGCTTGTGGCTATTTATTTCAGGTACTGTTATGGATGTGGCAGTCGATTCCATCACTTGGCCTACCCAGGTTCCTCCTTGCTGGCATGTCGAGTGGGTTCCGTCCTCTTCCAAGGATCGGGAGGAGTAGCACCATGCCGGCTTCATCGTGGTGTTGCTATGTATCGTCGCTAGTTTTAATATTCCGCTGCAATGAACTCTCGTACTCTGATTTGGAATTCGAACTTGATTTGTAATAAGTTTATGATACCATTTATGTATGTTGAAATTGTGGAATGTTGTAATTTCTGGGACTCACCTTCGTGTGGGCGCGCGTGTTGTTTCGATCATGAAAGTACGTGGTTAATCGGGTATAATCCGACGGCGCTCCAGCTTATTCTGGATTAAGTGCCTGACTGCTTGATTAGCGGTCCATGGGTACTTAACTTGGAATAATTTCGGAGTGGTCCGCCACAGCTGGCATTAGAGCCGAAACATGCGCACCAGAGAGAGCAACAAACCCTAAATAAACATTTTTGAATAAAACTTGCCAACTCTTACTTCCGCCGCGCGCTTGTGATGGAAGGTTATCCATAGGACCGCTAAGGACGTTATATAGAGTGTGAAGCCTATGTGGGTTAAGGGATCACGATATGATAGGTGGCTAATTATATATTATACTGACTCCCAGCACATTTCATTTTCTCATTTACTTTACGCAATGGTGGGCGCAAGGTACGGCGATTGCTGTAACGTACCACGGCACTATATGAAAATATAGTGGCGGCACATAGTCAATACGCTTTCGTGAGTGCTGGCACGAAAGGTTGATTATAAATGTTCTGGAATGGAAATTTTCTGCAGGTACACTAACCACGATTCCGTAAGTTGAACGGTTAGAAAAATTCGGCTAGTTAATATAGGGAGAGACGAATATTGCCTAGCCACCGGCACTAACTTCGTAGGCCAAAAGTTTATTGGCACGCATGTTGGTGAGAACGAATAGGCCGCTCATGCATTTTAATTCACTGAAACTTTATTAAACCATAATGCATGACCATTGAATTACCCGTTATCAAAATTTGAATAACAACCGGAAATTGTGCTGAAACTTTGCCGAAAACAGTTCTGTTTGCATCGTCGTTTCGAACCTGAAAACTTTGTCAAAGGAAAAAGTGTTCAACATGAAAGTTGTCATAAATGTTATCTAGTTTGTACTGTAGAAATTTCAGCAAATTTGGTTTAGTAGAATGAGAGTTATGCTTAAAATGGTAACCCCCTGTCTGCTGGAATTTTCTGGGAACAGTGAGTTAAAAATTGAATTTTACATCATCTTAACGACGGTTTCTGCTCAAACCTTCAACATGAAATTTGTTGGGAATTACTTAAACAATGATCTGGCCAAATTTGGAAATTTTTGAGTTTGTAGATGTCGAGTTCTATAATTTTTATTACACTGTCCAGAAACTGTTTTTATTTTTCTTTGGCGCTAACCGGTTCTCACACTTGACCTTTTTGTTCAGATGGACGGCCATGCTGACCTTGCTAGCTACCCCAATGACGTCTCCTTTTCAGACTGTCTAGGATGAGAGGGTTTTCCTAGCATCCTTTGGTCCGTTTTACAGGCGCTTGATTACCCAACCCCGCCACAATATGAGAGAACCATCCTCCGTGACCGAGGTGTGACTCGATCCCGAGTGCATTTGGTGGTGCACCGCCACCCACCGTGTCCCAGCTCTCCCACATGGAGTGTGGAAGTCCATGGGCATCACATGGAGACCACTTGTGAGATAGTTGCTCTCAATGGGATCAGCTCCTTCTGTGCCCAGAACCAGGACCTTGTGGAGCATCAGCTTCTTGGGCTGTTTCCACCGGCCCAGCCGGACGATGCCCATTGGATGAGACGCTATCTTAGTATGGCGGACCACTCCGAAATTATTCCAAGTTAAGTACCTCGGGACCACTAATCAAGTAGTCAGGCACTTAATCCGGAATAAGCTGGAGCGCCGTCGGATTAAACCCGATTAAACCACGTACTTTTCTCGATCGAAACAACAACACGCCCACACGAAGGTGAGTTCCAGAGATTACAACATTCCACAATTTAACATACATAAATAGGTACCACAGGGTTATTACAAACCGAGTTTGAATTTAAATCAGAGTAGCAAGTTCATTGCAGCGGAAATAAAAACTAACGACGATACAAGTAACACCATGATGAAGCCTGCCACGGTGCTACTCCTCCCGTTCCTCGGCAGAGGACGGAACCCACTCGATGTGCCATCCAGGGGGAACCTGGGTAGGCCAAGTAAGGGCATCGACTGCCACATCCAACATTGTACCTGTAAATAAAAGCCACAAGCAAGGCTGAGTATACTAATACTCAGCAAGGCTTACCCGTCGGGTGAAAACTACATCACCGACATCTAGACAATGAGGGGCTTTTGGCTGGTGGGTTTGTTTGCCAAAATGCAACTAAGAGTAGGTCCTTGCTTTCATGTTTTAGCATCATATTCTAGTAGATTTAACCATTCTAGATTAGCATCCTGTCTAATCATACAAGTGGTGCAATACATTCCATACAACAAGTTCATCAATCTCATAGTTCCACTTGTTACTCAATGCAGCAAGGCGGTCAAGCAGTCTCATTAACCGCGAGAAGCGGACAGTTCGAACCGAATTTTGCTACCTGGCCAGGGGAAACCCAACACACACGGATAATGCTTGCTATAAAAGGTACAAGCACTTCCCAACCTTTCCCATCGATCCACAATTCGGAACCGGGTCCGCTTCCTTAGGATAAAGGTTTACTGCTTCACTCACAGTCTCACGCATATATCCACAAGTGTACGGCAGGGGAAACAAAAGTTTCCAAGGAGAGATGGCTATCGGCCCTAGCTGCTTCAATCTGGTACCGGGCTTACCGATTCCCATATATCGGCATGCATGTGGTACGTTCAAAAACTTGACACACTCAACCACACGTTTCGACCTTAAATCCATTATCATACACGGACAGGAGATCTACATCTACCATCCCGCCCGTCAATCCTTATGATTCCAACATAAGTAAAGACAAGCAACTCCTATGTCTCGCGAGTGACAGGAAATCACTCGACTTGTAACGGACCTAAAGTAATGCCCTATCGATCCTTTCATACTAGTGTTGCAAGTCATAGGTACTAGAAATGTGCAGCTAAGGTATTCAATCAACTCCTTGAAACGTAAATGCACAAGCATAGAGATTTCATAGATGCATAAACTTTAAAGGTTAGGTTATGCTCCGGGGCTTGCCTTCTTGCTCTAGCTGGGGGTTAGCCTCCGGGTTGACTTCTACTTCGTTGGCACCTCCCTCCGGGATTCCTTCACCATCGGCGGGGATGAGATGGTAGGTGCCGTCCGGAATAACGCCTTCTACATGAGATGCATAACTTAAGGTGGCTGCCTATTGATTCCAAAACTAAGGCCTTGAAGGCCATATTCACCTAGACACGCTAAAGTACTACTCACTTCTTCATAAAATTAGAGAAGGGGGTGTGTGGAAAATTTTACACATCTTTGATGGTGATTGTGTACATATATAAAAGAATTTCTATTTATTATTTTGTAGGTTGGGTGCTGTTCTGAAATTTTAACCCTTTCCATGTTATATTTTATTTAATCAACAAAAGCTCTATTCTTTTATATAACTCAATTTCACCTTAATTTCTTCTCATTTTTGTTTCTCCTTTTCTGTTCATCATTTTTATCTATAAACTTTATGACAGCTACTGGAGTATAAGAGCTAGGCTCACTCCAAAATTTAGCTAAATCTGAGCTACACAAAATTTATTAAAATTAGTACAATCTGCTGCCTGCAGAAACAAAATAAATTCATATAAAATCGAAAATACATCCAAATCAGGAAATTTTCCTACCAGAGCTAGTCATAAGTGCAAGGAGGGCTCTGGCCAAGTAGTGGCTCAAAACAACCCTTGGACAGTCCTCAATAAATTTCTATCCAAAAACACACATCTATTTATTTGCTAGTCTACACAGAGCAAAAATTAAGTTTGGCATTTTTAACAGATGTGCTAACAAGTTTTAGGCCTCCGGAGAAAAATGGTGATTTTTCACTGCATGGATTATTTTTAACAATTTCTGCACTGCAAAAAGACAGAAAACACAAATTAATTCATAACTGAAGCTACAGTCCATATTTTTATGTTCCCTTCGGACACAAGGTGTACAAAGTCACTACAAACAACATATCCAAAGCTCAGCCCTAGCAGAGCTCGGGATTTGAAATGGTGCACAAGTTTCTAAATTCACAGTTTGAATTTTAAATCAAAATTGGTTCACCAAAAGTATACACATGCTTAAATGAGATTGGAGTTTACAATCTCACGAGTCCAGGGAGTATTTTTGTGCATTTTTCTGATTTTTGTACGATTTTTAGTGGATTTTACAAGATTCGGGAAAAATAGATCTAGGTTTAAGAATCTTTTTACGCTGTAAACCCTAGAACTTTCAAAACCTTACAAACCAGTCCCTGACTTTTGCGCAGAGGACCATAGAAAAACGAAGACGATGAACTTTGGTCCTTGGCTCGTCGCCGGAGTTGCGCCGGCCAAACGACGGCGAGCTAGGGTCGGGGATGTGGGGGAAAAGCACCAGGGGCTCACCACGGGTCGATTGGTGACGGTTGGGAGGCCGGGGGATGCTCGGAAGATGGCCGGCGGTGATGCAGTGGCGGCGCGGTCGCCGCGGCTTCTACGCCGGTGAGGGTAGTGGGTCTCGTCGGGGTTGGAGGGGTCCTAGAGCACCAGTGGAGCTCGGGGAAGCTGTTGGCGTGCTCGGTTGACCTCGGGGACGGCTCGGCGTAGGGTCTCGTCGTGAGGGTGCTCCGGCGGCCAAAAAATGGAGATTGGGGGAAATCTCGATTTCTCGCCGGAGAAGCGATGATAGCTCGAGAGGAGTGGGGGAACGGGAGGCTAGTGAAGGGGTCTAGCTTCGTGCGCGAGGAATTTGGGAATGGTGGAGAGTGTAGGGCGAAATTCGTCTCGAAGCTCGGCTCGGTCCGTGCGGCGCGAGGTGGAAGACGACGGAGCGAGCGCGAGGAAGTGGAAATGGCTAAGTGTGGACTGAGGGGGAAGGAGTGTGAGTGCTCGGTGGGGTGCTTGGGCACGCTAGAGGGGGGGTCGTGCAGCCTTGGGAGCGTGCGCGCGGAGTAATGGCCGACGTGACGCGCCATTGAAGCGCTGAGCTCGAGCAGAGCGCGAGCGCGGGGTTGGCCGAGGAGGATTGAGGCGTGGAGCAGTGGAAGATCTCCTGCACAGCGTCTTGGCGCGGAGCGGAGGAGAATCTGCCGCGGAGCGGCACAGCGCGACGCGCGCGCGTGCGGCCACGGCGGTGCCCGACCGCCATGATGGCGTTCGCGCGGCGCGAGGCGAAGCGAGCGGACGAGCGGCGATGTGACGACGCGGACAGCTCGGACAAGCGCTCGAGGACAAGTGCCACCCGACGCCGTGGCTCGGCCAGCTCGGCGCAGCCTCCGCCGCTCGCCGGCCACGTGGCGGCCGGCTCCCGGCCGGAGCAGGGGCGCGCCAGGGCCACTGTTGGCGCCCGTGGAGCTCCTTTTTCCCTTTTGAATTTTCTCCAAAAATTTGAACTGAACATGAAAAAGTGTGAAAATAAAAGTTGGAGTTTGAGAGGTGGGACACAACTTTCTTTTTGGGGTGAACCTGAAATTTCAAATTTTTCGAGCTCAAACAACCCAAATTCAAAAAGGTGTTCAGATTGGTTTTTCAAGTTTTTGAGGGACTAAACTGCAAACTTTTCAAAAGTTCCAAACAGTGACTAGGCCTTATTTGTGATGAAAAACAACTTTTATTTTTGGAGATTTTCAAGTTTAGTACAAAATTCTTGAGTTTTCAGTTGGGTGTCAAACAACCCTTGTTTTTGAATTTCAATTGGAATTTTTGATGGATTTTTGAATTCCAACCCATAATTCCCTTTTGCACTTGTTCTATGTGTAATTTTAATACTTTTTCATCAGAGATGTCACACTTAGCTCACCTTTGAGGATGGCGGAGAACCCCGTCGCTGCAGCTGCACTCTTGATGAGATGGATCCAGGCTTATCACCGGCTGCAGGCACTTTTGGGGCGGTCACAGAGTGAGGTACTCCACCTTGCCATTGATATGTCTGTTCGTGCCCGCGACATTGGGATAGATAGGACGTCTTTGTCCATAGAGGTGAGCACCAGGGATGCCATGATTGCATATTTGGAAAGGCAATTGACCGACCTCCACATAGCGCACAACAATGTCCACAACGAGCTAGTCCAAACAAGGGAGGAGCTTGAGAACGTGCAGGGTGTCTTGGAGCATGCCAATGCCATGCTAGCCACCCATGATGCTCAGCACCTTCTTGAGGAGGGTGGAGAGCCTGGGGAAGGAGAGGCCCCTGATTCCGACATGGACACCGAGGATGACATGCCGCCCCTTCCAGCTCCACCGTCTCCCATGGGCAGCGAGGCTACCGCTAACAACCTAGATGATTTCTAGAAGCTGCAGTAGTGAGATTACTCCTCCGCATAGCCTAAATTTTGGCTTCATGATGTAATAGGCTAGATGGAGTTGAGTTTCCCTCTAATCTTTTGAAACAATGTAATTCAATTGGTGTGGATGTGTGAGCCCAAAACTTGATGAAGGTTGTATGGTTGTGCTGAAAACATTATGCAGCTATCTTTGTTTTAATTATTAATGTATTTTCCACTCACTTCTGGGCTGGGATGTGAACTACAAAGTTGTTCGGAAATTGTCAAACGAAATGCTCACCTAACCCCATTGGTTAAGCGAAATAAAAATGGCGACCAAAACACTACAGCTCGGCCTACTGAAAAATAGAGAGCTAAACTCGAATTTTTCGGCCTAGTTCCAGCCCGAATTTGGTTCTGAGCCAAACATGAATGTTGTAGAGTATGAAATTTGCGAGCTACTGACCAAATTGGAGCATCTGACTTGATTTCTACCGGGAGATATGATTTTTCTTCTGAAACTGCCTGCTGATATGTTGTCCTTACGCAGTAAACTTCATTATATTGGCACGTTCTACCTTGTCATTGATTTATGCAAGCTTATGAAATATGGCTAATACAAGTACCTACTGCAGATGGCTATCACTCGCAGAGGTCACGATGCTAGCGGCTCCAACGCTAACCAGCAGGGGTCGGAAGGGCAGCAACAGCCACTACCACCTTCGCCACCGCAGCAACCTCCGACGTGGCAACAATTGTATGCCACTCAGACAGAGATTCTCCAATCTGCAGCATCAACAACAAATGATGCAGCAGCAGATGCAGCGACAAGGAGGTCAACGGGCCCCTCAACCTCAAGTGGCTCGGTATGAGGACTTCTTGGCTACACACCCGCCGGTGTTCTCCAGAGCCGAGGAGCCCTTGGAAGCTGATGCATGGATTCGAGCCATCGAATCCAAGTTCTCCATTTTGACCACGCCTTGCACTCCCAACCGCAAGGTGGTCTTCGCAGCGCAGCAACTCCGCGGCACAGCTCTCCTGTGGTGGGAGAACTACCTGGCCCTGCAGCAGGAGAACCACGTTATTGAGTGGGAGGAGTTCAAAGCTGCTTTCAAAGCCCACCACATTCCTGCTGGCTTGGTCGAACGGAAGTTAAGTGAGTTCCTGGCACTGACCCAGGGTACCTGCACTGTGCTCCAGTACGCCCAGGCCTTCAATGGTCTGTGCCCATATGCGGGTCATCACGCCGACTCTGATGTGAAGAAAATGGAGGGGTTTCGACGTGGCCTCAACACCAAGCTCAAGGCCCAACTGACCACCACCCGAGTTGCCACATATGGCGAACTTGTGAACATCGCCATTGCCCAGGAAGATGCTAACATGGTGCATAGGGCTGAGAAGAAGAGGAAGGCTCCCGCTGGACCTTCGAGTGCACAGCCACAGAGGTTCCGCCTGGTTCCCCCGACTGCACCACAAGGGCAGCCAAGGGCACCTCATGGAGGACGATGGGTTGCTAGGCCACCACAGCAGGGTGCGCCCCGTTTTCCTCCACCGCCGCAGCAGCAACAGGCGCCGAGGCAGAACGTGCAGCAGCCGTCCCGTCCTGGAGCTGGCGACTAGTGCTTCAAGTGTGGCAGCAGCAGTCACTTCATCAAGGACTGCCCGCAAAACAAGCCCCAGACCCAGCGTCCTGGAAATCAGCAAAGCAAGGGCAAGCAGCAGCGTGTGCAAGTCAGGCAAGGAAGGCTTAACTACACCACCTTGGCTGACCTACCTGAGGGAGCACCGGATATGATTGGTACCTTCCCTATCCACAACAAACCTGCTATGATATTGTTTGATTCTGGGGCCACACATAGTTTTATAAGCACAAGATTTCATGCAAAATGTGGGTTAAAATCTTACCATACCAAATCAGCATATGTGATATCAACAGCGGGAGGTAAAATAGCATCCAACCAAGTCACTCGAAAAGTACCAATCAGGCTGGGTAGTAAAGTGTTTCCTACTGGTTTAATTCTGCTTGGGATGTAAGGGATTGATATTGTTTTGGGGGCAAATTGGATGACTCAACATAAGGTTGTGCTAGATGTTGCTGAACGAGTTGTGGAAATAAACTCGCCTACACATGGCCCTAGTGCACAATATCTGCCACAACGGAATTGTGCCAATGCTTGTGCTTACACAATGGTAGAAACGCAACTAAAAGACATTTCGGTGGTATGTGAGTATGCCGATGTTTTTCCGTATGACTTACCTGGAATGCCGCCGGATAGGGACATTGAATTTGTGATTGAACTTCAACCTGGCACAGCACCTATATCAAGAGACCCTATAGAATGCCACCAAATGAATTGGCTGAATTAAAAATTCAACTCCAGGAACTGCTAGAAAAGGGTTTCATCCGTCCTAGTGTGTCACCTTGGGGTTGCCCAGCTATCTTTGTGAAGAAGAAGGATCATTCTTTGAGGTTGTGTATTGATTACCGGCCTCTCAATGCGGTGACCATCAAGAATAAGTATTCACTTCCCCGCATTGATGTCCTTTTTGATCAACTAGCTGGTGCCAGAGTGTTCTCCAAGATTGATCTTCGCTCTGGCTATCACCAAATAAAAATTTGACCTTGTGACATTCCGAAGACTGCCTTTTCCACCCACTACGGACTTTATGAATTCTTGGTCATGTCATTTGGGCTGACAAATGCCCCTGCCTACTTCATGTATCTCATGAATTCGGTTTTCATGTCCGAGCTTGACAAGTTCATGGTGGTTTTCATTGATGACATTCTCATATATTCCAAGAATGAGGAAGAGAATGCCGAGCACCTTCGCATTGTTCTTCAAAGATTGAGAGACCATCAACTCTACGCCAAGTTATCAAAATGTGAATTCTGGCTAGAGAGTGTGAAATTCTTAGGCCACACGGTTTCCAAGGCTGGTATATCCGTGGATCCAACCAAGGTGCAAGAGGTGATGGATTGGCAACCACCTACCTCTGTCCATGAGATTCGGAGTTTTCTGGGTCTAGCCGGTTACTATCGCTGCTTCATTCCGGACTTCTCTCGGATTTCTAAACCCATGACCGAACTCTTAAAAGAAGGGAGTCAAATTTGAGTGGAGTGACAAATGTGACGAAGCTTTCCACACTTTGAGAAAACATTTAACTTCAGCCCCAGTTTTAGCTCAACCCGACAGCACCAAGCCCTATGATGTCTATTGCGATGCTTCAGGCACCGGACTTGGCTGCGTTCTTATGCAAGAGAACCGAGTCATTGCTTACACTTCTCGAGAACTCCGGCCTCATGAGAAAAATTACCCTACGCATGATCTTGAGTTAGCAGCGGTTATTCATGCTCTCAAGATATGGAGGCACTATCTGATGGGTGTTCCATGCAACGTATACACCGACCACAAGAGCCTCAAATATGTCTTCACTCAGGCACATTTGAGCATGAGGCAGCGAAGATGGTTAGAGTTAGCAAAGGACTATGATCTTAGTGTGCACTATCACCCAGGGAAGGCTAATGTGGTTGCGGATGCACTAAGCCGCAAGGCTCGCTGTCACTACCTATCCGTGGAGTCCTACGCTGGCACCTTGTGCTATGAAATGGCAAAGCTCAATTTGGAGATTGTTCCTCATGAGTATTTCAACCATATCTCTGTCGAGCCAACCTTGCATGATCAAATTGTTGAAGCCCAACTAAATGATGCAAAGATTAAAATCCTTAAGAGGAAATTGGCAAAAGAGAAGGTGAAGGAAAAATATAAGTGTTTCCGGCTAGATGGGCAGGGAGTGATGTGGTTTGGACATCGAATAGTAGTGCCCAAGAACACTAAACTCCGAAGGAAAATTATGGATGAAGCCCATCTCTCCAAATTTTCTATCCATCCCGGTAGCACCAAAATGTACCAAGATCTAAAACAAAACTTTTGGTGGACTAGGATGAAGCGGGAGATTGCCACGTTTGTGTCGGAATGTGACACGTGTCAGCGGGTAAAGGCTAGCCACTTGAAGGTAGCAGGCACTCTCCAACCTCTACCTATTCCCTCATAGAAGTGGGAAGATATAAGCATGAACTTCATTGTTGGACTTCCCAGGACCCCGCAAGGGCATGACTCCATATGGGTAATTGTGGACCGCCTCACCAAGACCGCACATTTTATTCCGGTCAATACCTCTTATGCCGCTAGGAGGTATGCTGAAATCTATTTGGAACGAATCGTCTGTCTACATGGGGTACCCAAGATGATAATTTCAGATCGTGGTACTCAATTTGTGGCACGCTTTTGGGAACAATTGCAATTGTCCCTAGGCACAAGACTGATCCGTAGTTCAGCATATCACCCTCAAACCGATGGGCAGACAGAAAGGGTGTATCCAATCCTTGAAGATATGCTTCGAGCTTGTGCTATCCATTATGGGAAGAATTGGGAGAAATGTCTGTCTCTCGCTGAATTCTCCTATAACAACAGCTACCAAGCAAGTCTTAAAATGGCACCTTTCGAAGCCTTGTATGGTAGAAGATGTCGGACACCGTTGTGTTGGTCCCAGGAGGCAAGAGGTACACATATGGCCCTGACCTTGTGAAGGAAGCGGAAGAAAAGGTTAGGATCATCCGTGAAAATTTGAGAACCGCACAATCACGGCAAAAGAGTTACTTTGATCAAAGGCGGAAGCCCCTTCAGTTCGAAGCCGGCGATCATGTGTATCTCAAGGTCTCCCCGACCAAGGGCGTGCAAAGGTTTGGATTAAAAGGAAAACTTGCACCTCGCTACATTGGCCCCTATGAAATCACTCAACAATGTGGACTGGTAGCGTACCGTGTGAAGCTTCCCGAGAAGCTCTCCGCCGTGCACAATGTATTCCATGTCTCCCAACTCAAGAAATGTCTTCGTGTTCCGACCGAGGATGTTGAGCAAGAAGAACTCTCGGTTGAACTGGATCTTTCTTATGATGAGCATCCCATCAAGGTCCTCGATGAGAAGGAGAGAAAGACGCGAAGAAGAGAAGTTAAAATGTATAAAATCCAGTGGAGTCATCACTCCGAGGACGAAGCCACATGGAAAACCGAAGACTATCTTCAGAAGAACTTCCCCGATATCCTTCCTAAGACCAAGGTACCTTTTTCCCTACCATGTCCCTAAGCACAGTTGAATCTCAGGACGAGATTCCTTTGAAGGGGGGGGTAGGCTGTGACATCCTTGATATTAGTACATTAAAAACACAATTAAAATAGGATAAAAGGGTAGCAATGGTGGTAGCACACCAAAATTGATCAAAAATTCAAAATTTAAATTCAAAACAAAGACCTTTTTGACACCCAACTGAAATCTAAAGAATTTTGTACTAAACTTAAAAATCTCACAAATAAGGCCTAGTCAGTGTTGGAAACTTTTTCAAATTTTGCATTTAAGCCCCTCAAAAACTCGAAAAACCGTCTTGAACGCCTGTTTGAAAATGGCCTGTTTGAGCTTGAAAAATTTGAAATTTCAGGTTCACACCAAAAAGAAAGTTGTGTCCCACATCTCAAACTCCAACTTTTATTTTTGCACATTTGAATGTTCAGTTCAAATTTTTGGAGAAAATTCACAGAGATCAAAGGAGCTCCACGGGTGCCTGCCAGCTCGCCCTGGCGCGCCCTGCTCCGGCCGCAGTCCGGCCGCCACGTGGCCGGCGAGCGGCGGAGGCCTCGCCAGGCCGGCCAAGCCGCGGTGGCATCTAGCTTTTGTCCTTGCGCGGGTGTCAGGCTTCCCGTTCCATCACTTCGCGCGTGACAGCACGCTGGCAGCCTCGCGCCGCGCGGAGCGCCATGATGGCGAGCGGAGCTCGGCCGCTGGCCGCGGCCGCGCACGCCGCGCAGCGCCATCCCGTGGCCGGGATTCTCGCTCGCAACGCGCCAAAGCTTCTGCGGCGTATCTCCTCTCGCCCACGCCACGATCCGCGGCGCCCAACCGCTTCGCGCGCGCTGCGCGAGCTCGCAGGCGCACTCATGGCGGCCTACGTGCCCGAGCCGTGCACGCGAGCGACCCCGGGCAGCTCAGCCCACTTTTGCGTGCTCAGACACTTCACCGAGACGCCTTGCACCTTCCCTCAGCCAGCACACTACCAATTCTTCTCCTCCGCGCTCGCGCACTTCGTCGTCAACCTCCAGCCGCGAGAACCGAGCTCGAGTGTCGGAGCAAATTCGCCCTCGTCCCTCCACCATTCCCAAATTCCTCGCACACAGAGCTAGACCACTTCCTTAGCTTCCTTTTCCCCCACTTCTCTGGAGCTCCCCTCAATTCCTCGGCGAGAAATCGGGATTTCCCCAAAATCCCCATTTCCGGCCGCCGGAGCACCCCCACGTCGAGCGACCCCTTTGAGCCATCCCCCAGGCCAACCGAGCATCCCAACAGCTCCGCCAAGTCCCACTGGTGCTCATGAACCCCTCCAACCCCGGTGAAAGCCACCGACCTCGCCGGAGTTGAAGCCGCGGCGGCCGCACCGCCACTGCTCCGTCGCCGGCGACCTCCGAGCCTCCTCCGGCCTCCCAACCACCACCATCCGACTCGTGGTGAGCTACTCGTTCTCTTCCCCCACCTCTCCAACTTCCTCCCACCGTTGTTTGGCTGGCGCAACGCCGTCGACGAGCCAAGGGCGTATCTTCATCTTCTTCCTTTTCGCAGGGTTCCCAGTGAAAGAAGTCAGGGACCTGTTCGTGAGGTTTTCAAAAGTTTCAAGGGTCACGGCGTAAAAACATTCTTAAGGTTTAGTTCATTTTCCCAAAATCTTGTAAAATCCACTAAAAACCGTACAAAAATCAGAAAAATACACAAAAATACTCCCTGGACTCGTGAGGTTGTAAACTCCAATCTCATGTTAGCATGTATACACTTTTGGTGAATAGTTTTTGAACTAAAATTCAAATTCAGTTTTTAGAATCTTGTGCACCATTTCAAATCCTGAGTTCTTCTGGAGCTGAACTTTGGATATGTTGTTTGTAGTGTCTTTAGACGCTTTTTGTCCAAACGAGACCAAAAATTATGGACTGTAGCTTCAGTTAGGATTTATTATGTGATTCCTGTACTAGTTTAGTTCTGCAATTATTAAAAATAATCCATGCAGTAAAAAATCACCATCTTTCATCAGAGGTCTAGAAACTTGTTTGCACATGTGGTAAAAATGCTAAAATTAATTTTTGACCCTGTTTAGACTAGAAAATAAATAGATGTTGGTTTTTGGATAGAAAATTATTGAGGACTGTCCAAGGGTTATTTTTAGCCACCACTTGGCCAGAGCCCTTCTTCCACTCATGACTAGCTCTGGTAAAAAAAATTTCTGTTTTGGCAGTAACTTTGATTTTATATGAATTAATCTTGTTTTCTGGGACAACAAATTGTTCCATTTTTAATAAATTCTGTGTAGCTCAGTTTTAGCTAAATTTTGTAGTGAGCCTAACCCTTATACTCCAGTAGGTGTCATAAAGTTTGTGGATAAAAAGGATGAACAGAAACAGAGAAACAAAAATGAGAAGAAACTAGAGTAGAATTGAGTTTATAAAGTGAAATAGGCCACTTTTGTTAATTGGAATAAATGTGGAGCATGTGAAGTAAAATTCCAGAGCAGCACCCTTGCTTAAAAAAATAATAATTTGAATTGTTTTATATGTGTACACAATCACCATCATGAATACGTAAAAATTTCCACACCCCTTCTCTAATTTTGTGAGGAAGAAAATAGTTCACTAGAATGTCTAGGTGAATATGGCATTCAAGGCCTTGCTTTTAGATCACTTAAGCAGCCACTATAAAATTGTACATCTCATGTAGAAGGCGCTCTCGCTAACGGCACCTACCACCTCGTCCCCGTCGACGAAGAAAAAGTCCCCGAGGGCGGTGCCAACATCGTCGCGGTCGACCCTGAGCCGGACAGTCAGCTAGCTCAAGAAGGCAAGCCCTGGAGCATAACCTAACTTTTAATCGAGCAACTATGAATTTATTTATGCTTGTGCATTTACGTTCTAGGTGTTGTATGAATACCCTAGTTGCATGATTATAGTACCTATGGTTGGAAATAATAGTATGCTAGGATCCGTAGAGCAATGCCTTTAGGACCGTTACAAGTCGAGCGATTTCCTGTCACTCGTGAGATATAGGAGTTATTTGTCTTTACTTATGTTGGAATCATAAGGATGGACGGGCGGGATGGTATGTGTAGATCTCTCGTTCGTGTATGATAATTGGATTAAGGTCGAAACGTGTGGTTCTGTGTGTCAAGTTTTTGAACGTACCACACGCATGCCGACCTATGGGAATCGGTAAGCCCGGTACCAGATTGAAGCAGCTAGGACCGATAGCCATCTCTCCTTGGAAACATTTTGTTTCCCCTGCCGTACACTTGTGGATATATGCGTGATGCCGTGAGTGAAGCGGTAAACCTTTATCCTAGGGGAGTGGACCCAGAGCCGAATTGTGGATTGATGGGAAAGGTTGAAAAGTGCTTGTGCCTTTTCTAGCAAGCATTGTCAGTGTGTGTTGGGTTTCCCCTGGCCAGGTAGCAAAATTCGGTTCGAACTGTCCGCTTCTCGCGGTTAATGAGACTGCTTGACCGCTGTGCTGCATTGAGTAACAAGTGGAACTATGAGGATGATGAACTTGTTGCATGTACTAAATTGTATTGCACCACTTGTATGCTTAGAGAGGATGCTAATCTAGAATGGTTAACACTACTAGAATTTGATGCTAAAATCATGAAAATAAGGATCCACTCTTAGTTGATTTTGGCAAAACAAACCCACTAGCCAAAAGCCTCTCATGTCTAGAAGTCGGTGAAATAGTTTCACCCGATGGGTAAGCCTTGCTGAGTATTAGTATACTCAGCCTTGCTTGTGGCTATTTATTTCAAGTACTGTTATGGATGTGGCAGTTGATTCCATCATTTGGCCTACCCAGGTTCGTCCTGGCTGGCATGTCGAGTGGGTTCCGTCCTCTTCCGAGGATCGGGAGGAGTAGCACCATGCCGGCTTCATCGTGGTGTTGCTATGTATCGTCGCTAGTTTTAATATTCCGCTGCAATGAACTCTCGTACTCTGATTTGGAATTCGAACTTGGTTTGTAATAAGTTTATGATACCATTTATGTATGTTGAAATTGTGGAATGTTGTAATTTCTGGGACTCACCTTCGTGTGGGCGCGCGTGTTGTTTCGATTGTGAAAGTACGTGGTTAATCGGGTATAATCCGACGGCGCTCCAGCTTATTCCGGATTAAGTGCCTGACTGCTTAATTAGCGGTCCATGGGTACTTAACTTGGAATAATTTCGGACTGGTCCGCCACAAAAACTCCACCTAAATGGCACTAAAAGTGTTTAGTTAATGAGCACCAACAATCCCCCCATGCTTAAACCTTGCTCGTCCTCGAGTAAGTCCAAGAGCCTTGGTTAATATCGAAATCAGCGTTGCCCTTTAATGTCTTCCCTACACTTAGTCATACACAACAAGACGTATTGCTCTCTCAAGTGTTTAGCATTTAGGTTTCAAATTGTGACCAGCTACTTTTTATTATGGAAGATAGACTAGCAATAAAGAACAAGCCACACTAAAAAAATAAATGCAGTGCTCTCAAACTTAAGTGAACTTCAAACCTTTACCTTGTTATATCGTGAAGAGTTTTTCACAATATGCATATCAAACACAAGTGAGGTTCTCTTGCAATAGCTCATGCAAACGCTCGTCTCATCAAGTCACTCAAGACTACACTAGATTGTTTACAACCTATTCTACTTATATATGAAAGAGGAAGGTATATGTGGAGCTTGCTAGGTAAAAACAATCCTAGCAAAACATTATACTTGAAATATTGTCAAATTAAGAGAGAGGTATATGGGAATTACCGAGACTAGTCAAAAAAAAAAGGCCATGGAAAATAATGTTTGAGAGGGGGAGAGATGGAACTCACACTTTTTAGATAAGTGGACATGTCCAAGTGGCAAATGGGTGATCCCGAGACACAAATGAAGTTCTCGTTATCGGATTGCACATGGTTGGAATATTTGAGTATGGATTTGTCTTAATGGTGCTTGGAAATTAAATAGAGTGAAAAGAACTAAGAGCACTTTATTCTTTTTTTTTCTTTCTTGTCTTTTTTATTTTGACATGCCTTGTGAGCATGTGGCATACCTTCTTTGGGCATGCATCTTTTATTATATTTTTTTCTTTCCCTTTTTTCTTTTTGCTCCTTAGAACTTTCACAACATGATACTTACCCGGTGATGACTTCTCCCCCCATGCTTGAACGATGCTTGTCCTTGAGCATAAAAGAGTGGGAAAATGACCACAGAGGTAAGTATAAAATATATTTACTCTCTAGAATTTATTCCATACTCAAATTGGGTTGTGGTCAACGAGGTAATCACAAAAAGATATTTGGGTTTTTGGGTGGATGCCTAGTGAAGCTTGTGAATTTCTAACGTGAAAACTCACAATTCATGGGCAAAAAGGCTAGCATTAAAAAGTTTACACAAAAGAATGACCAACTTATTAGTCTCGTACCATAGAAATCAATACTAATTCAACTCATCAAAATACAAGTTTGCAATCTAAAGGTTTCATCATGAAGAGATTCACAAATGTAGATAGCATAGGAATTAATTTTCAATAAAACAATACAAGGTATAAGGTCATCAGTAAACTTAAATAAAAGAGCAATCATATATATGCGGGTCTTAGAATCTAGTCATTTAACCTCCGCAAATAAAAGAGCCGGTATTAAATCATTTAACTCCATTTAATTGAGAGCAAATAGGCAAGTCATATACAACGTGGTGTAGGTAAAACAAGGCGGCAACATTCATCACTTTTTCTAAGCAAAAGATGTCAAGATGTCATCGTGGTGAGCTTGGTGATCAATTTTTATTGAAAATGAAAATGAAACTAGGTTGTACTCCTAGAAGCCATGTTATTAGTCAAGAGAGATACAAAGGTTCCATGCTTTATAGATCTCTCTAAAAACACACAGATAAAAAAAAAGACTCCAATACACTAAAGACCGGGTTGCCTCCCGCAAAGCGCTTCATTTAAAGTCATAGAGCTCGACTTTCTCACATACCTCTTATTGTCACGAAGCCATGGTCCTTCGTGTAAGAATCCTAAGTGTCCATGCAGCTTGATGTCGCCTCTGGTAATCCATCGTAGCTTGTTCGCAACATCTTCAATTGTCGAAGATACACCGCTTGTGCCTTATTTGACAATGCTCTTGGGTTCCTTCTTTTGTTTCAAACCTCTGAATTTGATCATGTATGCTTGATGAAAGCATCACTCATGCTCCTCTTCATCGTTTTCATCGTCATCTCTTCTATCTTGCTCTCAACATGTTGCTCCTGCCTGTTCTTTGTGGATTCTCTCCTATATACTCAACAGAACATATACCAAAATATAGATCTATTAAAAATTTTATGAAATTTCCTTTCCATCGAGTGGTCATTCATCTTAAACGGAGTTCAAACGAGGGAGTTATGCCCGTTTTACTTTTAGCGCTGCGTGCTCTCCAAAAAATTTCAGGACGTACACCCTTCGATGTTTTGGCAATATCCGCTAGTAGGAATCTCCGATTGACTTGATTCTTGATTCGTTGGAACCGTAACTTCATGGAGCTCTTGAATATCTAAAATTATTTTGCTATGTTTCTCTGAGGTAGAGCAGAATTTTGATGAGAACCAAGTCTTCTTGTGAATTGATCCGAAGACGTCGATGATCTTGATCTTGTGGACTTTGGAGCGTCATGTTGTGCATCATTGGGCTTCAAGGTAATCATCATTGATTCACCGGCCTCAATGATGTGTTTTCTCCGTGGTTCTTGCTTTACCCAATGTGTCAAGATCAAAGGAGGCTCTCATGGTTTGGATTGATGATCCGAGAGGTTTCCTTTGTAGATTGCACTTGACTAGAAGCTTCTTGAGCATCCCATTGAAAATATGTGCAACACCATAGTTCTTATAAACTTGTTGCCTCCAGTGCTGGTCAACATCAAATCATCATCTTGTTGTGCACAAGGTCCTCCAATCATCCTTCGACATCATCATCACCTTCTCCGTTGTTCGGAGAGGCCTCTTCTTCGTTGAATTCCTCAATTGTCCTGCACAAAACATGTACCAAAATTCTACTCCATTTAAAGGCTTATGAAATTACCTTTCCAACGAGTGGTCATTCATCCCAAATGGACTCCGGATGAAGATGTTAAAAATTTCAGAACGCGGAGCGTTGAAAGATTTCATCATAACTCTTGGCACCGATCTCCGAAATTAGCGATTCTTGATGCATTGGAAAGAAGACTTGATGGACCTTAAAAATATTCAATGATCTCTTCATGGTACTTCCCTGATCATGGATGAAAAACTCATCATAGCTGCAGCATGTTGGAGATGATGGTGATCCGATCACACGATTCTTGGGCATGCCTCATACCTATCACATGAAAAAGAAAATTGTCCTAAAAACATTAGTCTCAAAAATTTATTGACACGGCGGCATATCTTGTTTACTATCTCTCACATCAAAGCGGATCTAGGGTTTATGATATTCTATTGATGAGAACCCCTCGATCACCTTGTTGCAGCGGATGGTGGACTTCTCAAAGCCCGAGTTTAGTGTCTAGCTTTCCACCTGCTTTCAAGGATACAAACAAGAAAACAAGGGTATATGCAATAATAAAATTAGGGTTAGTCCAAAAAGTTAGATAGATCTCCCTAGTGTTCATGTTGCCGATCCCCCGGCAACGGCGCCAGAAAAGCTTGTTGACGGCGCTTAGCCGCATCAATTATGTATCGCAAGTGCACGAGTCGGTTATAGCACTTCCCTTAGAGTATCCCCAAGATTTATCAATCCGTGGACCGACAATAACTTACTAGGGTTTTCTGATGAGGACACTAACGACACCACACGTACACCTACGTCATCTACAATCCAGGCGCCAGAAGATCAAGCGCCAGAAGTCCAGGTGCCAGAAGCTCAGGCGCCATCACCACCTGCACCACCATCTGGGCCAATTACGCAAGCTCGTGCGCGGGAATTGAACTACATAATACTATTGAAGAACGAAGCCCCAGAAGACAAGACGCTGGCCTACTTGAGTGGCCCATTAGGGTTCGGCGCCACCAGGGGCATGGCCCCCCCTCTGGGCGCCCTAGGGGCAAGCGTCCCCCTGGCCGCTAGGGGCATGCACCCCCATCCCTCTTCCTCTATTTATATAGACCTTTCTTCTGTTTTTAGACTAGAGTTTTGTTTTACAAGTTAGCCTCTACTAAACCGGATCACGTGCAAATATGCACTGACCTCATGTAATTTAGGACTCCACCTTCGAGTGATACATAGATTGCTCACCTCTTATTCTTGTTCGTTTTTTTATTACGTAACAGGAATTGATCTTCGTGATCAGGCTGATTTTGTTTCTGCAGGATCGGTAACCACAGGGAGTTGGTTCAGCGATTGCATTGACACGTCGGGTTCGTTCGTTGTAGTCGTATCATGAGGGTCACCTCCCACCAATCGAAGTTATCCCCCACTCACCGAAAGTTCGGGCACTCTAGCTCTATCAAGTGGTATCAGGATTCCAGATTGATCGTTGAGTTTACCGAGTGTTTTTCCTTTGCTACAGTCCATAAAACCAAAACAAAAATAAATTTTCAGGTTAGATCTTTTGTCCGAGCACCCTTTGAGACTTGCACTTTGTTTCAATAATTTGCATTGTTGAATTTGTGTGCATACGCATTCGCTTGTTGCTGGCTACATTGTGTTTTCATTCTCCGTCTTTTCCTTCAACACTAGCGCGCCGCCACCATCTCGCTGCCCCTTGCGTCCATCTTTCCCCACGCACGAAGTTTCCTGTTTTCCTGCCGCAAGTTTTCTTTGCCAAACAAAAAGAAGGACCGTGTCGCTCCGTCTGGATCTCGCGTACGCGCGTTTCCTTCTGTTCGCGCGTACGTCTAGGCCGCGTGAGATTCTGTTCCCTGCCTTGTTTTCTGTTTTAGCAAGTAAAAAAAAGAGAAAGTTATCGCAAAAAAAAAAGAAGGCAGCAAGAATCTGGGCGCTTGGTGATCGCGCCGCTGGATTCTTGAACCGGGCCTCGGGACCGTGCCTGTTTCTGTTTCCTTTTAGGAAAGTAAAAAAAAAGGAAAGCAAGAAAAAGGAAAGAAAAAAAACAAAAAGAGGACAGAACCAGACACACGCGCTGACCTCCCTCCGACATGCGTGCCCCCATGATCGCGTTCCCTGGATCGCCCCCTGATCACACACTTGCGTTCTTTTGGAAAGTCAAAAAAAACAGAGAGACAGAAAACAGAAACGTGTAACTGATCTGATTGGTTTCCATCTGGGAAGGATCGAGCAGTTTCTGATCGGTTTCCATCTGGGCAGGATCGAGCCATAGCCCACCTGCTGCCTTTTTCCCTTTCCTGTTTATTTTTTTCTTCCCTCTAATTCTTGCTCCACTTTTACACTTTGTTCCAGCAACTTTGTTACATGTTTGGCACAATAATTCAACTTTGCATTATTGTTTGATTGTGCTAACCCTAGAATTGAGTGGCGTGCTCGCAAGCTCGGGCTGTCGGGCCGCCATTAATGGCTCTGACAGCTCGGGCAGAGCGCGGCCGCGGGTTGGGGGAGGGAGATCGCGGCATGGACGAGTGAAGGTTCCTTGGCGCTGCTCGTTTGGCGCGAAGCGGGCTGGAATCCGTCGCTGCAGAGCTCGGCTCGGCGTGCGCCGCCGCGGCCAATGGCGGGCTCTACCGCCATGATGGCGCGCCGCGCGACGACGGCGACACAACGTGGGAAAAGACCAGGTGAGGGCGCTGGCTTGTGCTTATAAAACTATGCGTTGCCCCGGAATCAAACAATATCACAGCAGGTTGGTTGTGGATAGGGAAGGTACCAGTCATGTCCGGTGCTCCCTCAGGTAGGTCAGCCAGGGTGGTGTAGTTGAGCCTTCCCTGCCTGACTTGGACACGCTGCTGCTTGCCCTTGTTCTGCTGATTTCCAGGACGCTGGTTCTGTGGCTTGTTTTGTGGGCAGTCCTTCAAGAAGTGACTGTTGCTGCCACACTTGAAGCATTGGTAGCCACCTCCAGGACGGAGCGGCTGCTGCACGTTCTATCTCAGCGCCTGTTGTTGCTGCGGCAGCGGAGGGGAACGGGGCACACCCTGCTGTGGTGGCCTAGCAACCCAACGTCCTCCTTGAGGCGCTCTTGGCTGCCCCTGTGGTGCAGCCGGGGGAACCAGGCGGAACCTCTGAGGCTGTCCACCCGAAGATCCAGCGGGAGCCTTCCTCTTCTTCTCAGCCTTATGCACCATGTTAGCATCTTCCTGGGCAATGGCAATGTTCACAAGTTCACCATAGGTGACGACTCGTGTAGTGGTCAGCTGGGCCTTGAGCTTCGTATTGAGGCCACGACGGAACCTCTCCATCTTCTTCACATCGGAGTCGGCATGGTGACCTACATAGGGGCACAGACCATTGAAGGCCTGGGCGTACTGGAGCACAGTGCGGTTTCCCTGAGTCAGAGCCAGGAACTCAGTTAACTTCCATTCAACCAAGCTAGCAGGAATGTGGTGGGCTTTGAAGGCAGTTTTGAACTCCTCCCATTCAATAACATGGTTCTCCTGCTGAAGGGCCAGGTAGTTCTCCCACCACAGGAGAGCTGCGCCGCGAAGACCACCTTGCGGTTGGGAGTGCAAGGCGTAGCCAGAATGGAGAACTTGGATTCGATGGCTCGAATCCATGCATCAGCCTCCAAGGGCTCCTCGGCTCTAGAGAACACCAGAGGGTGTGTAGCCAAGAAGTCCTCGTACCGAGCCACTTGAGCTGGAGGGGCACGTTGACCTCCTTGCTGCTGCATCATCTGTTGCTGATGCTGCAGATTGCGGAGAATCTCCGTCTGAGTGGCATACAGTTGTTGCCACGTTGGTGGGGTTGTTGCGGTGGCGGAGGTGGTGGTGACTGCTGCTGCCCTTCCGACCCCTGCTGGTTAGCGTTGGACCCGCTAGCATCGTGACCGCTGCGAGTGATAGCCATCTGCAGTAGGTACCTGTTTGGCTCAGAACCAAAATCAGGCTAGAACTAGGCCGAAAAATTCGAGTTTCAGTTCTCTGTTTTCGCTGTTTTTCAGTAGGCCGAGCTGTAGTGTTTTTGTTGCCATTTTTATTTCGCTTAACCAATGGGGTTGAAATTTGGTGAGCATTTCGTTTGACAAAGGTTTCAGGTCCGAAACGACGATGCAAACAGAACTGTTTTCGGCAGAGTTTCAGCACAATTTCCGGTTGTTATTCAAATTTTGATGACGGGTAATTCAATGGTCATGCATTATGGTTCAATAAAGTTTCAGTGAATTACAATGCATGAGCGGCCTATTCGTTCTCACCAACACACGTGCCAATAAACTTTTGGCCTACGAAGTTAGTGCCGGTGGCTAGGCAATATTCGTCTCTCTCTATATTAACTAGCCGAACTTTTCTAACCGTTCAACTTATGGAATCGTGGTTAGTGTACCTGCAGCAAATTCTATTCCAGAACATAGATAATCAACCTTTTGTGCCAGCACTCACGAAAGCGTTTCCATACATTACCACCCACTATAGTGGTGGCACCCGAACGTTCAACATTGAACGGGCAATGCTTCATATGTCACCAAGGCAACATATTGACAATTTCATACGCTAATGAAATAGCGTATTGACTTTGTGCCGCCATCATATTTGCATATGATGCCGTGGTACGCTACAGCAATCGCCGAACCTTGCGCCCACCATGCTATTCTAGTTGCATACGCCATCACAGCGTATTGACTATGTGCCGCCACTATATATTTTCATATAGTGCTGTGGTACGTTACAGCAATCGCCGTACCTTGCGCCCACCATTGCGAAAAGTAAATGACAGAATGAAATGTGCTGGGAGTCAGTATAATATATAATTAGCCACCTTTTCATATCGTGATCCCTTAACCCACATAGGCTTCACGCTCTATACATAATCCTTAGCGATCCTATAGATAGCATTCCATCGCAAGTGCGCGGCGGAAGCAAGAGTTGGCAAGTTTTATTCAAAATATGTTTATTTAAAGTATGTTGCTCTCTCTGGTGCGCATGTTTCGGCTCTGATGCCAGCTGTGGCGGACCACTCCGAAATTATTTCAAGTTAAGTACCCCTAGACCACTAATCAAGCAGTCAGGCACTGTCGGCGAATTATGCTGACAACGTTCCCGAGGGGGTGCCCCGAGAGAAGGGTTTAGGGAGAAGTCGTCGAGAATCTAGAGCCGAAGGTGACAAGAAACGATTTAGACAGGTTCGGGTCGCCGGAGCGTAATACCCTACGTCCTGTATGGTGTATCTTGTATTGATGAGATTGTTTTGGAGGGGGTCCCTGCCTCCCCTTATATAGTCCGGAGGGCAGGGTTACATGGGAACCGTATAGGACTAGGAGACTTTTACAAGTTTATCTCTAATTCCCTGATACAGTCTATCCAAACCGACTAGGACTAATCCTTGTCTTGTGCGTCAAGTCTTGTACGTGGGCCGGCCCATAGGATGGGCCGCCAGTGTTGTTTAGTCCGTCAGGACTCTACACCCACAAGCCCCCGAGCACCTTATCTCCTGAAGAACAGCCTTGTTGAAAGTACAGAGTTCTTTGAGGTCCTCTAGAGTTCTTTTGAAATCCGCCAGGGTTCTTTGAGACCCACAGGTTTCTTTGAGACCCACAGGGTTCTTTGCTCTTGGAAGTTGCAACCATGCTGTTCAATAGGTAATGATGTGCTCATAAATCTTCTCGAAGTTCGGATTGGTGCGCACCGACTAGGTGCGCCCAATTGGGCAGCCCCCGAGCCTCGTTTATCTTTGAAGAAGAAATTCGAGGCTCTTTCGAAGTCCGAACCAAAAGAGAATCAATTTCCGAAGAAACCCGAATTCTTTTAGAATTCCTCATAAATTTATCAATTGAAGCCGAAAATTCTCAGAAAAATATTTCCTGAAAATATGTCCACAGCCCCCGAGCCTAAATTTGAACGAATTCAAATATAGGATCAAGAAAGGACCAAAATTGAAAATTACCGAAGTAACGCTTCGAAAAGCCAATATAAACCGTCCGCGATCCTTTGTATCCGCACGCTTTTTGCGAAACAGATCTAGGGTTTGCGACAGTTGCTCTGCTTGCAATCCAGAGACCGCGCAGAATCTTCCACATCCTCCCCCAACCTAGATCCAATCCACACCAAATTGCAAAAGATCCCAATGGCCGGTGGTGAAGGATCCAGCCGAAGCAAAGGCGCGAAGAGGAAGGCGGAAGCCATGAAGGAGGTCATGACGACCGAAAAGGCAGCGTCCGCGGGAGACATGCCTATCATCGAAGATCCTATCAGTGACTGGCCAACCAGTAATCTGAAGGAGAAACACATCAAGGCTCTGGAGATAGATGGATTCTTGGCAGCCCAAGAAATCAGTCGGTGGAGATGCGCACACGGGCATGAATACCCTACCGAAGATACCGAGGAAATCACGGTATGGAAGGCATTTTATGAAGTTGGTTTTGGTATGCCAACCTGCGATTTTTTCCGCCGTGTGCTGCAATTTTATGGGATTGAATTGTGTCATCTGAATCCCAACTCTATCTTGAATTTATCCATCTACATCCATCTGTGTGAAGCATTCCTTGGGATAGACCCCCATTTTGCATTGTTTCGCCATCTGTTCAGGGTGAAAACCTCAAGCGGACCATTGCAAGTGGTGGGGAAAGTAGTCATCCAATTCCGTCAGGGCATGAGGCCAGTATATTTGGATTATACAACCAAGGAAAGCCTCAAGGACTGGCAGAAGGAGTGGTTCTATGCATGAAATCACCAGCCACAGCTTCCGAGCCGCTCAGGAAATCCTCCAGTAATGAAGCCATTCTGGAGTGAAACCATTGGAGTGAATCAAGCGATGCAGATCCCTGAGCTGCTCAGTATGATTAGAGATCTTAAAGCACAAGGGCTGACAGGAGCCATGGTATATCGTTCATTCCTGCTTAGGAGAATCCAACCATGCAAACAACGCTGCAATCCAGGGTACTTGTACTCTGGAGAAGCTGACCCCTCCAGGAATGCCACCGGAGAAGCCCTGAGCCAGGACCATCCCAGAAGAAAGGGCAAAGGTATCCCCACAACCCATGACATCATCTTCAGTGGGGATAGCTATTGGAGAAATTGGAACCAGCATGCCGCAGCAAGGCAGCTCTGCTCGGCAACCATTATCAGATGAAGAAATCCTACACAACATCTTCAATCCTGTCTCCGCGCCATTTATAAGGACAACGCCAATAGTTGAAGAACCCTGTCCAGCAGGACCGTCAGTGCCAGAGCAGGAAATTGAAGAAGAATTCACCTTGGGGGAGCCAGAAATCCCCATGCGACCGGCCACCATGTAAGTATCTTGTCGAGCAGTACATAATGTACCGTCGTAATATACTATTGTGACTAACAAACTTTATTGTTCCAGAGTTGAAGAAATGCCAGCAATAATCAGGGAAGAGCCCCCGGTTGATCATGCAGCTGTAGAACCAGAGGCCACAGTGCCCGAAGAACCCAGGGTAGTACCAGAAACAACCCTACCGGAGGTTCAAACAGCCATGCCATCAGACCTGCCAGTACCAGAAGGAGCACAAGTTGAAGAAACAGTTGCTGAGGTGCTGGCAGACATTGAACAACTGGTCACTCAGGCGGTGATTGAAGAATCAGAACTAGAACGCCGTGACCAGATCTCTGCGGAATCCCCGAGCGTCACAGAAACAACCCAGACCAGGGCAGAGGTAGAGTGCTCAAGGGGTAAACAAGCTGAAGCATCAACCCAAGAGCAAAATATTGAAGAAATCCTCAGAGTACCCAGGGGTACTGGAGCCGAAGAAGAGATCGGTAGCTTCCGTATCGGGAGCTACGATCTAATGCTCAATCCAAATCCGCAAAGCTTCGAGTACATCTTGGACGCGGAGGAGGATGAGCAGCATATTGACAGGGGTTTGTACCACGCCGAGAGGGCAGTAGCCTACTTCAAGGTCAGTGAAACAACCCTGTTCTTATAGTACTGTTGGAGCATATCTCATGATAACTGTTATGCAGGCTGTCGGCGAGGCATCAAGAAAGAAAACAGAATATCTCCACAACATCTCCTTGATGCACGCCAAGGCGGACCGTCTCCAAAAGGAGCTGGAGCGTGAACGCGAAGACCGCAAACTCCAGGAGGCAGAAGACGCCGACATGATCCGAACCTTACATCTGCGAACCAAGGAGTTGGTCGCGGAGAAGGAGGACATGAAGAAGAAGCTTGCAGCAGCGAAAGCAGAGCTCAAAGGTACTCTGTCACTACTGAAATCTTGTAACAAAATATCCTTTGCCTTTGTTGAATAACAACTCTGTCATTGTCTTGTGTGAGTAGGGGTGCAACAGCAGCTAACAACAACCCAGAGCAAGATGACGGATTGGTCCAACTTGGCCAACCGTCACGAAGAAGCGTTGAAAACCCTCTCTGCCGAACATGATGGTATCAAAGAAGAACTCAGAGTAGCGGTCAAACAACGCAAGGATGCTGACGCGCAGTTAATTCAAGTCCTCGAGCAGCAAAAGAAGCTTGCCAAGGACCTTGAAGATGCTCGCGAAGAGAAGAATCAGCTATCCAGGGAACTCATCCAAGCACAGAAACATCTTGCAGACAAGAAGGTGCTAGACGAGAAGCTTGAACAGGCAACCAGGAGGATGTCAGAGCTGGAAGAGTCCTTGCGGCTGATGAAGAAGTCCGACGACGACCTGGCCGAAGCCTTAAACCGGATATCACTGCTAGAGAAGGCAGCGAACCCGGTGGTGAAAGCCTTAGTCCCGGAAGACCCTGCATCGCCGCTATCATTCCTGGAACGCCTGAAGGCCATGCCACGATAGCTGAAGGCGTATATCAAGAGGTCATCAAAAGCTTGTTTTGTGCATGTCCTTGCTGTAATTAGGTCCAGGTACCCTGAAGTAGATATAAGCAAACTCGTAGAAGGCGCAGAGCCGAATTGTACTGAAGCCGCCTTCAGGGACCTGAAGCAAGAGGCCGAGCCAGTTGCTGAAGCAATTGCTCAGAGCCTTAGGTTGTAAATTGAACAAATGTTATTGTAATATAACTATTATGCAATGAAATATAATATTTCCATGCTTTTGAAGAAAAAACCAAGAATTTCTAAGAATTCCTGGGTTGTCTCTGTGTTAATAACCAGGACTTAGTCAAAATGTACATTGCGTAGATTTTAACTGTCGAAAAACAGCCCTGTTAAGGACCCGAAGGAACCCAGGGAGATTTCTTATAGCATATGCTATCTTGTAGAATGTACCCCGGGAGGATACTTGGGAATAAACTGTATATGGTTTGCCAGAGCAAGAACCCAGTAAAACCCACGGAGCGGCAGCTTTAAGCTGGAAGCTATCGCAGAGTAGCGAAATAGGAGGAACAGATCCGTTCTTGGCCCCGAAAGAACCCGGATAGACCTTATATATGGGCTCCGAATGCATGAAGAGGAAACTGTCCAAGTCTAGAAAGAACACGGAAGTTTTAAATGATGTCACGAAGACAAATAAACAACCCAGTAAAGGGAGCTTTATTGGAATATATCTCGTTGCCGGAACAACGGTACAAAAGAACATATGATGCCGAAGCAATTAGTTCATATATTGCCGGAGCAATGTTTACGGAAGAACTCTGGATGCCGAAGCAATTGGTTCTTGCGATACCGAAGCATTGTTGTATTGAAGGAGCTACGCGTAGAATTTGCGTAGATGCTCTATGTTCCAAGGATTTGGTAATTCCACACCGTCTTCTGTTTGAAGTCTGTAGGTGCCTGGCTTGAGGACCTTGGAAACAATGAAGGGACCATCCCAAGGTGAAGTAAGCTTGGAATGACCAACTGTATTCTGGATTCGGCGTAACACCAAGTCTCCAATCTGGAATGATCGTGTCTTCACATTCTTGTCATGAAATCGACGAATACCCTGAAGATAGGCAGCGTTGTGTAACAAGGCTGCCAGTCGTACTTCTTCAGCCGTATCAACCTCCAGCATCCGTTGTTCATCCGCTATGGCTTCTTGAAATTCCTTAATGCGAGGAGCACCGTGCATGACGTCAACAGGTAGAACGGCCTCTGAACCATACACCAGGAAGAAGGGAGATTGCCCTGTAGCTTTACTGGGTTGAGATCGTAGGCCCCAGACAACTGGAAAGAGTTCTTTCATCCACCGGCCTTCTGCTTTCTTCAGGGTTCGTTCCATGCGAGCCTTAAGTCCATCGAGGAGCATGCCATTGGCTCTTTCAACTTGTCCGTTGGCACGAGGATGAGCAACAGAGGCATAGGATACCTCGATGCTGCGATCTTCACAGTAGTCCCAGAACTTGTTGCCTGTAAAGGTGGTACCCAAATCCGTGATGATTTGGTGTGGTATCCCGAAGCGAAGAATCAACTCTTGGAGGAATTGGACTGCTTTCTCAGAGGTTGGTTTGACAACCGGAAAGACTTCTATCCACTTTGAAAATTTGTCAATGGCGACGAAACAATATTCAAATCCACCAGGCGCCCTGGGTAGTTTGCCAATCATATCAAGCCCCCAGCATGCAAATGGCCATGACGGAGGTATCAATTTGATCTTGTGAGCAGGCTGATGTGAATGATGAGCGAAATATTGACAACCCTTGCAGTGACGAACAATTTCCTCAGCGTCGTGTAGAGCTCTAGGCCAGTAGAACCCGGCATGGAAGGCTTTGCCCACGATAGTGCGGGAAGCTGCATGATTGCCACATTCTCCTGCGTGAATTTCCTCCAGGATGTTGACTCCTTCTTGCTGTGAGACGCATTTCATCAATGCGCCAGAGCGTGCGCCACGTCGGTACAGTGTATCGCCGATTATAATATAGGACGTGCTACGACGGGCAATTTGCTGAGCTTCTCCCTTCTCGGCAGGAAGTTTGTCGTGCAAGATGTAGTCTATAATCGGGGCGCTCCAAGTGGCGTCAATGAGCATAACCTCAGGGGCTGAGGTTGTGTCATCAGAAGTTGCCGCTGCAGAAATTGATGGCTTGGAGAGTTCATTGACGAACACCCCACTAGGCACCTCTGCTCTGGAAGAACCCAGCTTTGATAGGACGTCTGCAGCGACATTATAATCTCGCTCGACATGATGAAATTCAATGCCGAGAAAGTGTTTTTCCAATTTGCCAACTTCTTCACAGTACGCATCCATGTCTTCGTGGTTTCGATTCCAGTCCTTGTTGACTTGTTTGATGACCAACATTGAATCCCCATACACCAGCAGACGCTTGATACTGAGGGTAATGGCCATCTTCAATCCGTGAAGAAGTGCTTCATATTCTGCAGCATTGTTGGTGACAGCAAACTGAATCTGCAGAACATACTTGAGTTGATCTCCTCGAGGTGAAATCAACAAAACTCCAGCGCCTCCACCTTCCAATTTGAGTGAACCGTCGAAGTACATGATCCAATGCTCAGGCTTGGTGGTGACGACTGGGAGATTGTGCTCGGTCCACTCTGATATGAAATCTGTGAGGACCTGAGACTTCATGGCCGTGCGAGAACGGAACTCGATGCTGTATGTTCCGAGCTCGACAGCCCACTTGGCGATACGCCCTGTAGCGTCTTGATTATGAAGAATTTCGCCAATAGGATAAACAGTAACCACAATGATCTTGTAGGTGTCAAAGTAGTGCCGCAATTTCCTGGATGTCACTAAGACAGCATATATAATTTTTTGAACTTGAGGGTACCTTGATTTGGAGTCCGAGAGGACTTCGCTCACAAAGTACACAGGTCGTTGAATCTTCTGAAGATGACCGTCCTCATTGCGTTCAACCACAATAGCGGCCCTGACGACGTTAGTGGTTGCTAAGATATAGAGCAAGAGATCTTCGCTCGGGAGCGGTGCAGTGAGCACAGGTGGTGTAGTCAGGAACAGCTTGAGCTTGTCGAAGGCGACTTGAGCTTCCTGGGTCCACTGGAATCTGTCTTGCTTCTTGAGTAGCTTGAAGAACTCAGTCCCGCGTTCCCCCAGTTTAGAGATAAAGCGGTTGAGTGCAGCCATGCAGCCCGTAAGCTTCATGACATCCTTGACGGTGCGCGGTGGCTCCATGTTCATGATAGTTGCTATCTTCTCTGGATTAGCCTCGATGCCGCGTTCGCTGATGATGAACCCAATGAGTTTTCCGGATGGAACGCCGAAAACACACTTGGCGGGATTAAGCTTCCACCGCCATTTGCGTAAGTTGTCGAACGTCTCGGTGAGATCGGCGATGAGATCCTCGGGATTTCTTGTCTTGACTACCACATCATCAACGTAGGCTTCAACATTTCGGTGAAGTTGGTCTTGAAGACAGCCCTGTATCGCCCGCTGATATGTGGCACCTGCATTTTTCAAGCCAAAAGGCATGGTTGTATAGCAATACGCGCCATATGGCGTGATGAATGAAGTTTTAATCTGATCCTCTTCTTTCAGCGTTATCTAATGATATCCTGAGTAACAATCGAGGAAACAGAGTAGGGTGCACCCGGCGGTGCTGTCGATGACTTGATCAATGCGAGGAAGCCCAAAGGGATCCTTCTTGTAATGTTTGTTGAGATCAGTATAGTCAACGCACATTCTCCATTCATTTGAATTCTTTTTTCTTACAAGAACCGGATTGGCTAACCAATCCGGATAAAAGACTTCTTTGATGAAGCTGGCTGCTAATAGCTTAGCTAGCTCTTTCTTGATAGCTTCCCGACGCTCTGTGGCGAATCTTTGGAGGCGCTGCTTTTTGGGCTTTGCGCTCTCATTGAGGTCTAGCTTGTGCTCAATCAACTCTCTGGGGACTTCAGGCATGTCAGAAGGCTTTGTAGCAAAGATGTCAGCCTGGGCTCGCAGGAAGTCGACGAGCGCACTTTCCTATGCAGGAGTAAGGGTGGAGCCAATCACTGCTGTCTTCGTTGGATCTCCTGTTTGGAGATCAACTGTCTTCGTTGCGACCTTTTCCACAGGCTTGATGGCTCGTGTCTTCTTCTGCGTCGGGGCATCACCGTCTTCTTCGACGACGGTGGCAACCAGGGGTTGGAGCTCTTGGCGATCTATGGTGGACACGGCTCTGACAGCGTACTCTACTGCCTCTTTGTCACAGAGGTAGGAGCGCTTGATATCACCGCGAAGGGAGAGAACGCCATGAGGGCCTGGCATCTTCAATACCAGGTAGGTGTAGTGGGGGATGGCCATGAACTTGGCCAACGCTGGTCGCCCGAGGATGGCGTGGTAGGACGTTTCGAAGTTTGCAACTTCAAACTTGATGAACTCTGTACGGTAGTTGGATGCAGTACCGTACGTGACGGGCAAGATAATTTGCCCGAGGGGGATGGCAGCCTTCCCAGGCACGATGCCGTAGAAGGGAGTATCTGCCGGCTGTAGCGCGCTTGTGTCGAGGCCCATGGACTTTAGCGTCTTGGCGAAGATGAGGTTGAGCCCGCTGCCCCCATCAATCAGGACCTTGGTGAGCCTGCTATTCGCCACCACGGTCTCGAGGACGAGAGGATATCGTCCAGGAGAGGTGATCTCCGCCCATTGGTCCTCCTGGACCAGGTGATGGTGGTGTCTGACCACCGTAGGGGTGTAACCACCGCTGGTTCTGCTGCGTAGGCCTCGCGCCGCGCATTCTTGCGATTGCGCGAGGTGTCGCTGACTGCCATGCCTCCGAAGATGACATTGACAGTGTTGGTGATGTCTGGGATACCGCTGTCTCCCTTGTCGTGCTTGTCGTCTCCGTCCCCATCCGACTTCTGCCTCTTGTTGGGCGTGCTGAACGTCTCCCGAAGGAGCGTGCACTCGCCCATGGTGTGCTTGCTGTCGGGGTGGTAAGGGCAGCGCTTCTTGAGAAGTTTGTTGAATTCTTCCCTTCTTTGCTGCGGAGACTTGGCGGCGCGAATGGTCTGGACGGTTGCGACCGTGTTGTTTGGTCGCTTCCGTGGGTTGTTACCGTTACGCTGGAAGGAGTCGCGCGGCTGATCCCTGTTGTCTTCCTGATTCTTGCGACCAGGGTTGTTGGGTCGTTTGCCGTAGCGCTCCCGTTCTTGATCATCGGTGTCCATCCAGTTGGACACTAGTGCGCGGAATTCCTCGAGGTCACGAGGACGGTTGTGACCGAAATCACAGAAGAGGCTGCGGTCGGTCATCCCTTCTTGAAAGTAGTCGATGACTTCTGAATCGGGGATAGGAACGCAGGATGCCTTGATGGCGAAGAATCGCCTGTTGTAGTCGCGCAGGGACTCGTCTGGCTTCTGTTTGCACGCGTGGAGTTCATATTTACTGCCAGGGCGCTCAAAAGAACCCTGGTAGTTGGAGACGAAAGCCTTCTTCAGCGCGTGCCAGCTGTCGATGGAGTCTGGATGGAGGGACTCAAGCCAGGTGAGAGGACCTTGCTCCATCACAACTGGGAAGTAAAGCATCTTGGAGATGTCGTCGCCCCCCGATGCTTCGATTGCAGAAGAGTATCTGCGCAGCCAGATGTTTGGGTCTTGCTTCCCGTCGAAGTTGGCAATGCCTGGCGGCTTGAACTTTCGCGGGAAAGAACTGACGCGGATGGCGCGTGTGTAACATGGCAGAGCATCGGGGTTGGTGGCGTCGTATCTTCCTACAGAATCCGCGACGTGGGAGGTAGCTCTCCCCTCTCGGATCCGGATGATGTCATTGCGGGCATCGTTCGGTGTGATGTGAGAGCGAGTTGGACGGGGTTCTTCGCGACGCTGGGACCTGGGGGGTTCCTCGCGAGGACGGCGGGGTTCTTCACGAGGCCTGGTCATGTCCTTTGTTCGCCCTACGGAGCTGCCGTAGTGGCTGCTCTGACGCCTAGCTGATGGTGCTTGGTGGCGCGAAGAAGTCTTGCTTTTGGAGGCGGAGCGGCCTCCGTCCAGGCGATCAACCATGACCGCTGCGGCTTCTAGGCGGGCTTTGGCGAGGTTGATCTTAGGGGTAGTTTGGAACCCCTCGAAGACGCTGACCCCGAACATGATGTTGGCCACAGGGGAGTTGAAGATGCCTTCCTTGTCGAATTCAGAGTTGAGGTTTTTCCTCTGAATGAAGCGACGTCGGAGGGCACGGTTGCGGTTGCGCTCAACACGGAGTTCTCCGTCCGCATCGGTCTCTCCTTCCTCAGTTGGAGCGTCGTCGGAGACGACTTCCTCATCGCTGTGATCATTGAGGATCACGCAGGACTGGCGACCGGGGTTGTTAGGCCCGGTTTTTCTGTTACTCATGGCGACAGGGAGTTCTCTGCCTTCTTGGAAGGGGAGCAGAGGTAGAATGTCCCGTACCGTGGAGGGTACGTTTGCTTCGAGGAGAGCCACCTCGGGATCCATGTCAGGGGGTTGAGGTCATGACGAGATCCGAGGTTGCTTGGCGAGGTTGTAGAACCCTCTTCTTCATGTGCTTCTGGTAGATCGCGGCTGAGTTCGTTAGCCCCAAGGGAAACTGAGGCGCGCACGATCCACGCGGTGAAGTCTTCGCCCCGCGGGAGCTGGAACCAGGATTCCTGGGTACCCGCGGGGTTGCTGTCACGGTCCTGATCGTTGAACCCTGGCGGGAGTCGGAGGTGATCCAGAGTCCGCCGGGGAGTCGTGGACACGTGGCTTGATCTTGCCCCTTGACAGGGGTCGAGTTGACGTGGTCGGCCCGGGCTTGAATCTGCTTCGGGCGCCATTTACTCCTCTGAGTAGGATACGATCCAGAGATCGTGTCGGAATTTGAGGTTTTCCGAGATCCTCGCGGAGTGGTTTGCGCGTATGGCGAAGCTGGTGCAGTCACCTCGTCGCGCAGTTGATGTTGGAGCTCGCCTTCCTGGTTTGCTATGCAAAGCCAGGAGCCGAAGACGAAGGAGGCGCCTGCCTCGAACTTGGTGACGATGGAGGCGCTGAACGAGGCCATCGACTCTTTAGCGAGTTCTCGACGAGTAGATCCCCACGGACGGCGCCAAAGTGTCGGCGAATTATGCTGACAACGTTCCCGAGGGGGTGCCCCGAGAGAAGGGTTTAGGGAGAAGTCGTCGAGAATCTAGAGCCGAAGGTGACAAGAAACGATTTAGACAGGTTCGGGTCGCCGGAGCGTAATACCCTACGTCCTGTATGGTGTATCTTGTATTGATGAGATTGTTTTGGAGGGGGTCCCTGCCTCCCCTTATATAGTCCGGAGGGCAGGGTTACATGGGAACCGTATAGGACTAGGAGACTTTTACAAGTTTATCTCTAATTCCCTGATACAGTCTATCCAAACCGACTAGGACTAATCCTTGTCTTGTGCGTCAAGTCTTGTACGTGGGCCGGCCCATAGGATGGGCCGCCAGGGTTGTTTAGTCCGTCAGGACTCTACACCCACAGGCACTTAATCCGGAATAAGCTGGAGCGCCGTCGGATTATACCCAATTAACCACGTACTTTCATGATCGAAACAACACGCGCGCCCACACGAAGGTGAGTCCCAGAAATTACAACATTCCACAAATTCAGCTTACAAATAGTATCATCAAGTTATTACAAACTATGTTCGAATTTCAATAAAAGTACGAGAGTTCATTGCAGCGGAAAATTAAACTAACGACGATACATAGTAACACCACGATGAAGCCGGCCATGGTGCGACTCCTCCTGATCCTCGGCAGAGGACGGAACCCACTCGACATGCCAGCCAGGAGGAACCTGGGTAGGCCAAGTGATGGAATCCACTGCCACATCCAAAACAGTACCTGAAATAAATAGCCACAAGCAAGGCTAAGTATACTAATACTCAGCAAGGCTTACCCGTCGGGTGAAAACTACATCACCGACTTCTAGACATGAGAGGCTTTTGGCTGGTGGGTTTGTTTTGCCAGAAAGCAACTAAGAGTGGATCCTTATTTTCATGATTTTAGCATCCAATTCTAGAAGAGTTAACCATTCTAGATTAACATCCTCTCTAAGCATGGAAGTGGTGCAATACAATTTAGTACATACAACAAGTTCATAATCCTCATAGTTCCACTTGTTACTCAATGCAGCACAGCGGTCAAGCAGTCTCATTAACCGCGAGAAGCGGACAGTTCGAACCGAATTTTGCTACCTGGCCAGAGGAAACCCAACACACACGGATAATGCTTGCTATAAAAGGCATAAGCACTTCCCAATCTTTCCCATCAATCCACAATTCGGTGCCGGGTCCATTCCCTTAGGATAAAGGTTTACCGCTTCACTCACGGCATCACGCATGTATCCACATGTGTACGGCAAGGGAAGCAGAATGTTTCCAAGGAGAGATGGCTATCGGTCCTAGCTGCTTCAATCTGGTACCGGGCTTACCGATTCCCATAGGTCAGCATGCGTGTGGTACGTACAAAAACTTGACACACAGAACCACACGTTTCGACCTTAATCCAATTATCATACACGGACGGGAGATCTACACATACCATCCCGCCCGTCCATCCTTATGATTCCAACATAAGTAAAGACAAGCAACTCCTATGTCTCGCGAGTGACAGGAAATCACTCGACTTGTAACGGTCCAAAGGCATTGCTCTAGCGATCCTATCATGCTAGTATTTCAAGTCATAGGTACTAGAATCATGCAACTAGGGTATTCATACAACACCTAGAACGTAAATGAACAAGCATAAATAAATTCATAGTTGCACGATTAAAAGTTAGGTTATGCTCCGGGGCTTGCCTTCTTGAGCTAAGACACTGTCAGGCTCCTGGTCGATCACGACGACGTCGGCACCACCCTTGGGGACTTCTTCTTCGTTGATGGGGACGAGGTTGTAGGTGCCGTCGGCGAGAGTGTCTTCTACATGAGATGCACAACTTTAATGTGGCTGCCTAAGTGATCGAAAAGCAAGGCCGTGAAGGCCATATTCACCTAGACATACTATTGGGCTATCCTTTTCTTCACAAAACTAGAGAAAGTTTGTGCTGGAAATTTTTATGCCTTCATGATGGTGATTGAGTACACATATACAACACTTCAAATTATTATTTTTAAGCAAGGGTGCAGTTCTGGAATTTTAGACTCAACTTGCTCTGCATTTACTCCAATTAACAAAGTGATCTATTTCTTTCTATAAAACTCAATTTTACTCTAGTTTCTTCTTATTTTTGTTTCTCTGTTTCTGTGCATTCTTTTTATCCACAAACTTTATAACAGCTAATGGAGTATAAGAGTTAGGCTCACTCCAAAATTTAGCTAAAACTGAGCTACACAGAATTTATTAAAAATGGAACAAGTTGCTGTCCTAGGAAACAAGATTATTTCATATAAAATCAAAACTACTTCCAAAACAGGAGATTTCTTTACCAGAGCTATACATGAGTGAAAGAGAGGCTCTGACCCAGTGGTGGCTAAAAATAGCACTTGGGCAGCCCTCAAAGATTTTCTATTCGAAAACCAACATCTATTTATTTTAGAGCCTAAACAGGGTCAAAAATTAAGTTTAGCATTTTTGCCACATGTGCACACAAGTTCCTAGACCTCTGGTGAAAGATGGTGATTTTTGACTGCATGGATTATTTTAAATAATTGCAGAACTAAACTAGAACAGGAATCACAAAATAAGTCATAACTGAAGCTACAGTCTATATTTTTAGGTCTCCTTTGGACACAAAGCGTCCAAAGGCATCACAAGCAACATATCCAAAGTTCAGCTCCAGGAGAGTTTAGGATTTGAAATGGTGCACAAGATTCTAAAACCTGAGTTTGAATTTTAATTCAAAAACTATTCATCAAAAGCAAATACATGCCAACATGAGATTGGAGTTTACAATCTCACGAGTCCAGGGAGTATTTGTTTGCATTTTTCTGATTTTTCTATGATTTTTAGTGGATTTTACAAGATCTCAGAAAAATGGATCTAGGTTTAAGAATCTCTTTTACGCCGGGGACCCTAACTCTTTTAAACTCTTGCGAACAAGTCCCTGAAATTTACACAGAGAACCCTAGAATTAAAAAGAGGAACGCATCTCGGTCCTCGGCTCGTCGGCGTTATTACGCCGACGAGGGGACGGCGAACGAGGTCGGGGGAAGTTGGGGGAAATGATGAGGGGCTCACCGCGCTCGTTTGGGGTAGGTCTCGAGGCCCGTGGTGCAGTGGCGAGGCTCGTCGACGGTGAGTGGCGAAGCGGCTTGCTCCGGCGACGTCGACAGCCGGCTACGGGGGTCGAGACGGGGCGCGGTGTGGCTTGAAAGCTTCGTCGGAGTGAGGCGGAGCTCGTCGAGGGACTTGGTGGCGACGGGGTTGACCGGAAGATGGGGCTCGGCGTGGAGGTGGATGTCGGGGACGGAAAGGGAGGAACGGCGAGTAATCCTTTCGATTCCCGGCGAGTAGTGCTCGGTTTTGGTTGGGAATGGCTCGAGAGGCTAGCAAAGAGAGTGGGTGAGCCATGGGTGCGGTGGATAGGAGTTTCGTGGAGGGAGCGAGGAGGATTTTGGCCCGCAGCGGCTCGAGCTCAAGCTTGGTTCGCGGCGGCCAGAGGTGGAAGAAAGGGGTGAGGGAGCGTGAGGAGGAGGAGAAGGGCTGTGCACTGAGCGAGGAGAGAAATGGGAGTCCCTTGGCAGCTGTTTGGGCGACTCGAGAGGTCTGGTCAGCGCAGAGGGTGGCGTGCTCGCGAGCTTAGGCTATCGGGCCGCCATTGATGGCTCTGACAGCTCGGGCAGAGCGCGGCCGTGGGTTGGGGGAGGGAGATCGCGGCGTGGACGAGTGAAGGTTCCTTGGCGCTGCTGGTTTGGCGCGAAGCGGGTTGGAATCCATCGCTGCGGAGCTCGGCTCGGCATGCGCCGCCGCGGCCAATGGCGGGCTCTGCCGCCATGATGGCGCGCCGCGCGACGACGGCGACACAACGCAGGAAAAGACCGAGCGAGGGCGCTGGCATGTGCGCGGGGAAAGGGGACGCTGCTGCCACGGCTCTGGCTGGCTCGGCGAGGTCGCCTCCGCTCGCCGGCCGTGTGGCGGCCACTGGCGGTCACTGCCGGCCGCGACAGGGCGCTTGTCGTGACGCCCGTGGAGCATCTCCGGTGCAGCGGTTTAAACTCCAAAAATTTGAACTACACTTCAAAAAGTTCAAAAACAAAAGTTGGAGTTTGAAATAAGGGACACACCTTTCTTTTTGGGGTGAACCTGAAATTCCAAACTTTTCAAGCTCAAACAGGTCATTTTCAAACAGGCGTTCAGCACGGTTTTTTGAGTTTTTAAGGGGCTTAACTGCAAAATTTGAAAAAGTTTCCAACAGTGACTAGGCCTTATTTGTGATGACAAACAACTTTTATTTTTGGAGATTTTAAGTTTAGTAAAAAATTCTTGAGATTTTAGTTAGGTGTCAAAAAGGCTTTTATTTGAATTTAAATTTCGAATTTGGATCAAGTTTTGTGTGCTACCACAATTGCTATCCTTTAGTCCTGTTTTGATTGTGTATTTAAAGTACTAACATCAGGGATGTCACAAAAAAATCCTCACTAAAGTGATGACAAACAGGGTGGCATTGGTCCCACAAAAAATTATCAGACCATCACAGACTGCTTTCATGTCCAGAAGAAATATCATGGAAGGGGTAGTGATTCTTCACGAAACTATTCATGAGATACACTCGAAGAAACTAGATGGGGTTATCCTCAAACTAGACTTTGAAAAGGCATATGATAAGGTCAACTGGTCCTTTCTTCAACAAACGTTGCGAATGAAAGGATTTGCACCATTATGGTGTAAATGGGTTGAACGAATTGTTAAGGGAGGAAGTGTGGGCATTAAAGTTAACGATGATATTGGACATTACTTCCAGACAATAAAAGGGCTAAGACAAGGTGACCCTCTATCTCCGCTTCTGTTTAATTTGGTAGCGGATATGTTGGCTATCCTTATTGATAGAGCTAAGAAGAATGGAGATTTTAGGGGGCGTCGTCCCGCATCTAGTGGACGATGGACTTTCAATTTTACAGTATGCGGATGATACGATTTTGTTTATGGATCATGACTTAAACCACGCCAAAAACCTTAAACTAGTTTTAAGTGTATTTGAACAGCTGTCGGGTCTCAAAATCAATTTTCACAAGAGTGAGCTTTACTGCTATGGCAAGGCAAAAGATGATGTGGACTAGGGTTCCCGATCTTCCGAAAGGTTCAGGTAAACGACGATTTTGGCGGAGTCGCGACACAAATCGATCCGGCTTCCGAACAACACGTCCTGAACCCCGCAATCGCAGCACCACGTCTCCTCAGGTTATCGACCTAAGTCGACCTCGCCCAGAAGGCTAATCCTTGCCTGCGAATCGAAGAACACAAGCAAGAACACAGAAAGATGCAACACAATTGCAGATGAATGATTAATCTCACGAGTTGGGGTCTCACAAACCGATGACGGCGAAACTGTTCTAGACAGATTAATCTAAGCAAAACCCAAACCCTAACAAGGGCGGCGGCTACTGATATATAGAGGTTAGGGTCGTGGTCGACCCCCTGCACGCGCCCCTAATGGGCTCAACGAAGATACACGGCCCAAAGGCCAAATATCGGTGACGCAGCACCGGAACAGATTCTGGACGCCACCTTTCTCGGACGATTCCCGTCGACTCATAGTGAATTTGGGCCTGATTCTAGTTCCATTGGAAGCTCTATGAAATTCTCTTTCCAACCATATATGGAACGTCAAAATCCGAGTCCGTATGCGGCCTGGGCGTCCGTTTTACTCCAGACTGTTCCTGGACTCCGAGTTGGACCCGAAGTCGAGTTGTAATGGACCTCCACGATGCTTGGCCGACCCTTGGCTGTTCCCCACGCCTCCAAGCCTCCCTCCATGCGTCTCCTTGTCTTCTCCTTGGTTCCTAACAACATTATAAACAATAGGTAGAGATCTATTCTCAAATCTATTAAAAGGAACACTTAGAAGCGAGCTCACCTCTAAATTTAATTGTCGCGCACGAGCTCTTGTGATTGGACCTTGAATGAAAGGCGTAGGCATGTCATGTGCATCCGAATGAGTGATGTCCTCATCAAAAGAACACAAACGCGAATATGCTCAGCTCTTTTGGTGTCATGCTAGTTGGAAGGGTAATCTCTTGTCGGTGGGAGGGAGGCTAGTCCTCATCAACTCCGTCTTAACTAGCATTGCTATGTTTATGCTATCCTTTTTTGAGGTGCCCATAGGGGTCCTAAAGAAATTAGATTACTACCGGTCTAGATTCTTTTGGCAATGCGATGAACACAAGAAAAAGTACAGGCTTACAAAATGGAGTATAATTACTATCCCAAAAGGCTTAGGAGGTTTACGGGTACAAAATCTAGAGGTCCAGAATAATTGCCTCCTAAGTACGTGGCTCTTCAAATTGCTTAATGAAGAGGGAATGTGGCAAAGCTTTCTAAGAAGGAAATACTTGTCTAACAAAACACTCACTTAGGTCAAAAAGAAACCTGGTGACTCCCATTTTTCGTCCGGGTTGATGAAAGTCAAGGATCAGTTTTTGGGGGGTGGTAGTTTCAACATTCAAAGTGGGACTCAGGTCAGAATTTGGGAGGACACGTGGTTGGGGACAAGCCGTTAGATTACGCTTACCCCGCCCTCTATAACTTGGTGCGCAGAAAGGATGCATCGGTGGCTCAGGTGATGAGCACTAGGTCACTCAATGTCTCCTTTAGACAAGGGATTAGGGGGATCTCCTCCATCAGTGGCTTCATCTTGTGGTAAAGGTCCTTGGTGTCTCTCTTAATGGAGGAAAAGACATTTTTATGTGGCAACTTTACAGTTAAATCTATGTAGAAGTCTCTAGTACATAGAAGGATTATACCTCTCAGGTGCAAAATTTGGAAAATCAAGATCCCGTTCAAAATCAAGATCTTTCTTTGGTACCTCCTTAGGGGGGTCACACCCACAAAGGACAATCTGGCAAAGAGAAGATGGCCTGGATCTCTTATATGCTGCTTCTGTAGGTTTACTGAGGGTATCCAACATCTTTTCTTTAATTGTCATTTGGCGCACTTAGCTTGGAATTCATTGTTTTGGACCTTTGGTATACAACCTCCAACATCTGTTAATGACTTGTTCAATGCTTGGCTTTCTCAATTTGACACCAAGCTATTAAATCTAGTACTTGTAGGTGTTTCGGCTCTTTTGTGGAGTTTATGGTTGTGTAGAAATGATATGGTTTTTAATAAAACCAATTCTATCTCTATCTTGCAGGTTGTTTTCCGGTCGACGTACTGGGCAAGAACTTGGTCCATGCTACTTAAAGATGAAGAATCTCAGGAAGCGCTGAAGCTTGGGTGCCGAAGGTGGGAGATGATTGCAAGGGAGATTCTTACAAAGTTTGGTTGGCGTTCTGCTAGCAGGATTGAGGCTTAGTTCCAATATCTTTAAACTTTTGTGTTCGTCCGGGATGCTTCCTGAGGTTGTTCTATTCCTTTGCATATCTCTCTCCTGCGTGTTAGAGATATGAAAGGAGAAAATTGTAGTGGGAGTCTAAGTGCTCGAACATTTCAAACCGTGTTGTGTACACCCAGGTGGTGTAGAGGCAGGAATTTTGATTCCTTTATCTAAGAAAAATGCTATACCCATGGAAGCATGTTCTTTGTTACTTGGTAGACCTTGGCAATATGATACGGATAGCTTGCATCATGGTCGCTCAAATCATTATTCTCTCATGTTTAAGGGTCAGAAAATAATCATTCATCCCATGACTCCTGAACAAATTTTCAAAGATGATCTTGCTCGCGTTGCCAAAATAAACAACAACCTGCATCTACACCATCGCTTACTGCTAATGTTATCAAGTTAAATGCGCCTGTTTTGCTACACATTTTGATTTTGATGATCTACACGCTTCTACGTTACCATGCTATGCACTTGTATGCTCTAGTATGCTCGTTTTGCTTGATGATGCAAAGTCTTTGGACGTTTCCCCTGCAGTCGCTAACCTTTTGTAGGAGTACGCTGATGTCTTTCCCAAAGACTTGCCACCAGGTCTTCCACCCCTTCGTGGCATTGAGCACCAGATTGATCTCATCCCTGGCGCACAGCTTCCGAACCGTGCACCATACCGTACAAATCCAGATGAGACAAAGGAGATTCAGTGCCAGGTACAAGCGTTGCTTGACAAGGGATACATTCGTGAGTCTCTTAGCCCTTGCTCTGTTCCTGTATTACTTGTTCCAAAGAAAGATGGATCATGGCGCATGTGTGTCGATTATCGTGCTACTAATAATATCTTCATTCGTTATCGATATTCTATACCACATCTTGATGATATGCTAGTTGAGCTTAGTGGTGCTATTATTTTACTAAGATTGATTTGCGTAGTGGTTACCATCAGATTCGAATGCAACTAGGTGATGAATGGAAAACGGCTTTTAAAACGAAATTTGGCTTATATGAATGGTTGGTTATGCCGTTTAGATTGACTAATGCTCCCAGCACTTCTATGTGTTTAATGAATGAAGTTCAGAGGCCTTTCATAAGATTGTTTGTTGTTGTCTATTTTGTTGTTCGTCGTCATGCTAATTGGGTAAAATTCATTGAGTCTTTCCCTTACATTATTAAACACAAGAATGAGAAGGAAAATATCATTGCTGATGCTTTGTCTCGTCGATATACTATGTTGTCTCAGTTAGATTTTAAAATCTTTGGGTTGCAAACTATGAAAGATTAGTATGTCGAGGACGCTAATTTTAAAGATGCCTTTCAACATTGTATGACGGGTAAACCATGGGGGAAATTTCATATGCAAGATGGGTTCCTGTTTCGCGCTAACAAGCTGTGTGTTCCAGCAAGCTTGGTTCGTCTTTTGTTGTTACAGGAAGCGTATGCAGGTGGTCTCATGGGACACTTTGGCGTTTACAAGACGCATGAGGTGTTGGCTGCTCATTTCTTTTGGTCCCGGAGGCGCCGTGATGTCGAGCGCCTTGTTGCGCGCTGCGCTACATGTCAGAAAGCTAAGTCCCGATTGAATAACCATGGTTTGTATATGCCTTTGCCCGTCCCTTCTTCTCCCTGGCTTAATATTTCTATGGACTTTGTTTTGGGATTGCCTAGAACTAAGAAGGGGATGGATAGCATTTTTGTGGTTGTTGATCGATTCTCCAAAATGGCTCATTTCATACATTGTCATAAAACTGATGATGCTAGCAATGTTGTTGAATTGTTCTTTTGAGAGATTATTAGTTTGCATACCGTATTCCGAATACAATAGTCTCTGATCATGATGCTAAGTTTCCCAGTCATTTTTGGAGATCGCTTTGGAATAATTGGGAACTAAATTGTTGTTTAGCACAACTTGTCACCCTCAGACTAATGGGCAAATTGAGTTGGTTAATCGAACCTTGTCTACCATGCTTAGGGCTGTTTTAGACAAGAATCTAAAACGTTGAGAGGATTTCTTGCCTCATGTTGAGTTTACTTATAATCATGCAACGCATTCTTATACAAAGATGTGTCCTTTTCAGATTGTATATGGTTACATTCCGCGAGCGCCTATTGATCTGTTTTCTCTTGATGCTGCAGATGCTCCACATCTAGATGATGTTGCACATGTTGACCAAATGATTACTTTGCATGAACAAACTCAACCAAATATTGCTGCTGCTAATGCTAAATATCAGGTTGCAGGTAGTAAAGGTCGAAAACTTGTTACTTTTGAACCTGGTGATATGGTTTGGTTGCACTTGCGCAAGGATCGTTTTCCTACTTTACGCCGCTCTAAATTAATGCCTCGCGTTGCTGGTCGTTTTCAGGTGCTAACCAAGATTAATGATAATGCTTATACTCTTGATCTACCTACGGAGTTGCCATTGAGAATGACTTCGCTTCAAGAAGGGGAGGATGATGAGGACACCAACTACACCACACGTACACCTACGTCATCTACAATCCAGGCACCAGAAGATCAAGTGCTAGAAGTCCAGGCGCCAGAAGCTCAGGCGTCATCACCACCTTCACCACCATCTAGGCCAATTACGCGGGCCCGTGCGCGGGAATTGAACTACCTTATGCTATTGAAGAATTGAGGCACAGAAGACAAGACGTTGGCCCACTAGGGTGCCCATTACAGTTGGGCGCCACCAGGGGCATGCGCCTCCCCCTCTGGGCGCCCTAGGGGCATGCGCCCCCGTGGCAGCCAGATAGACCTCTCTTCATTTTTAGACTTGAGTTTTGTTTTACAAGTTAGCCTCTCCTAAACCGGATCACGTGCAAATGCGCACTGACCTCGTGTAATTTAGGACTCCACCTTCGAGTGATACATAGATTGCTCACCTCTTATTCTTGTTCTTTTTCGATTACGTAACAGGAATTAATCTTCGTGATCAGGCTGATTTTGCTTTCACAGGATCGCTAACCACATGGAGTTGGTTCAGCGATCGCATTGGTGCTTCAGGTTCTCTCGTCGTAGTCGGATCATGAGGGTCACCTCCCACCAATTGAAGTTATCCCCCACTCACCGAAAGATCGGGCACTCCAGCTCTATCATCTACCTATCTTAATGGATCTAATCCTATCATGAAGCACATATCGCATATATGGTTCAAACATGTGTGTGTATGGTTGAGATGTGAACACAATGAATGATCAAAACCGACCTCCTCGATAACATGACCCTCTATAACACGAGCCCACCATGATGAGGACATCGCCACGCTGGACATGCTCATGAGTCGGCCTACCTCAAGTTTCAGTTCGTCGCCAACTCAGCCTCCACGTTTGCCTCGGATTCAGCCGACAATCATCCAGTGTTTCGACCATAACTTCTTCATACAAAGTCGAAACGAGGCGTTTAAGGATGCGTTGGAAAGGGAACGACGATGCCGTCATTTTGGTTCTGGTCCTAGCTCCAGAGCCTTCGTGGATCATTCTGTGTGACCACAAAAAGGTGCTGCGTCACCTGTTTTGGGCCAACTTGGCCTTGTATCGTGTCGGGCCTTAAGCCCATGTTGTGGACGCCCCCTCTAGTTGCGCCCCCAACCCTAGGTCACTCCTAGACTTTAATACTCAGCAGCCGCTGCCATTAGAACTTGTGGTTTTGTTTAGAGTCTAGTTTTCTTTCGAGAAACAGATCGATCATTGTAACTGTGACGCCGAGTCCTTTTACCAGTGATCCAGGGCCCCTGTTCTTGTTCTCCACCCCTGTGGTGATTAGTCCTTTGGTGTTCTCGACCTCGAACCCATTTATTTAGATTCGCTTCAATATACATCTGCAATTTCAGATTGCGTGTTTATACTTTCTTGCTTGTGTTCTCGATTTGCTTGCAGGAAAAGCCTTCTCGGCGAGGTCAATCAAGTTGGCTTGGTTGATAACCAGCGGAGCAGCGGTGTAACTATTGCAGGGGTTCGAGTCGTGCTGATTAGAAGCCCGGATTGCCAACATCGTTGATCCAACCTATCGAGTTTATCATCTACCTCTCGGAAGATCGGGCCACGTCCCCATCAAGTGGTATCAAGATTCCAGGTTGCCCGTGAGGTATTATCGTGTGCCTTTAGATTCGTTTGTGTTCATCACCTATAGTCCACAAAAAGCCCTAAAAAAACAGATTTATTTTCCGTTGTCCTATCACCTGTTTAGCCTTGCAATTTTCGTTTACAGATTCACTTTGTTCAGTTCGTGTCCTAGTCGAGTCTTGTTGCTGGTTTAGGTTATGTTCATGGTCGTAGTTCAATCGCCTTTTGTTTCCGCCGCCGTCCTATCCACCTTACCAGATTACAAGTCGATTCCACCACATCTTTCGACTTGCCCTCGCTAGCCGCCTTGTGTGAATTCTCGCCGTGCAAGCCTAGATAGGTCGCGTGCCACCGTGTGTAATTTGCCTTGCATCGCAGCCCCTCTTGATCCATCTCGCGCATACCTATCGCATATTCCAGGGAGGTTTTGTGCCCTGTGTTTGTGACTGAGACACTTTGCTCAGATTGTTTCGGATAGGGAAACTTTGCCCTAGCCGCCGCCGCTCATCCTGCCGAGTTGTGCCTCTCCGAAACCATAACTCGAGGTACCTTCACCAAAACGGGCATAACTTTTCGCTTGGTGCTCCGTTTTGGCTGAATTTTTTACAGCAGCTTCGTGACTCCATTACAGGCCGACCCACACTCGGCTTCGCCCTGTGTGTTTTTCTCAGAATCCCAAAAAAAATCGGGAAGATAATTAAAAAATTGGTTTTCTTTGTTGTCAGTATTCAGAGAAAAATATGACAAAAATATCTTAGAAAAAGAAAAATCTTGATTTCTACTAGTGCTGGAGCTAAATTGGAGGAAAAAGGCTGAAAAGATTAAAAGCGTGTGCATAGAGTGCAGTTTGCTTGTTCTGTGAGTTTTTTCCATTGTGCTTTGTTCTATCTTGTTGTGCTACGCCTAGACACGTCTTAGCCAGCAATTGTGACTTGTACTTTGGATACTTATTGAGCTTTGTTAATCTGCATTTGTTATTTGCTATTCCTTGCTACATATTGTGCCTGTCCTACAGCTCCACATATACTTCTGTCAGCACAGGTTCTAGCCCTTGCATTTGTTACACCCAGCTCAACAACTGATTGTACCATCCTATTGGCGTTGGTAAGAACACTTGCAAGACGGTGGTAAGCCGCTTGTGATATTGCTTTCCATTTTTCCCCCCCCACCCACTACTTGTTAGTTAATAGGGATAATACTTTTGTGTTGTCTTTTGTTGTCTTCTAACCATGGCAGGGAAGGGAGTTGATGATTCAACCATAGATTTCAAGGATTGTGTGATGAAGGATGAGCTTCAGAAAATCATTACCGACGAGCGCACCCTCATCACCAACAACCATGAAGAAATGATGCGCAACATTAACAATCTGGTTACCCGGATTGCCAATGTTGAACGACAGCCTAAGCAGCCACGACGCCAACCTGAGCAGCCGCGCCGCCATCCTCGACGTCCAGTTTTCGACGACGCCCCTGCAGGAGAAGAAGAAGATGATGACGCCGACTTCGAGGGTGACTTTCCAGATCCTAATGCGGACCGTCTTCGCCCCAATCGTCGTGGTATGGGAGGTAACCGTGGTAATAATGATCCTTTTGCTAAGACCAAATTTACCATGATTCCTTTTGCTCGTAATGCTGGTCCTGAGGAATATTTAGATTGGGAACTTGCTGTTGAGCAGAAATTTAATTCTCATTTAGTTCCAGAAGAGCATAGAGTTAGACTTGCTACTAGTGAGTTTACTGGTTTTGCTTTGTTTTGGTGGACTGATCTTTGTACTGCTCATAACAACAACCATGTTGCTAATCCTTTACCTCAGACTTGGAATGCTTTAAAACGTCGTATGAAATCTTGCTTTGTTCCTTCTTATTACCAACGTGATCTGCGTTTAAAATTGCAAACTCTACAACAGGGTAGTAAAGGAGTCGAAGAATATTATTAGGAGCTTATTATTGGTTTAGCACGTTGTGATATTCATGACAATGATGATGATCTTTGTGCTAGATTCTTTGGTGGTTTACATCGTGATATTCAGGATATTCTTGATTATAAAGATTGGAATCGTTTTAGCCAATTGTATCATCTTGCTCTTAAAGCTGAAAGGGAAGTACAGGGACGACGCCTACACTCCTCTTTTAGAGCAAACACTGGCAACAATTTTTCCCCACGCCAGGAGACTGAGAAGACCAAGGCACCTGTTAAGGTGCCTACTGCTACACCTGCATCTCCTGATACTTCAGAGGTACGTCCTTTTCTTAAGTTGCAGGCGTCTACACCTCCGCCGCCAGCAAAAAAGAAGGAAGACCATGCTGGTACATCCTCCGTTTGCACTACAAATATTGTGTGCCACCGCTGCAAAGGCATGGGCCATGTCATGAGAGATTGCCCCAGTCAACGTGCCTACATTGCAACTGCCGATGGTTATGTAAGTGCTAGTGATGTTGAAGATGATGAATTAGCCCTTGCTACTAACGTTGTTGCAGATTCTGAAGATGAGGGCGAGGCTATTGATTCTCTCGCCGCCACTGCGGGTTTCAAGAGCATTCTTGTGCAGCGTGTTCTGAGTACGCAAGTTGATCCTGAACCTGCAAGGATGCATCACCATAATTTGTTCCAGATGTTCCTTATTGTCAAAGATTGTCGTGTTCGTACCATTATTGACAGTGGAAGCTGCAACAATTTGGTGAGTTCAGAGCTGGTCAAGAAGCTCGGCTTGACCACACGTGCGCATCCCCATCCATATTACCTTCAATGGCTTAATAATAGTGGTAAGGCAAAGGTAACAAAATCTGCACGTGTGTATTTTTCCATTGGTTCCTATAATGATCATGCTGATTTTGATGTTGTACCTATGGAAGCATGCTCAGTTTTGTTAGGATGTCCATGGGAATATGATACTGATGCTACTCACCATGGTAGAACTAATACATACACGCTCACTCATAAGAATAAGACAATTACTTTGCTTCCTTTATCTACAGCTGATATTAGGAAACATGATAAAGAGCTTGCTGAAATTTCTAGTAGTGCACCTGATTTAGACCCACCTAATGCTTCACCCAATGAAATTAAGTTGAAGAAAGGTGCTTTAATTGCTACTACATCTTTGAATGCTGAACATTATCTCAATGATACTTCACCATGCCGTACCATGCTTTGTGCACATTCTATTTTCTCTGGTGATCCATTGCATAGTGTTTTGCACCCTCCCGTCACTAACCTTTTGCAGGAGGAGTTTGATGATGGGATGGAGTCGAGGACGACCCCAATTCAAGAAGGGGAGGATGATGAGGACATCGCCACGCTGGACACGCTCATGAGTCGGCCTTCCTCAAGTTTCAGTTCGTCGCCAACTCAGCCTCCACGTTTGCCTCGGATTCAGCCGACATCCATCCAGTGTTTCGACCATAACTTCTTCATACGAAGTCGAAACGAGGCGTTTAAGGATGCGTTGGAAAGGGAACGACGACGCCATCATTTTGGTTCTGGTCCTAGCTCTAGAGCCTTTGTGGATCATTCTGTGTGACCATGAAAAGGTGTTGCGTCACCTGTTTTGGGCCAACTTGGCCTTGTATCGTGTCGGGCCTTAAGCCCATGTTGTGGACGCCCCCTCTAGTTGCGCCCCAAACCCTAGGTCGCTCCTAGACTTTAATACTCAGCAGCCGCCGCCATTAGAACTTGGGTTTTGTTTAGAGTCTAGTTTTCCTTCGAGAAACAGATCGATCATTGTAACTGTGACGCCGAGTCCTTTTACCGGTGATCCAGGGCCCCTGTTCTTGTTCTCCACCCCTTTGGTGATTAGTCCTTTGGTGTTCTCGACCTCGAACCCATTTATTCAGATTCGCTTCAATATACATCTGCAATTTCAGATTGCATGTTTATACTTCCTTGCTTATGTCGATTCGCTCGCAGGAAAAGCCTTCTCGGCAAGGTCAATCAAGTTGAGCTTGGTTCATAACCAGCGGAGCAGTGGTGTAACTATTGCAGGGGTTCGAGTCGTGCTGATTAGAAGCCCGGATTGCCAACGTCGTTGATCCAACCTATCGAGTTTATCATCTACCTCTTGGAAGATCGGGCCACGTCCCCATCACACTGTCTCTTTCATTGCAATTTCGGCCTAAGTGATAACCTAACTTATCTCGTACTCCGATAAGTGGACATAATCCCACAAAGTTCCATAAGCTGATGCCTTTCCCTCCCACACTCGCCACACATCACTAGGGGTAGTCAATCATCAAACAAAGAGAACCTATAAGAGGACATGGTTCCATAATACACGTTCCATCGGTCCTACTCCCGCATATTGTCACTACACGAGGGATCCCGGTGACCGGCTTCCCGCGCACCGCTAAGATCTATCCGCAAGCCTTAGACTAACCACCACGATTAGATCTAATCTTACTAACAGGATATGCTAGCTAAATTTATAGACTAATCACCACGATTACATCTAATCAAAAGCTAGCTAGGCATATGAGATCAAACACACATCTTAGAAGATCAAAGTAACGAGACAAGATTAGATTGATTCACCATAAATGTATATATGCCTTGAATGAATTCAAAGCATAGCTCTGGAATCCCACCATGGCATCACCACGCAGGGCCAACCATGGCGGCTAGGGTCTAGCCTAAGCCCTCTCTTAGGCAACGTCGAGGACGGCGACCGTCGGCTTCCTCCGGTGTGTGTCCCTCGATTCGACGGCTCTCCGATGGTAGATGGATCAAATCCCTCTTCTTGGGATGCCTAAGGGTTGTATTTATACCTTATGGGAGCCTTGGGGCTGTGATATCCCTTACGATCCACGAGATCTTTGCTTAGGAGCCAAGCAAACAAGATTTTCATAAAATTAGCCACGTCTAGATTTTCATGTTTCGCAGCCCTTCCTTGTCGAGGTCAAATCTCCCACATCCGGACTCTAAATGAAGCAAAGTCAAACTCTAAATTGTGTGCACGAAATTTTCAAGAACTTTAGTATTCATGACTTTACTTGGAAACCAAGTTAAAATCCCCAAAATCTGTTTAGATTCGGACTCTTCTTGACAGCATGTATTTTGGGGTAATATCTTCCGAATAATGCGACCCATAGGTCCAAATCGAAGAGCTCGACAATGCCGTCAACTTTGGTATTCAACATTTTAGCATTTGAGGCTGTTTAGATCTCCGAATCTACACCTAAATATCATGTTGTCCTGGGCTGCGCGAATTGAATCCGAGTTTGACTCGATCTCGTGTTGGATGTGGACTCCTAGGGCTATGAGTTGGCCTATGGAAGCCCAAATGACCCATTAGGTGATTGGTTGGCCTCCTCCATTGGACTTGATTTCTTCGGGCTTGTAGTTGGTTTTGGCCTTTGGACATAAACGCTCCATATTGGGTCGTTTTCCTGCAAATACATGATATGCTCCAAAACACAATACATATACGAAACGGGGTTATTTCAAGTACCAAGTAGTGGGTTAGTATAAGAACATGCCCAAAAACTCCACCTAAATGCTACTAAAATCCCAAAAATAGCGCTAAAACGTCACTAAAAGTGATTAGCTAAAGAGCACTGCGTAAATTAGCTTCTCCATTTCTGAATATAGGATCTTCGATCCTGATAGTGCTTTGGAGACAAAGTAGATCGGAACCTACCTGAGCCCCCCTTCGTTTTGCTACTCTTCGACCAGAACTCCGCTCACCACTGACTACGAAGCTACAATGTATAATAACAAGCTGGTGCCCGGAGTTGGACCGGCCAAAGTACTCATTGGCTGCAGGTACCGCTTTAGTTCTTCGAAGGCCTCTTGCTGCTTCTCTCCCAAATGTACATTCCCGCTTTAGAGCAGGGCGAAGAATGGTAGGTTTTTCTCTACTGACTTTGAGATGAATCGATTCAAAGATGCAATTTTACCAACGAGCTTCTGAACCTCTTTTTTGGATCAAGGAGACTGCATATTCTGGATTGCTGCCACCTTCTCTAGGTTGGCCTCGATTCCCCTTGTTACGCCGAAGGTGCACTTCTCAGGATTGAGCTTTGGCCCATGCTTCCGTAGGTTGGAGAAGTTCTCCCTGAGATCTTTGAGATGGTCTTCTTTCTTCTTGCTCATTATGACAACATCATCGATATATGCGGAGATGTTCCTGCCTTTCTGAGTTTCTAGAACTTCATCGATTTCCCTATTGAAGGTGGAACCGGCATTCTTTAAGCCTTCTGCATCATGATGAAGCATTATACTCCTGAAGGGGTTATGAAGCTTGTCTTCTCTTCGTTTGATTGCTTCATTCGTACTTGGTGGTAGCCCGAGAAACAGTTAAGGAGGCTGAGCATTTTGCACCATGCGGCCTGATCGACAAGCGTATCAATTCGCGGCATGGGGTAATCATCCTTTGGCCAGGCTTTGTTTAGCAGTGTGAAATCAAATGCACATTCTCCACTTTCCATTCTTCTTGGGTACCATCACGACATTTGACAACCATTCAGCGAACTTTACAGGTCTAATGACCTTCGCGTTGCACGGCTGCTTTTCTTTCGTCCGACATCGTACGGAGTTTTTGCCTTCTTGGCTTGACCTCCGGGTCTACTCGAAGGGTGTGTTCAATTGTTTCCCTGTTGATTCTCTGCAAGTCATTCAGGGAACAAGCAAAAACGTCTTTGTGCTCCCTCAAGCAAGTCATCAGTTAAAGTTCTTCTAGGAGGTAGAAATCTTTGCCGATAACCAATTAGTTATAGTTATGAATGTCAAATGTAATCGTTAGTCAATTGTGCATCTCTTAAGGCATAGCGGCAACGCGCCCCTCTTCTTAGTCTATTACATTCCCCGATGTTTCTCTTTCTCACAGGCACAGTTTCTAAAGGTCGCTCATCCGCACTAACCAATTAGTTATAGTTATGAATGTCAAATGTAATCGTTAGTCAAGTGTGCATCTCTTTAGGCACAGCGGCAACGCGCCCCCTCCCTAGTCTATTACATTCCCCGATGTTTCTCTATCTCACAGACACGGTTTCTAAAGGTCTACCAGTACTGTGCCAAGCTCATCTCTGTCCCCACATCGTTGGCGAAGTCGCCGACACTTGTTGGAGGTGGCCGAGCAACTCCAACAGCCTTGCTATATGGCTCTTCAAACCCAAATTTAGCAGTTGAAGCCAAATTGTATGCTCCAACAGCCTCTCTATCCCACTTCCTATCCTATCTAGGGTGTCAAATTTTTTTTTCCCAACTTGCTAATCTTGGCAAGGCTGGCTCCTCTCCACTCACCTCTCCATCCATGGGCCCCACCTCCTCACGCTCAGGCCCCCATCTCTGTCGCCGATGTCAGAGCCTAGCGCCGCCGCATCTCCCCTGGACTTCCTCGCGACGCCACCCCCTCCTTCCGCCAAAGCTCCTCTCGTCGCCACCTCCTCATGCCACCAGAGCTCCTCACGCCGCCACCCCCCTCACGTTGGAGAGGAGAGGATGGATGGATAGGAAAGTGAGAGGGGAGGAAGGGCAAGCGTGAGCGACGGAGGCGACACCATGCCGGGGCCGGCGGGACCGACGAGGATGGAGGAGAAAGGCCATCAGGGAGAACTCTGGCGGGTGGTGGCGTAGGCACGGGCGCGGACGACAGCATTGAGGCTGAGGACGATGGAGGCGGCGCAGCGCCTGGGCCGGCGAACGAGACAGACGAGAGCTAAGAGAGAGGAAGAGGATAGAAGAAGAGAAAAATAAATACAAAGCGAAACTAAGGATGATATTTGGGACCCACGTGTCAGTGAGAGTTGAATGTACTCCCTCAGTCCCAAATTGTAAGTCGTTTGACTTTTTTGACCCCACTTTTGGCCACACGTCTTATTCAAAAAAGTTATGCAAATGTAGTCAAAATTAAGTCATTCTTAAAATTCTTTTATTATTAAAGCTAGCCATAACAAAAAAAAATGATATTTTGCAAAAAATTTGAATAAGACGAGTGATCAAAGTTGGTGTCAAAAAAGTCAAACAACTTATAATTTAGGACGGAGTGAGTAGTTGCTAGGATTCGGAGAACGAAAAATAGTCAGTTGGAGTGAGATACTCAATATAGATAGGAATCTTTGTTGGAGAGGGAAATGGTGAGAAAAAAAAAAGAGGCCGTTGGAGATGCTGTAACGGGGTGGTTCTGCCCATGTGGCCACGCGTCACCGCGTGGCGTGCGTTCCTCGGGTCCACGCGCACCCACTGCGTTTCGTTCCGTCTGCTTCCCTTCGAGAAGCCGGCACGGCAACCCACCCAACAACCTCTCCCGCGACCGCGACGACCCCACAGAAAAGGGGCAACGAATCGCACTCGCAGCACCACCACCATTCGACGCAAGCCGAGGCGACTCTTCCCCCATCCTCACGTCGTCGCCGGGCGCAGATCCGGCCAACGACGCGATCCCCACCGCTGCGCAGGTACCGCTCCTTCGTTCGTTCGTTCGTTCGTTCCTTCCTTCCCCGACACCCGGGCCGGTCCCTGCACAGGGCTGATCTCAACAGCTGTTCGCAGATCCGAGCAGGGCCCACTTATCCGGCAGCACCCCTGTTCCTTCTCTCATCATCGCCGTCGCGTCCCCGGAAGGCAGTGGAGGAGCCTTCCGCTTTCCCAGCCTGGACTGGCGTCTTCCGTTAGCGGCAAGGTAGTCCTCTCGGAGGATTGCTGTCCTGTTGCGTGCGTCTGTTTCTTCACCGAGTGCCAGAGGAGCTAGAGCAAAATCCAACGCCGTTTTTTGGTTTTATCCCCAGCAAGATCAAATCCAAATCTCATTACTGTTACCGTCTCGGGTACTTTAATCTATCCGGTTTGTTTGTGAGTTGCAGCAACTTCTCGTTACTGTTACCATGGGAGAAGTTACTGTAAATAATTCAGACATGTCTATTCTACAAAGAATCGCAACAAGTGGTGTACCACTGCTTAAAGAGTACGGTCTGAATGGAGTTGTTGGTGCTGTGCTTCTGGCTATAGTTATTCCTCTGGTGCTTACGTCAGTGTTTGGCAAAAAGACAAAGAAAAGGGCAGTGCAAGCTGATGTGGGTGGAGAGGCGGGACTTGCCATGCGAAACAGTAGATTTTCTTCCTTAGTTCAAGTCCCATGGGAGGGTGCCACCACAATGGCAGCTCTGTTTGAGATGGCCAGCAAAAAGTACTCTCGACGGAAGTGTCTTGGTACAAGAAGGCTAATTAATAGGGAATTTGTAGAATCTGCTGATGGTCGGAAGTTTGAGAAACTGCATCTTGGTGAATATGAATGGGATACCTATGCCGAAGCGTTTAATCGTGCATGCAATTTTGCTTCTGGACTTATCAAGATGGGCCACAAACTAGGTAGTCATGCAGCAATCTTCTCTGATACAAGAGTTGAGTGGATCATAGCTGCCCAGGTAATCATATAACACATATTGTATCAGAACATTCTAAAACCTGTAAAGCTCTCTGACTGTTGTATTGTCTTTTTACTTTTCAGGGGTGCTTTCGACAAAATTTGACAGTTGTAACAATATATGCTTCTCTTGGTGAGGATGCATTGGTACATTCACTAAACGAGGTACTTTGCGTTTGGGTCACTTTTATGCACCATCTTTCCCTAAACTTTCTCCAGTTGACCTATATGCTCATATCCTCTTTTGTTCCATTGTCTAAAAAAAATATGCTCGTATCCCACAGTTACTTTTGTTCCTAGCTTAATGGTCTGTTTACTAAATTATTGTGGATATGTTGATGCAATGTATGAAAGTGTTAACCAGTACCTGCATAAATGGAAGAACTACATTATTTGTTATCGAGTGTTGAAGATCAGGAATTCTATGAAAGACATTACTCTCTTGACCCCACATTCTATGAAAGACATTACTCTCTTGACCCCACATCTTAAATGCTCTTCTATTGAATTTCAGACACAGGTTTCAACTCTGGTATGTGATTCGAAACAACTTAAGAAGCTACCTGCGATCAGCTCTGAATTGCAGAGCCTTAGGCATGTTATCTATATTGAGGATGAACCTGTTGACGCTGAGACACTAAATCAAATCAAGCATTGGACAACATTGTCTTTCACTGAAGTAGAGGATCTGGGGAAAACATCACACATTGATGGAAGGTTACCTTCAAGTGCTGATACTGCGGTTATCATGTATACAAGTGGAAGTACTGGTCTTCCCAAGGTTAGGTTGTTGATCAGAGATGCTGCAATTTCTCATGCATTCATAATCTTGTAACTTTTATGAACAAAAGAAGAGAAAAAGGCGACTGGTGCAGTGGTGCTGAATTGATAATGGAATCCAGACTAAAGTATGAGCCATTCTTAGAAAATTTCCTTGTTTGATTACCATCTGAAACCAACGTTAGAGTATTTATAAGTTCCAATTTGACCTGGCCACCTGTTTATATCACAGAGAAGAGAGGAGTAAACAGAGAAAACTCTAGCATTTTTATTTTGTTTGCGTTGTCTTCCTTGAAGAAATAATCATTTGTATATACTCCGCATATTGTGGAAGATTAGTAGCGATGCATACCTTTGTTGCTGGCTTGCTGCCGTCTAATTTGCAGCTAATGAGTTCAAACTGCTACTTTTTCGTTGTACTGTTCACATCAATTTGATCTTCTGAGGATGAAATTTGTTCAGAGAATGAGAGTTATTACCTTGATCTTAATACTTGCGTGGCTATACACTAGTGTCCTTACTTGATACATAATGCACAGTAGCTGGACCAATTTGGCCCTTATGAGTGCTGTGGGACGAAAAGGACCACATTTCAATGTTCAATGTGGCATTTATTGTGTGTGTAGTGAATAGATGATAATCACTGGGTACTTAAAAACTTATATTGTATTGTCCTGTAGTTTCTTGAACATATGTACTATAAGTCAGATGCAAGTGAGCTACAACATGTAAGATCTAAAAGAACAATTTTTGGAAGTTTGCCATGCCACATAAACTAGTTAGTTATATCATAGCATGCTTAGGGGCATAGTTTCCGCCTGTGAGTTTTATCGCATAAACCATTGATTAACCCAGTGCTTTTTTTCTTCAATTATTTATTTCATGGTTCATTTTGACGTAGGGTGTAATGATCACGCATGGCAACATGGTGGCAACAACTGCAGCAGTGATGACAATTGTCCCAAACCTTGGCACGGACGATGTTTATCTGGCTTACCTTCCATTGGCTCATGTCTTTGAACTAGCAGCCGAGGTGACATATTTTTTACTTCACATACACGTCTTTTACAAGAGTTGTCACAATCTTTGACGATATGATGATGTTGTCTTTCCAGACTGTCATGTTAGCTTCTGGTACTTCTATTGGATATGGTTCAGCTCTGACTATGACTGATACATCGAACAAGATTAAGAAGGGGACAAAAGGAGATGTTTCTGTACTGAAACCTACACTTATGATTTCAGTTCCTGCAATTTTGGATCGCATAAGAGATGCAGTGTTTAAGAAGGTGATTTATTTTCTGAATTTCACATTTCCAGCAATTTTCGTTGATTGGCCTCGTGATTGTTATAATATTATCATCTAATGCTATGGGTAACGTCAGGGGATCGGAGAGTTGAGGGTAACGTCATCTAAATTCTTTGCTTAATCAAAACGTATACAAACAGTGACTTAGACTCTAGAAACCTATCTGTAAAATTAAGGAACCAACTCACATAATCTTATCTCGAAGTAGTTAATCCTTCGGCTGCACGTGGTTACTGTTCGCGTGAATAGTAGCCTCACATGAACAGTGCAGCATCCCTAAGGAGGCTGCTCTATCATCTAGTTAATGGTGCTTTGTGTAAACGTTCCTTTGTATCTTCATCCGTGCTCTATGAGACAAAAAGTAATGTTCATTTGATAAAACTACACTTGATAGAAGATTTTGAATCCCTTCCTCAAGGCATATTGGCGGTGTCTAAGACGGCTTGCAGGGGTCCGAGGGGGACCCCGGTTTAGAGATTCGACCTAGGAGTGCAGAGCTTCGCTCGCCTATGTCGGATTGGAGAGGTTTCAGAGAGAGACGTCTTGGTTGGTGAGAAGGTGAGAAATGGGGCCACCTGAGTGATCAGCATTCGTTCTCCTATCCCTGATATGAGCCTACCCCGGTCTTAGAGTGGAGTACATTGAACACACCTTGGTGCGCAAGTGGGTCTTGTGGGTAGGTCCCGCCGGCCCCCCACGCCCCGTTGAGCGAGCGCGGGGGATATTCCTTCTTGACCCCGACCTCGTGCCGGGTATTGAGTTGCATGCACCAACCAATTCAACCTAAAAGCTTAAGCTGATAGGGAAAGGTGGGCAATTCACTTATACTCAACACTCCCCCTCACGTGTAGGCTCCCTTTGGCCGCATACATGGATATTGTAGTGGGCTGCAATTATATTATTCGTGCCCGCCAGGATTCGAACTTGCGACCTCTAGCTCTGATACCATATTGAGTTGCATGCACCAACCAATTCAACCTAAAAGCTTAAGCTGATAGGGAAAGGTGGGCAATTCACTTGTACTCCAACACAGGAATCCCACGGGGTCCTAGGATGCGGCGTGGGCTGACTCCACGCCATCACGGTCTTCTTGGGCATCTCCCCTTATGCATTGTAGGGTAAGGCACAGGGTAGAGAGGGGTCCACTTCCAACATTCGCCATCAGGGCATGACCAGGGCAAGCAGGCTTCCCCTACCCACGTCCCGGTCACTGTGGCTTGCCATAATAATTCTGCCTCAAGGGGAAGGCGCGCCCCGTGGGGCCCGCCTCTGGTGCAGTCAGGCGATGCTAGAGTTATCCGCCCATCCAGGGGCAACCTTTCTTAACTGCAAATCATCCTCGGTTTGGGGCATTTCTACCCCTTCCTCTGTCTTCTAGTACACGAGCTAGGCTGCACCCCCTTCGTGTGCCGACCAGGCCTGTGCGCTCCTTCAATGTTTGGGCCACTTCCCCAGCACTCGGGGGACCCCTGATCCCCCGGCACAAACACATATCCTATGACATTTCTAATTTTGTGAGGTCACTATAAGAGTATTGTCTTTGTCTTAGGTGGTAGGATTTCGAGGCCAGTTCTAAAGGCCACAAACCATCATACCACATTGGTCCTCTGAAGTAGATTTGCACGAGATGTAGTATAATTTATATTGAAAATGCACAATTAGCATTCTTGAAATGTCGTGAATCACTTATGATCATGAGTAAACCACAACTATTTTCTTTGTGAAAATTATAATATTTATATTTCTCTTTCCAGGTTGGTGAGAAGGGTGGCCTGACAAAAAAACTGTTCGATTTTGCATATAAAAGAAATCTAGCAGCAATTGAGGGAAGTTGGTTTGGATCTTGGGCACTGGAGAGGATGATTTGGGATAGCATTATCTATAAACCAATAAGGGCAATGCTTGGAGGACATGTAAGATTTGTTCTTTGTGGTGGTGCACCTCTATCAAGTGACACACAAAGATTTATGAATATTTGTCTAGGGTAATTTTCTGCCCATCTTGTCTTTAAATTAAAGTTTTATTATTGTCGGTTGATTGGATGAATGAAATAATATGATTGTTACCCATGAACCAATATATCATTGAGATTTTGATATTTTACATTCCTGTTAAACTCAGCATCTTCTACTTGTTGATATATCACTATATGAGCAAATCTTGACCTCTGTTTTTTGGGTTAGGTTGGTTTTTAGCAGCTTTAAACTCAAATCTCGATTCATCCGACCTAGGGATTGTTGAAGTATGAATTTGCAATCATTGTTTGCTTATAGAAAGATTATTATTCTCATTAAATGTACACATATGACAAATTCAATTTCGTACTCCAACAATCTATAGCAGGTGGCTGGGCCTAGGGATATAGGAGGACAACCCTCAAGCAGCCAGGGAACGGGAACGTGGCCGTGTTCCACGATCCGGGAACGTGGCCACGTTCCACGTTCCGGGAACGTGGCCACGTTCCACGTTCCGGGAAAGTTGTTTTGGGATGGGAACGGGAACATACGGGAACATTTTATTGTAAAAACCTTTCATAAGCGCCGTTCCTCGTTCCCGTTCCCATCGTTCTGGGAACATGGCTACTAAGGGACAACCTGCTAGATTGATACTGTTCCTACTTTGATTTATATATCTCTCTTGGCTTATTTGATCCCTAAGCAAGAATGCAAGATGTCTATCCCTAACCGGCTCCCCAATTGGCCCAGTTGATCCAGCTGGCTCCCCATGACATTGGCATGTGTAGTCCATGGAATGTCCCAATAAGATATGGTGATTCATTTGTTATTTATGCTTATATGAAACTTAATTGGCGCTGCAGAGTCCCAGTAGGTCAAGGATATGGATTGACTGAAACCTGTGCTGGAGCAGCTTTTTCTGAATGGGATGACACAAGCGTGGGTCGTGTTGGTCCACCACTTCCTTGCTGCTATGTCAAGGTTTGTGTTTACTAGTTAACAAATGTACTTGATATATGTGTCCGATGATAATAAAGAATCCCACATTGAAGAGAAATAACTGTTAGATTCAAACTTGTCTGGTGGTTTCTATAATTTTATTTGTTTTTCCCAATGGCATGCACAAAATTTTCCCATTGAATAATTTCAGCAACTATTCATCTGGTGTTGATTCCGTAACGAATACACTGAATACTTCCATTTTTCCTGAATGACCTTCTGTTCTCTTACCAATGTGTATAGACCGGTAGGCGACTAACCAGCTGTATTTTTTTTCGTTTTGACAAACAAATGTAGCTTGTTTCTTGGGAAGAAGGTGGCTATACGATTTCTGACTCTCCAATGCCTAGAGGAGAGGTCGTGGTTGGTGGTTACAGTATAACGAAAGGTTATTACAATAATGAAGCAAAGACAAATGAAGTATACAAGGTAAGAATCTACGCAAAGTCCAGAGCGTTATAGCTATCGAAGTTGAGTTCTCACTTGATCTCCTTCCTTTGTGACCAACAGGTTGATGAGAGGGGCGTACACTGGTTCTACACTGGTGATATTGGTCAGTTCCATCCTGATGGGTGCCTTGAGATTATTGACAGGAAAAAAGATATAGTAAAACTTCAGCATGGAGAATATGTGTCTCTTGGCAAGGTTTGGTTTTAAAAATAATTCCTCCTGTGAATGTTTTGTTGAAATGATATTAACTGTCTCGCCCTCTTTAGGTTGAATCAGCTCTGTCAACTAGCAATTATGTGGACAACATCATGGTTTACGCTGATCCATTCCATAATTATTGTGTTGCCCTGGTTGTTCCGGCACACCAGGCCTTGGAGAAGTGGGCTCAAAATTCAGGGATAAACTACAAGGAGTTTGAAGAGCTTTGCCAAAATGATCAGGCCATTAAGGAGGTTCAGCAATCCTTATCAAAGGTTAGACATAACTGAGTGCAATATATATGACTAAATATTCTACTGACAGTTACAACATGATTGAAAATCCTCTTTGGTTTACGGAAGAACAATTTTTCATTTCAAAGAGTGCTATAGGTGTCTGTTAATTTATCCTAGTAGCAACAACCATACTTCTGGAGCTTTGTTTTCTGCAGTAGGAGCATACTGTAACCATATGTTAGTTGCAGACATGAGACATGAGTATGCCATTCCAATTGTTGTTGATGGCTAGTGGTTCGCCTTGAGCTGGCTCTGATGTCAGATTTATGTTCAGTGCTGCAACAGCCATTAGAGTCTATTTGGTCCTCTGTTATGTTGTAACATATTATTAAAGGAAAATGAGCCATCCACTTTCATAATTTTATGAGAACTCTCGTTTTTATGAAAACTTTCATGAAGGTAATATGCTCCAACTATGCAGGCCGGAAAAACAGCTAGGCTCGAGAAATTTGAGATACCAGCGAAGATCGTATTGCTGCCTGAACCGTGGACTCCAGAATCTGGGCTAGTGACAGCAGCGCTGAAACTTAAGAGGGAACAGATAAAGACCAAATTCAAAGATGATCTGAACAAGCTCTACACTGAAGCAGCAACATAAGCCTCTTTGGATCTATGTTTTCTCAAGATGCTCGCAGCATCCTGGAACTTACTAACCTGTAATGAATAAACCGAGCTGTGTGGATATCTGCTAATATGGAGATTGTTCTTCCGTGCAGAAAGGATTCTAAATTTCGTTTCTATTTACGACCATAGATCTTGCTTTTCTTGTTACCTAGTAATGTAATGCTAACTACATCTACATACATTTCAAACTTTTATCCAAATGTTTAAACGATGTAGAGTATGTTTCGGGCTCTAACCAGTTGCCATAAGCCTGACAGCCCCCTCTCCCCCAAAACCACCACCAGCTCCGTTGTTCAATCATCCTGTGCGGTCGACTTGATGGCCTGTTTCGTTTTGCAAAGTAGTAGAGACGCGCATGTGATTTTAAAAGGTATAATTAAAGGGTGAACAAAATAATTTGAATAACTGGAAAATGAGATGGTATAACTAATGGGTAAGGGTGGTCAAAATAATTTGAATAACTGAAAAATGAGATTCTCGGTTTCTAGATAGATCTCGAACCGTTTGGATATAACATTCTCGCCAGCTGATTCCAATCGGCCTGCAAGCCGAATGGGGCTGGGTGCATGCGGCGGAAAACTGATGTGTTCGGGTATTTCGGTCTTGTCCCTCCAAAAATCCGAGACGGACTGATCGAAAAGCTCAAAAGTTGTGTGACTATGGCGTTATCCATTCAATTCATCCAGATTCCGGACGTGTCTCCAAAACTCTCCAGCTCTCCATGAACCTAAGTCCTGATGGCCCTTTATTTTCTCTTCCGTCCACTCCTCTCCCTCTCCAAGCTTGATTCGTTGCTCGTTGCATCAGTCTGACCTTCTTGCAAATCATCTGGCTGCTGCCCTCAATCCCATGTCCCTCCCCTACAACTGTGATTGTGCCGTCATGCGTCCGTGTCTTGCGTGCGCGTGCGAGTGCGACGGAGAAGTGCGAGAAAGGAAGTGATGGTGCCACGGTGGTACGGACCAGTGGACCACATCTCACAGCAGCGGCGGCGCTGCGCAAGGAAGGATGTGAGTGCGGACTTGCGGTTGTGGTAAATCAGAGGGAGTCCGCGTGCTTCTGGCCAATTGGTCCAGGGCAGCGATCGCATGTCAGGGTTTGGAAGTGTCTGCCGTCTGGCCATCTAGAAACCTTGGCGCGACGCCATTTTTATTTGATGCCCATGTTTCTTTAAGCAAGGTTTTGGGTCTTCATCACTTCGTTAGAAGGTCTAATTGCTGTGCCCCATTTGAAAGTTTGTAAAACCTAGAATTTCGAAGCTACAGGGAATGCTTATGATTCTTGCTCTAAAGAAGTGTATTCATATACAGAAATGTATTGGATAGAAGATTAAAATGCTGGAAAATATGTTTTTAAGGATGTTTGCAGTGAAACTAATGAATTTTAACATATTGTGACATTGCTGTGTATCAACAACATATTGTACTGCCTCCATTCATCAAGTACAGTGTGCAGAGGTACAAAATAGAATAATATTTTTACAGTAGTTCTGCTTTTCATCCTATCAAGTTAAATTTAATTTTTCATGTTACAATGTAGAATGACTATGTTTTCAGCATACAATGAAAACTATTTGAATGTAACTCCATTTGATAGTGATCAAGTGTAATAGAATTTGAGTAATATTTAGGTATTTTGTTAAATTTGAGATGTTTTGGAATGAAGATCTTTAAGTATCATGAAATATATACATCTGCACAGAAGTAACTTCTGTCCTGGTTTAGTGTAATTTCTAGTTTTTAGTATGTAATAAAGCATCTCTTATTTTTGCATAGATGAGCGTTAACAAATAAATGCATATTACATATTGAGAAGTTTGACATTGTCCAGTGACAAAGCATGTATCCAGGCTCCAGTAGGCATAAAATAGACCAGATTCTCACTGAAATAAACCATTACACATTTATCAGAGTCTGAATCCTGTTTTTTTGGCAATGGGCATCCATGAAGATTAGAACAGATAAGCATGTTGAAACTAAGATTTGAATGTTTGCTTCTTGCTTCAGTCAGCCACCATAGCATATTTTGACACAATGTGAAAACTGCACAGTTAGCCACCGGTAGCATAATGACAAGTATCTCTTGACACAATGTGAAAACTGCACAGCTAGCCACCGGTAGCATAATGACAAGTATCTCTTGACACAATGTGAAAACTGCACAGTTAGCCACCAGTAGCATAATGACAAGTATCTCTTGACACAATGTGAAAACTGCAGTAGCATAATGACAAGTATCTCTTTTTTTTTATCTCGACAAGTATCTTTTGACATAATGTGAAAACTGCAGCAGGTAGCCTGTCATTATGCTACTACAAATCATCACTTAAATAATTGGCAGCTAGCTGCGGCGGCGAACAGAGTGTTGATGGCGAAAAATTGCTTAAAGCCGATCAGGTTAGGACAGCCGGTCTAGACCACCTGTGCACGCAGTTAGACCGGCTGGGCCCTGTAGCCGATCTGGCAATATGCCAGGCGGTCTAACCGCTTGTCCCTGAGTCCAAGTAGAATTAGGGTTTGTCACGTTTTTAGATGGACTTACTTGCGGGGCAAGACCTCTTCCCCCTATAAATTTAAGGGGCTGTGGCCGATTGAGGACCTCTACCCAATCGTAAAAATCATTTGTCTTACTTTTTTCTCCAAACCCTAGTGTAAGGAAAATTGCCCTAGGCCATTGTTTGTGATTTTGGCGATTGATTGACAACATAATCATTGGGACTAACAATTTTTCTAGATGATATTTGTAGATATTTCTAGGTCCCAAGGATACTTTGGAAGCCATCCAAATGCTTACATAACCAATATCCAAATGATGGTTATCCAAATTGAAGCCATCCAATTCACGTAGGAAAGTGTCCTTAGTTATATTCAAGGACATCCAAAAGATAGCAAAGAAGATAGAAGAAAAGACCCTCAAAGAAGAAAAGAATGCATCAAGAAATACAGAGGCACCGACTCATTCGGTGCTCTGTGCAATAGCCCACTGAATTAGTCGGTGGTGGCGGGAACCAGAGTCTGCCCAGAGAGAAGGATCACCGACTCATTCGGTGGTGTCATCAAGGGGCACCGAACCACTCGGTCAATATGCCCAGAAATACCAGTTCAGTACTGTGTAGATTTGGAGGGTCACCGATTCATTCGGTGCGCAGCATCGAACCAGTTGCTCTTTCAGCCTGGAAAGAGCTGTTCGGTTCTGGTGAGCACCGATTCATTCGATAGTACAAGAAGAAGGGGCACCGAACCAGTCGGTGCTGAAGAAGACCGATGATGAAGATCTACTCAGAGACCACCGACTCATTCGGTGGTGAAGGAGCAATGGGCACCGAATCAGTCGGTGGTTGGACCAGCCCCACAAGTCAGTGACACTGTGGATCAACGGCTAGTTCAACGGCTAGCTAAGTTGGCACCACCGACTAGTTCGGTGGTATCCCTCCTACACCCACCGAATCAGTCGGTGGTACGCAGAAAGGTTGCAACGGCTAGCTCCTTTGGTTGGGGCTATAAATATGGGTTGCCTCGGCCATTTGAAGTGTGCTTGAGCTAGGAGAAGCTATTGGCAAGTGTTCTACACATTCTTAAGTGCTCAATCCACCAAAGTGCTAAATAGAAGATCTAGGTGATTAGCCAAGTGCTTAGTGCTAGTCTAGACCCTTTAGCGCATCCCTTAGGTGTTTAGCCTAGAGTTTAGCGAGGTTTGCATACCTCTTGCTTTACCGGTGCTTGTACGCACCAAGTGTTGTAATCCGGGGCTTGTTGTCTTGCGAGACCCTCCAACCGAGTTTGTGGAGTGACCGCCGGTGCTTGTGCAAGGGAGGAGAGGCCCTTGGCATTTGGCCGAAGCTCTACCAAGTGAAGGCGGCGAGGAGCATCCGGGAAGGGAGGAGCGGAGACCCACTTGCCCGTGGGGAAGTACCGTGGTCACCCACGGAGTTACTCGACCGGGGAGTTTATGCCCTTGCGCGGGCATTCCCTTTGAGAGGGGCTCCAACCATAAGGATTAGTGGAAAGCTGGTGAGCTTTCCGATACCTTGGTAAAAATCGCCGTGCCGGGAGTTTGCTCTTTTCTACCCTTTAAGCTTCCGCATTTCATACTTGCACTACTAGACCTGTCTTGCTAGTATAGGATTGGACCTAGGGTGCAAAACTATGTAGCGGTAGAGATAACAACACATAGAGAAAACCTAGAGCACTTCTAGATAGAAATTGAAATAGGTTTTCATATGTGCAATTGGAGGCTTAGTTTTTAGACACACCTAATTCACCCCCCTCTTAGGGTATCACAGTCCCTTCACCTAGCTTTTCCAGCCCCTTTTCTTTCCTTCTTCGTCTCTACGATGTTTTAGGATGTTCTAAGTGGCCTTGCCGACCTTAGAACAACCCTAGGTTTGCATCCTCCGATGGGGTCCCTCCCGTGGTTGTGATCGTAGGATTTCGCGGCGCCTCTATTACAGGCGGTCTGACTGGCCCCTACAGGCGGTCGGATCAGCTGCTTTCAGGAGCTCTAGCGAGGAGATCTTGACGACCGCGCGATCTAGCGCTTTCGTGTGTTGACCTGAAGCGCGTCAACATATTTTGGCGACTCCGCTGGGGATAGAAATCTGGTTTTTGAAGACCGATCTACTATCTCTAGCACTATGGGCTTCGACGTTGGACAAAACAACATCGTGTTGGTGGCTCTTGAAGATCTTAGTCCCGAAGACCATGAGAGGTTCTTGGTGCTCCAGAAGCATCTCGAATCGAAGTTCTTGAAGACGTTCCGGAAGGGTCGTGAAGATCATCCGACGAAAAGCGTTCAACACTTCGTGATGCCTTCCTTCAAGACGAGTAAGGGGCAAATTCAGGTAATCGACAATGTAAGCACTTCCGCACCTTAGCCCTCTGCATCTACTCCTTTTGGTCTAGGTTTTTTGGATCGTGATTCATTAGTTGAGCAATTATTAGAATGACTCAAAAAATTAGAAGGGAAGTCTTTAGATACTCGTGAATTACTTGACCATAATATTTTCTATGGTATGCCGCCGAATTACTTTGCTGGACAGACCCCACCACCACCTAACATGCTCGGACCGAAAACGGTCAATGCAGATGGGTCGGTGGCAGCGGGTTCTACAGCCGGTCTAACCGCCAGCACGGCCGGTCCAACCGCTATAGGTGGTCAGACCGCGTGTACAGGCGGTCAGACCGCCAGTTCTGGTGGTCAGAATAACTCCACTAATGCTATGGTATTTGTGCCGGACCAACCTTTGCCGCTGTCTACTGTTCCATACTCAGTCTCCCCTGGCCGTGCTGGTCCATTAGCTACAACGTGTGCTACGTATTCCACGACTATGCATACTACACAATCGGGTGGTCTTATTCTCGATGAAGTTTTTGATGCACATAGGAATATGCAGAATAGACATGCACTTCATCTGAATTACATAAATGCTATGTAATCATCGGCCCAATAAAACCCTTAATGGGCCGAATTCACTAGATTCAGGGATGTATTATCTGATGTCATGAGAAATAAGCTAGGTGTTAATTTTGGTAACACTAGAATATATCAGAGACCTTATGATGCTAGTTTTGATACTACTCCTTTTCCCAATGGGTGGCGCTTGCCTGATTTTGTGAAATTTAGTGGAGATGATGAGCGCACTACGTGGGAACACATTAGTCAATATGTTGCTCAACTAGGGGAAGCAGGGAATTTGCAAACAATTAGAGTATGTTTGTATTCATTGTCACTTACTGGTACTGCTTTTGCTTGGTTTTCTTCATTAGCCCCTGGTTCTATTATGAGTTGGGGTCAACTAGAGCGTAAATTTTATGATCATTTTTATAGTGGAAATCATGAGATGAAATTGGCAGACTTAGCATCGGTTAGACTGGGTCGGGATGAAACCGTCTCTCAATTCATGAGGAGATTTAAAGATATATAAAACCATTGCTTTAATTTATCAATTTCTAAAGTTGATCTTGCTAGCTTATGCTTTAGAGGTTTGAAATCCTCCATTAGAGAAAAAATTGACAATCGTGACTATTATTCGGTCGCGCCGAGATAGCTGAAGGCCGAATTAATAAAGAAAAAGAGGGTTTCAAGTCACGTCGGTCTAACATTCATTTAGTGGATTATGAATCTGATAATTCGACCGATGAAGATAACGATGTTTATGTAGCAGAGTTTGTATGGCCTGCTAATAAGAAAACCATGTCATGCTCATCCCTTAAGCCGATTCACAAGAATCGGAAGAAGATATAAAGTTTACTATTAGTGTGACCAAATGTGATCGTATATTTGATGAATTGCATAAATTTGGTTACATCAAGATTTCTCATCCTATACCACCTATGGAAGAATTGAGGAAGCGTGCTTATTGTAAGTTTCATAATTCTTTCTCGCATGCTACTAATCATTGCAATGTCTTTCGTCGGCAGGTTCAATCGGCTATTAATGAGAGATGTTTGAAGTTTCATAAGATGCAAATTGATGAAGCTCCTTTTCCGGTCAACACCATGGAATTGCAGCAGCCCAAGGTCTTGATTTGGCCACATCAAGCTGAATCTACCAAGGGAAAGAACGTGGTGATTGGAGAAGAGAGGCCGTCTTCAAAGGAGTCAGTTCGAGAAGTGACTTATGAGAAGACGGCTGATGGCAAAGAGTATTTCAAGGTCACTGTGAAGTCCTCTGGACAAGGGGGGCAAGGGTCGGTCACTACTCCCGGATTGCAGGCGACTGGGTCTGGTCTGCTACAAGCGGCCAGACTGGCTGCGCTAGGCGGTCAGACCGGCTGTCCCCATGAACGTCCGAAGATGCTGATTCTGAAGCGTCCAGAGGTTGTTACTTGGAAGATGAATGTGGAAAAAGAACAGGGGGTTCAGAAGCCTAATGTCACATTTGATATGCTCTATGACAAGTACACCAAACAAAAGGCCGTTCCAAGAGATCGACCATTGAAAAAAAGAATGAGATCACCGATTCAGCATGAGAGGCTTCCTTCACCTCCTCATGTGAAGTTGGATCTGGTGTGGGATAGCAATGGAGTGATGTGGGTGCCATATCATTCAACAGTGCAACCTTCATTTTCATCATGGCTGGGAAGGTCCAAGAAGACACGTGAAGGACAAGATTGTTTATCCCGGTCAAGACCGATCGGCTTTCCGCCAATCTCGTCATGGGCACTGGTCACAGGCGGTTAGACTGCTTGTTACAGGTGGTCAGACCGCCCGTCATGGTTAACTACCAAAGGCTCCTCCGAAGCTGGTTTATCGACCCAAGAAGAAGGAGGAGGTACAAAACATGGAGGTGGACTCAGAGAGGACTACTGATTTCGATATTATTCAAGTTGGAACTATGGATGTTCCTATTGAGAAGAGTCTTGCTATAAAGCCGACTTCTAGTGAAAAGGTTGTGGAGGATCAAGGGTCTAGTGCTGGCAAGTCTCAGCAATATTTTCTTCCAAGATGGTGTCCCGAAGGTTTGACTCGTACACAGAAGAGGAAGCTCCAGAGACTCTGTGTTTGGGAAAGGTAAGAGCAAGAGTTGGAGAAGCAAAGAGATATTCTTCAACTAGAGCAGGCTCGTGATTCCCCATAAGAAAAAGTGGAGGCTGAAGGAAAACTCACAGGCGGTCCAGACCGCCTGTCATTCAGAACCGACGGCCCAGGCAGTCAGACCACCTGTACAGGCGGTCTGACCGGGTGACGCAGAAGTGCCCGATATTTCTTCTTCTGGTTCTTTGGCTTGTGACAGCAAGTTATCATCGATTACCAATGCTAGGACTATGAAGAGCTTGTTGATTACAGTTCTTCTCCAGAGCGCATGATTCTTGATGTGAATGTGCTGCATATGTCTACAAATGGAGACATGCTTTCGGAGGAGGAGGTTGCACATCTTGATTTTGGTCCCAAGGAAGCTATATTTCAGAAGCCTAAAGCTGGAGACAATTACTTGAAGGCTTTGTATTTGAAGGGCCATATCAACGGGAAGCCAATCTCACGGATGTTGGTCGATGGAGGGGCTATTGTGAACTTGATGCCCTATTCTTTGTACAAGAAGCTTGGTGGTTTAGATTCGGAGCTGATCAAGACCATCATGACCATCGACAACATTGGAGGAGGAGAGCCTATTGGTGCCAAAGGTGTGATTTCTATAGAGCTAACTGTTGGGAGCAAGACCTTGGCCACTGCTTTCTTCGTCGCAGAGACTCAAGGTAACTTTAGTTTAATCTTGGGTCGTGATTGGATTCATGCAAACCAATGCATTCCTTCTACTTGCATCAATGCTTGATTCAGTGGGTAGATGATTATGTAGAGGTTGTACATAGTGATACTTCTGCTTGTGTTGCTTTAGCTGATAGCTCTTTGATTGGCATTCATGATGATGTTAAGTTTTTGTCAGGCTTAGATCTTTCTGAATTTGAGTTTATCAGCTGTACTAAGAATGGCTTCATCCCTGCTGTCATAAAGCCGATGAACACTCAGCTGAACCATCTCATGTGATTTAATGGATAATCGAGAGTGGTTGCAGCAGAGACTTGAACACTATCGGTCGTATCAGAACGATATGTGTGAAGCTATTGAAGACTTTGATGATATAAGCAAGCTAGAATGTGGTTTTACGTCGGCTAATCCTCTTGATTAGGTAGACATTGGTGATGGTTCTATACCCAAGCCTATGTTTGTAAATAAGAAATTAGATCCTTCTTTTAAATCTGAATTAATAAAGTTGTTAAAGGAGTATGTCGATTGCTTTGCTTGGAATTATCATGAAATGTCTGGTTTAAGCCGAGAGTTTGTTGAGCATCGGTTGCCTATTAAATCTGATTTTAGGCCTTATAAACAACCAACTAGGCGTTTTAATCCTGAAATTTATGACTGAGTTAAAGAAGAAATAAATCGGTTATTAGAAGCAAAGTTTATTAGACCTTGTCGGTATGCTGATTGGATTTCTAATATTGTGCCCGTGGAAAAGAAAGGGATAGGTAAGATTAGAGTATGTATTGATTGTAGAAATATTAATCGTGCTACTCCTAAAGATGAATATCCTATGCCAATAGCCGATATGCTTATCGATGTTTCTTCTAGACATAGAATGATTAGCTTTCTTGATGATAATGCTGGTTAGTGTGGCGGACCACTCCGAAATTATTCCAAGTTAAGTACCTCGGGACCACTAATCGAGTAGTCAGGCACTTAATCCGGAATAAGCTGGAGCGCCGTCGGATTAAACCCGATTTAACCACGTTCTTTTCTCGATTGAAACAACAGCACCCCCACACGAAGGTGAGTTCCAGAGATTACAACATCCCACAAAATTTAACATACACAAATAGGTAACATAAGGTTATTACAAACCAAGTTCGAATTTAAATCAGAGTATCAAAGTCTTGCAGCGGAATTAAAGTTCATTGCAGCGGAAATAAAGTTTCATGGCAGCGGAATTAAAAGCTAACGGCGATACATGTAACACCATGATGAAGCCTGCCACGGTGCTACTCCTCCCGATCCTCGGCAGAGGACGGAACCCACTCGATGTGCCATCCAGGGGGAACCTGGGTAGGCCAAGTCAAAGCATCGACTGCCACATCCAACATGGTACCTGTAAATCAATGCCACAAGCAAGGCTGAGTATACTAATACTCAGCAAGGCTTACCCGTCTGGTGAAAACTACATCACCGACATCTAGACATGAGAGGCTTTTGGCTGGTGGGTTTGTTTGCCAAAAAGCAACTAAGAGTAGGTCCTTGCTTTCACGTTTTAGCATCAAATTCTAGTAGATTTAACCATTCTAGATTAGCATCCTCTCTAAGCATACAAGTGGTGCAATACAATTTATCTCATACAACAAGTTCATCAGTCTCAGAGTTCCACTTGTTACTCAATGCAGCAAGGCGGTCAAGCAGTCTCATTAACCGCGAGAAGCGGACAGTTCGAACCGAATTTTGCTACCTGGCCAGGGAAAACCCAACACACACGGATAATGCTTGCTATAAAAGGTACAAGCACTTCCCAACCTTTCCCATCGATCCACAATTCGGAACCGGGTCCATTTCCTTAGGATAAAGGTTTACTGCTTTACTCACAGTCTCACGCATATATCCACAAGTGTACGGCAGGGGAAACAAAGTTTCCAAGGAGAGATGGCTATCGGCCCTAGCTGCTTCAATCTGGTACCGGGCTTACCGACTCCGATATAGCGGCATGCATGTGGTACGTTCAAAAACTTGACACACTCAACCACACATTTCGACCTTAAATCAATTATCATACACGGACGGGAGATCTATATCTATCACCCCGCCCGTCAATCCTTATGATTCCAACATAAGTAAAGACAAGCAACTCCTATGTCTCGCGAGTGACAGGAAATCACTCGACTTGTAACGGACCTAAAGCAATGCCCTATCGATCCTTTTCATACTAGTGTTGCAAGTCATAGGTACTGGGAAATGTGCAGCTAAGGTATTCAATCAACTCTTTGAAACGTAAATGCACAAGCATAGAGAATTCATAAATGCATAATTGGTAAAGGTTAGGTTATGCTCCGGGGCTTGCCTTCTTGCTCTAGCTGGGGGTTAGCCTCCGGGTTGGTCGATCCTTCGCCGGCACCTCCCTCCGGGATTCCTTCCTCGTCGGCGGGGATGAGATGGTAGTTGCCGTCCGGAATAACGCCTTCTACATGAGATGCATAACTTACTGGCTGCCTATTGATTCCAAGATTAAGGCCTTGAAGGCCATATTCACCTAGACATGCTTAAGTATTATTCTCTTTTTCATAAAATTAGAGGAGGGGTGTGTGGAAAATTTTTATACAACTTTGATGGTGATTGTGTACATATATATAAGAATTCTATTTATTATTTGCAAATTAGGGTGCTGTTCTGGAATTTTAGATTCTCCTCATTTTATTCTAACTTATTAACAAAAAGGTTTGTTCTTTTATATAAATCAATTTCCACCGAGATTCCTTCTCATTTTTGTTTCTCACTTTCTGTTCATCCTTTTTATCTACAAATTTTATGACAGCTACTGGAGTATAGGAGCTAAGCTCACTCCAAAATTTAGCTAAATTCGAGCTACACAAAATTTATTAAAAATATAACAAACTGCTGCCTACAGAAATGAAATAAATTCATATAAAATTGAAATTTCATCCAAATCAGGAGATTTTCCTACCAAAGCTAGTCATAAGTTCCAGGAGGGCTCTGGCCATGTGGTGGCTCAAAATAACCCTTGGGCAGTTCTCAATAAATTTCTATCCTAAAACACATAACTATTTATTTTCTAGTCTAAACAGAGCAACAATTAAGTTTTGCATTTTTAACAGATGTGCTAACAAGATTTTAGGCCTCTGGAGAAAAATGGTGTTTTTTCACTTCATGGATTATTTTTAATAATTTCTGGACTACAAAAAGATAGGAAACACATTTTAATTCATAACTGAAGCTACACTTCATATTTTTAGGTCCCCTTTGGACACAAGGTGTCCAAAGTCACTACAAACAACATATCCAAAGATCAACCCTAGTGGAGCTCTGGATTTGAAATGCTGCACAAGTTTCAAATTTTATAGTTTGTATTTTAATTCAAAAATGGTTCACCAAAAGTATATACATGCTTGAGGGAGATTGGAGTTTACAATCTCACGAATCCAGGGAGTATTTTTGTGCATTTTTCTGATTTTTGTACGATTTTTAACGGATTTTACAAGATTCAGGAAAATTAGATCTAGGTTTAAGAATCTTTTTATGCTGGGGACCCTAGAACTTTCAAAACTTCACGAACAGGTCCCTGACTTTTACACAGAGAACCCTGGAAAAACGAAGACGATGAAGAAAGGTCCTCGGGTCGTCGCCGGAGTTGCGCCGGCCAAACGACGGCGAGCTAGGGTCGGGGAAGTGGGGGAAAAGCACTAGGGGCTCACCACGACTCGATTGGTGACGGTTGGGAGGCCGGGGGATGCTCGGAAGATGGCCGGCGGCGATGCAGTGGCGGCGCGGCCGCCGCGGCTTCTACGCCGGCGAGGTCGGTGGCGTTCTCCGAGGTTGAAGGGGTCCTAGAGCACCAGTGGAGCTCGAGGAAGCTATTGGCGTGCTCGGTTGACCTCGGGGACGGCTCGGAGTGGGGTCTCGACGTGAGGGTGCTCCGGCGGCCGAAAATCGAGATTTGGGGGAAATCTTGATTTCTCGCTGGAGAAGCGAAGATAGCTCGAGAGGAGTGGGGGAATGGAAAGCTAGTGAAGGGTTCTAGCTGCGAGCACGAGGAATTCGGGAATGGTGGAGAGTGGAGGGCGAATTTTGCCTCGAAGCTCGGCTCGGTCCGTGCGGCGCGAGGTGGAAGACGACGGAGCGAGGCGTGAGGAGAGGAAATGGCTAAGTGCGGACTGAAGGGAAGGGGTGTGAGTGCTCGGTGGAGTGCTTGGGCACGCGAGAGCGGCACTGTGCTGCCTCGGGAGCGTGCGCACGCACGGCTCGGCGCGAGCAGACCGCCATGAATGCGGCGCGAGCTCGGGCAGCGCGCGAGCGACTCGACCGGGCGAAGGAGATCCTTGCGTGACGTTGGGAGATCTTCAACAGGGCCTTTGGCGCGGAGCGGGCAGAGAATCTGCCGTGGAGCAGCTTCGCGCGGCGCGCGCGCGTGTGGCCACGGCGGCGCTCGACCGCCATGATGGCGTTCGCGCGGCGCGAGGCGAGGCGAGCGAACGACGGCGAGGTGACAGCTCGGGAGGGGTTGGACAAGCACAAGGCGACAAGCGCCACCCGACGCCGCGGCTCGGCCAGCTCGGCGCGGCCTCCGCCGCTCGCCGGCCACGTGGCGGCCGAGCTCCGGCCAGGCGCAGAGCGCGCCAGGGCCGAGCTGGCAGCCCCGGGGAGCTCCACTGCTACATTTAAATTTTCTCCAAAAATTTGAACTGAACTTGAAAAAGTGTGAAAATAAAAGTTGGAGTTTGAAAGATGGGACACAACTTTCTTTTTGGGGTGAACCTGAGATTTCAAATTTTTCGAGCTCAAACAACCCAAATTCAAAAAGGTGCCCAGAACTGTATTTCGAGTTTTTGAGGGACTAAACTGCAAAATTTTCAAAAGTTCCAAACAGTGACTAGGCCTTATTTGTGATGACAAACAACTTTTATTTTTGGAGAATTTCAAGTTTAGTACAAAATTCTTAAGTTTTCAGTTGGGTGTCAAACCACCTTTGTTTTTGAATTTAAGTTTGAATTTTTGATGGATTTTTAAATTTTCAACCCATAATTCCCCTTTTTAACCTGTTTCATATGTGCTTTATTCATTATTACATCAGAGATGTCACAGTTAGAATCAAATATTTATGGCCGAAGAGGATATATCCAAAAAGGCTTTTGTATGTCTAGACTTTTTTGGTTTGTTTGAGTGGATTGTTATGAATTTTGGTTTGAAGATGAAGAATGCCGGTGCTACTTATCAAAGGGCGATGAATTTGATTTTCCATGATTTGCTTGGTATTATCTTGGAGGTCTATATTGATTATATTGTTGTCAAATCGGACGGAAGTGACTCTCATTTGGCCGATTTAAGACTTGCATTTGAAAGAATGCGCCGGCATGTTTTGTAGATGAATCTACTCAAATGTGCTTTTGGTGTGTCGGCCGGGAAGTTTTTAGGCTTCATAGTTCATGAGAATGGCATAGAGATTGATCTAAAAAAGGCCGACAATATTGACAATTTGTAGGCGCCTAGCTCTAAGGAGTTGCAGAAGTTCTTGGGCAAGGTGAATTATTTGAGAAGGTTTATTTGCAATTTGTCGGAAAAGGTGAATGCTTTTACTCCTTTGCTTCGGTTGAAAGATGATGTTGAATTTACTTGGGGGGCAAAACAGCAAGGGGCATTTGATGAGATCAAGCATTATTTATCTTCGCCTTCGGTTCTTCGGGCACCTAGGAGAGGGGTTCCTTTCAAATTATATATTACGGCTGAAGAAAGTGTTATTGGAGCTGTTTTGATCCAAGAGATCGAAAGGAAGGAATATATTATTGCATATGCAAATAGAAGATTGTTGGATGCCGAAACAAGGTATACTTTAATTGAAAAGTTATTCTTGTCATTATATAATCCTTGTACAAAGTTGAGGTATTATTTATCATTGAATACTTTCATAGTTGCAAGTCAAGCTGACATAACTAAATGTATGTTGGATAGACCTATATTAAATGGTAGAATCGGCAAATGGGCTTATGCTTTGATTGAATATGATTTAGTCTTTGAGCCATTGAAATCTATGAAAGGACAAATCGTTGCCGATTTTATTGTTGAACATAGGATTGATGAGCATCTTGATTTAATTATCAGCTATATTACTTTTACTCCATGGAGATTGCATTGCGATGGATCGGTTTGCAAAAGATGGTTGCGGAGTTGGTGTTATTCTTATATCACCAAACGGTGTTGTTTTTGAAGCTCTTAACTGATTAGATCATAAAGCATGTGGAAGCACATGGTGATTCTCTATTGCTGGTGTAGCAAGTATCTAAGGTTTGTCAATACTTAGATGGGTTTTTAAATGCTTATCTTGATAAGTGCTTAGATATTATAACTTGCTTTGATGAATTTGTGATTTATCATGTGACAGGAGAAGAGAATCCTAGAGCTAATGCGTTGGCACAGCAAGCATCAGGCTATAATGTTCAGAAAAGAACTTTTCATGAAAAGAAGCCGATGTTTCGTGAAGCCGACATTTCTGCTCTAGAACAGGCGGTAGCCGGTCCAACCGGCACGGCCGGTCTAACCGCCATCACAGGCGGTCTAACCGCCTGCACCTCTAAAAACACCGATATGGCTGTTAAAGATTCCCAATCTGTTGTGGGTGATGTTGGTGATTTGAGGAAGCCTCTGGTGGGGTATTTGCAGCATACTAGCAGGTAAGTGGATCGAAAAGTTCGACGATGGGCTTTCAAGTTGTAACCTCCAGATTTCTAGGAAACCCGAATGCTTCGATATGTGTGCCCAGGATGTCCATAGAACACATATAGATTACAAATATAGAACACAAAGAACACAATGCTCGAATAAAATAGTTTACATAAAAGTTTAACACAAGACATAGTCGTACACAAATAACATAGCGGAAGTCTTAATATTATTAAACGTTTCTCAACTAAGTAGAGCCTCAAGTCCACAGGGACACCGACTGGTTGAACACAGCTAGAAGTATGGCAGACCCTCCGGCAACTGAGCAAGCGACTGATCATTCATTGCTCCATCTATTACCCATCATGGATTTTGTTGAATAGTTGCAAGTGTAAGTAAACCATCTTACTTAAAAAGTATAACACGGGTTATGCAAGAACAAAAGGCTTGACACGGTTAAACTGCATTAGTACTTTTAGTTGTTTCATTTTATTATCATCCAAATTACTACATATGAGTAGAAACCCGATTATCAACCCAATAGTAATATGTAAGTAAACAAAGAATATACTAACATCAACCTCTAATATCATCTTCTAATAAAAAAGGATCCAGGCCGCTGATATCTGTGAGCACGGCTATCAAGATAGATTTAACACTCTGCAGAGGTTTCGCCCTATACCCGCTGTCACATAAATCCAAAAGAATTTATGCTACGAGGACTTTCATAGAATACCCTAACAAGAACAGTAGCCGTTTGGGTTCAACATAGGCAGCATAACCGAAGGCATCGAGATTGACGTACATTGAGGGCGCAACGTGAGGGGTCAATGGCGTCCAGAGCGAGAGCACAATCATCGCAACGTGTGAAGCTGCCATACATCGGGCGCTTACATCACGGGACTTTGCCTAACGAGACATAGCCAACGGATAAATCCGTCCTCGATCTCCATGAAAAACTTCTGGCGGTAGACGTAGTAGGCTTGGCGAGCAGCATCAGCGATCCCTTCCTCTTGAGAATCCCGGTCAGTAATAGCAAAGTTAACCGATATCTCGCGAGCTGCCCTCGCCCACTGATCGGTCACCCTCACATGCACAGAGGTCCTTCAGAAGTTATGGTATAAGGGATGCGTCCACCACCCGCTGCGGTACTCGACTCCGACATTGCCGAAGCCATACTGGTTACGAAGCACTCTGAGAAGCCTGCGGTGGTAGAAGTCATCGCCCCCATCTTGAACGAAGTCATAGACAATCCACGGGGCCACTCCTGGAGCTAGCTGAAGTGGTGACAGAGGTGGGGGAGTCCGGGGCTTTTCCTCATCATCTGACGGATCTCCTGCGTTGGCGTTGGCATCTTCCTCAACGCCACCTCCTGCGGCATCCATCTGCTGGTCTGCTGGCTCCTCTTGTTGGTGCTCTGATTCTGAGGACTCAGGCTCCCGCTCCTCGGGATCCTCCTCTTTGGACTCCCACTGTAGCTCTTCTTCGGCCTACTGGCTCTAAAGCTCTTCTTCCTTGCGCTTGTCTTCCCAATCCTGGTGGGCATCCGGGTTGCGTGCCACCAACGGGTACACAGCGACACGGTACATGAGGTACTCGCAAGTGGGCCTGCGGGGGTCTGTTTCCCTCGAACCATCTATAGAAATAAAAGTAGAGGAGAGCATTAGATTAAAGCTTAGAAAATTTTTCTCAAAGGACAGAGGTAGAGTAGAACACTTTTTTTCAATAAAAACTCAACTCCAAGGTAGAGGATAATAAAAGAGCTAGGATTAAGCAAAATCTAATTGACCGTTCTATCTAGGCTATGATCCTACAATCAACACGAATCTGATACCAACTTTGTAACATCCAGATTTGCAGGAAACCCGAATGCTTCGATATGTGTGCTCAGGATGTCCACAGAACACATATAGATTACAAATATAGAACATAGAGAACACAATGCTCAAATAAAATAGTTTACATCAGAGTTTAACACAAGACATAGTCTTACACAAATAATACAGCGGAAGTCTTAGTATTATTAAACATTTCTCAATTAAGTAAAGCCTCAAGTCCATAGGGACACCGACTGGTTGAACACAGCTAGAAGTATGGTAGACCTTCTGGAAACTCAGCAAGCGACTGATCATTCATTGCTCCATCTGTTACCCATCCGGGATTTTGTTGAATAGTTACAAGTGTAAGTAAACCATGTTACTTAACAAGTATAACACGGGTTATGCAAGAACAAAAGACTTGGCACGGTTAAACTACATTAGCACTTTTAGTTGTCTCATTTTATTATCATCCAAATTACTACATATGAGTAGAAACCCGATTATCGACCCAATTGTAATATATAAGTAAACATCGAATATACCAACATCAACCTCTAATATCATCTTCTAATAAAAAAGGATCCGGGCCTTTCGTATCCGTGAGCACATCTATCATGATAGATTTAACACTGTGCAGAGGTTTCACCCTTTACTCGCTAGTCACATAAGTCCAAAAGAACTTATGCTACGAGGACTTTCACAAAACATCCTAACAAGCACAATAGCCATTTTGGTTCAACATAGGTAGCATAACCAAAGACATCGAGATTGACGTACGCTCGGGGCGTAGCGTGAGGGGGTCAATGGCATCCAGAGCGAGAGCGCAGTCATCGCAACGTGTGAAGCTGCCATACATCGGGAGCTTACATCATGGGACTTTGCCTAACGAGACATAGCCAACAGATAAATCCGTCCTCAATGGATCAAACTATACTCTCACGAATGTTCCCCACATACGCCTTTTAGTAACCAATGGCGAGCTAGAGACGTACAAGCTAATTATCCAAGCCCAGAGCCATTATAGTTCCAACGGCGGCGAACAAGTTCCTGGGTTGCCGCTTTATGAACAGGACCTTACGGAGAGACATTAGAACAAAGCACAAAGCACATGCTCTAACTCCCTAAACCAAACCTTAAAGAGACACTAGAACAAAGCACGAAGTATATGATGTAGCTCCCTGAACCATGTTGCTAAAAAGCATCTTTTAACCATCGTTGAAGTGAACCATTAATTCAAGATTAACAATTAAATAATGTTGGTTGCAGCGCATAGCAAGTACTAACCATAATGCATAAACCCCCGGGTAAACAAGGAACAAGGTAAAGACTAGGAACAACCTTAATGTATAACACATGCATATGAATGTATGATTAAATGATGTATAGGTAACAAGGATTGTCTGTGTTATACTTGTCTTCCTCAACAAACTACTGCTATTGCACCTACTCCTCGGGAACGGGATCGCTGGCGAACTCGAACGACTCGTCAACTACTCACATCGATCACCATACAAGCATCCACACATACATGCAAACAAGGTTACTCTATTAGAACAGTACACCAAACATTTGCTACAAAAGAAAAGAAGGCTTTTAAAATATTCCTTGCTTCACTACGAACACATGAGGGCGAGAATAACTCTAATTGGAGCTAAAATGAAGAAACGACGCATAAAACGGGTTCTAGGGGCTTGCTGGTGAAAGTATTAGGCTTCCAGGGGTGTTTTTGAAAGAAACTGAGGGCTTAAAACATAATTTCGAATAAAAGATCAAGGACTAAAGAGCAAAACTAGCGGCTGCTGACGGCCATTATGACACCTTGTGACCGTCAACATTTCGGTTAAAAGGAGAACTTTGCACAATGTTCCATGTATATTTTGCTTATATTTAACAAATTCCACAAGTTTTGGTGAAGTTGTGAATCCAGGGACATGTGGCAGAAAATAGGACAAAAATGGGCAAAAAGCTTGGCCGACCGGCCAAGTCCTGACCGGCCGGCCAGACATCTCGGCCAAATGACAAGTCACTGATCCAGGAGCAAACTAGCACACATGCAAAGCATCCAAGCCATTCATCCAATGATGGTTTGATCAAAGGGCCCGAAAGGCACATCACATGGATTAGAGGGCCCACTTGCATGTCTTAACTGCCAGGTAGTTAATAACCGTCATAACTACCGACACCAGGAGGCAATCCAGAGCGTTGCTGCGAAAGGCGGTGCCAGATGGCGACCAACCCCGGCCGATCGGCCAGGAACCGGCCGAACGGCCGGCCACCGACTCCGTTCAAGGCGCTCTTCTAAGGACGGTTGCATGCTGAGCTAACTTAACCGCCAAGATGCTCAACCAACCTGCTCGAGCTATAAAAGGAGGCCTCCACTTCACTTCTCAACACACACCAAGAAGGAGCTTCTCTACTTTTTCATATTTTCTAGAGTATATTAGAGTTGGGAGTTAGAGTTGAGTCGAGCTTGCCTCGAGGTTCCAGAGTCTCTCGGAGATCGGGTAAAGTTCTTGTATCTTTTCTTTATACTTCGAATATTTCCTTTATCAATATAGTTATCTTCTTTACTTTATCGGTTAAGCTTTCCTTTCCTGCTTTCCTTAGTTTATCTAGGAAAGTAGAGTGATCCTTTCATCTCATAACCTTTAGATTCAGTTAGAGTCTAGTTAGTTTGTCAGGTTTTTACCTTACGGGTTTCTCGCCCGGACTAGGAGATTTAGCCGTCTCCTAGGTAGAGGGTCTTAGGAATTCTTTCTCGCTCGTTGCTCTCCCAACTTCTTTTCTATCTCTAAGAGTAGAGGTCTCCTGTGTCGCTGGTCATTTTGACCTTCTATCTAGCTTACCTTTTAGATAAGCTAAGTCATTTAGGGTAGCCACCTATTATATCTTTGTGCCCCAGTTATCTCCCCTAAGATAGTTGGTGTATATTTCTAGAGTGTGTTCCTGGTATAATTTCTCAATATCACTTTAACCAAAGAGCTTCCCCGTGGAAATTTACGATACCCTGGAATACTCCAAGGTGAAGTGCTACACGGTCATTCTGTGCGCTTGCAGAATATTTTATTCTATAGGGCAAGAGTTTCCCACTGGCTTTCTAACGGCACAATTCCAGTGACGTTAAGAAGTGCCAACAAGCATTTCTGGCGCCGTTGCCGGGGAAGCAATTGGCTAAAGTATATTGTTGAATTAAATTTTAGAAGACATTTCTAGTCTTATCACCGCCACTCTTAGTGGGCCTACCACTGCTCTCTTTGTCTTTGTGATTATTTTGCAGAGCAGTGCATGACCGGTTTCGACCTACCTTCAAACTTTGATCCTAATCTAGAGCGTCTTGGATGGGTCGTGAGACGCAGAGTCGTCCCACCCCAGAGAAAGCTCAGTGACAGTCGCAGTTGCTCAGCTCCACCACCAAACCCTTTGGCTCCCACCAAGACCCTCCGTTAGTTCTCTGCCCCATCAAGCAGCAGCTTTCCAGGCCTTGAGGATAATGGGAACCAAGGTGGAAATGGTTTCGAATTGAAGACTGGCCTCATCAACATGGTTCAGGCCAATCAATTCTGTGGGAAGGCGTCAGAGGACGCTAACGTTCACCTTCAAACGTTCCTTGAAGTGAGTAGCACCATTGATCCCAAAGGTCTACTATGGATTCTATTCGGTTGTGTTTGTTTCCGTTTTTGCTACTTGGGAAGGCGAAATTATGGTTCTACACTAGCAAGGCCTCCTTCAATAATGTTTGGCAGACCTGCGCCGACGCATTTCTGACCAAATACTTTCCGGTGAGCAAAACCAATGTTTACCGAGGGAAGATATCAGGTTTCCAGCAATAGGAAAATGAAACTGTTTCGGAAGCTTGGCAGTGTCTGCAAGAGTATATTGCAGCATGCCCACATCATGGCCTGGAAGAATGGCTGGTCACCCAGAGTTTCTTCCACGGGTTGAACCAGAGATCTCAAGAACATCTTGATGCAATAGCAGGAGGATCATTTCTCTCGCTGGAAGTGCCAGGAGCAAAGGCTCTAATGGAGAAAATTGCCTCCAACCAAAGTTGGAAGGGAGATAGGCAGTCAGCCCAAACCAGAGCAGTTCATCAAGTCGACTCCATCGACATGCTGGCCGCTAAGATGGACATTCTTATGAAGAAGTTGGAATCTCCTACCCAGGAGATGGCGCAGATTGCGGGTTCACGAATCACATGTGAGACATGTGGTGACACCGGACACTCGGGCTACAGTTGCCCGAGCACTCAAGAGGAAGCGAACTTCATCGGGAATGGGAATCCCAATGCAGGCTTCCTCCCCCAGCAAGGTTGGAACTCCAAGCCCAACCTCCCCTTCGGCCAACAGCAAGGTAATTCATTCTACAACAGTAATTCTTCTCCTACTTTGAAAGATATATGGTATGGCCAAAAACAAATTAATGATAACATCAGTAAAAAGTTTCTTGCTACTGATAAAGTCTTAGAGTCTATGGCCACCCAAATGGAGGGATTTAATTCTGTTGTTAAAAACCAATTGAGTTTTAATAAAATGATGGAAACTCAAAATGCTCAATTGGCTGCATCTTGTCCTAATGCTAATGTGGGAAAACTTCCTAGGCAACCAGAAGCACCCCATAAAGAAAGTGTTAGTGCTGTTACCACGTGGACTGGAAAGTCCACGCGGGATCCATCCCCACCTAAAGATGCAGGTACTCAGTGGGAAGCCGTACCCGCTAGGAATATTAAGCCAGAAGGCGAGGAAGAGGAGGGCAAGGAACCAACCGAAGCTACCCAGGAAGAGACCAGTGAAGTCCCACGGGCTTCAAAGGAGTACTATGACATGACTGCCTTACCGTTTCCGGAACGGAGAAGGAAACCGGTGGCCGACGAACAATTCGGCAAATTTGTCGAGGTAATTAAGAAGCTTTACGTCAATATACCGCTTCTTGACGCTATGCAGGTACCCACCTACGCAAAATACCTGAAGGACATTCTTGGGAACAAGAGGTCCTTGCCTGCCACCGAGATGGTACGCCTGACGGAAGAGTGTAGCTCAGCTATACTCGATCCTCTCCCTGAGAATAAGAAGGATCCAGGACACCCCACTATCTCATGCTCGATCGGGAACCAACACTTCAACCGTGCCTTGTGCGACTTGGGAGCAAGTGTCAGCGTCATGCCCAAGGTAGTTTATGATAAACTTAACCATCATGCGCTTGCTCCTACTGCCATGTGTTTGTAGCTGGCGGATCAATCGATTCGCTATCCAGCGGAAATTGCGGAGGATATCCCAGTCAAGATTCGGGACTTCTTCGTTCCCGTAGACTTCGTCGTTCTCGACATAGAAGTTGACACCAAGACACCTCTCATATTGGGAAGACCGTTCTTGAGCACTGCAAGAGCAAACATTGATGTTGGGGCCGGAGAAATCTTGCTCAACATCAATGGCCAGAAGGAGAAATTCACCTTCAAGCCAAAGGTGGAACAATGTGCCCAAGTCAAGGCAGTCACACGGAAGCCGTCCAAGAAAGGGCGAGGAAATCCATCAATCCCGACATGGACGAAATAATCATGATGCTTGAGGCGTTACGATTATACAAAGCCACCAAAAGCCATAATCGGAAACAAGCAATACGAAGGATCCAACGCAAGAAAGCTCTGGAGTCGGAACAAGAAGACAAGGTCGATCCACCTCCGATCATCCGAAAGGAATGGCGGAAGAAGACACCACTTTCTGAACCATCAGGAGGTGAGAATCCACCTACTGAGTCATCAGGAGGTGATCAAGCTCAACAGCTTACAAGTCCTGCTCAGGACAGGAAAGACGAGCCCTCGCCATAAGGTACGTGGCAGTTATCCATTCATGCATTCGCATATAGGATAGTTTATTTTTGTGCATTTACTTTCCTTTTTCATTCACTCATGGCATATTTAAATTCTTGCAAATTTATTTTGTGCATTATTTCCTTTGATTCACTGCATATATAAAAAAAAATGGCCAAGTCACTTGCCCGATCGGCCACAACCTGGCCGGCCGGCCCCACCTGTCGGCCACAGAGGCGCTACCCAAGCACAGTGGAGCACTAACGTGCAGGGATCAGAGTCAGAGAAGAAATCATGAGCCGCGTGAAGACAAGGAGCCGGTCGGCTCCATTCCGGCCGGCCAGCTTGCTCTCGGCCACTCGCGTCCCGTCGTCACCAACCGCGCCACAACAAGGAAAAGGCCTACGCCTAGGCCGTCGCCGTGGCCAAGCCGCCGCCGTTCACCGGCCGGCCGGCCGAGCCCTGGCCGGCCGGCCGCCCACTGACGCCCGTCTATAAAAGCCGGCACCGAGGCCTCCTTGAGGCACACCAAAGCGCAGCAAGCATCATGTTGCGTGGAGCAAAGAGGGAAGCCGGGAAGCTCAAGAAGAAGTTGACTCCATCAAGCTCACGTCACTCGCACAGCTCCGCCTCTTCTCGGTATAATATGTCGGTGGACATGCCTGTCCACCACAATGTCCTGTATGAAGAAGAAGAAGAAGAAGAAGTGTCGACACCACCACAAGGTCCCTTCCGTATTCGAGTTCTTGTCGCGATTGATCAAATCGTGCCACGAACCAAATACGAGAGGAGGACGCTGGAGTTTTTGAAGAATCGCAACTTTGCACATGTTACTGTCTTCAGCCCTCTCCTTCTCATCAAGACGGACTTGGGACATGACAAGGATCGCGCATTCAAGCATGCAGGTTGGGAGCACTTCCACACCATCACGGAATCAGGTTCGAGTCTTCTCACTATTGAATTCCTGATGAGTTTGAATATTGAAACCACCCCGAAAAAAACTATCATTCGATTTCGATTTTTCAATGAGGATTTTATTTTGAACTCTCGCCAGTTTAGCAATGCTTTTGGTTTTCATCAACGTTGGATTTTGAACCCCAATATTTTGGAGAAGGACCACCGTTATGAGTGTAACACCCTAAAAATGGCCCTATTTAAAATTTAGTAAATAATTGGCTTTTTATATTCAAGTGCTCATAAATAATGTAGGGAAAATAAAAATTTGGAATAATTAAAAGCAAATATAGGAAATAGAAACATTATTGTTGCATTCATGCTGGTGCATTTGTTTTTGATTGTCGAATTCAAATTTGAGTTTGAATTTGAATTCAAATGAGTGTTTGAATAAAAGAAAAACCTTTTCTTTTTCTCTGTCTTTCCTTTCTCCTTTTCAGCCCAGCCGGCCCACTCCTCCTCTCTTTCTTTCTTTCTTCCGCGGCCCGTCTTCTCTCTTCCCCTGCGCGGCCCAGCTTGGCCAGCCCAACACCGCAGCCCGCTGCAGCCCGCCAGGCTGCGCCTTTCTCTTCCGTCTCTGTCGCTGACACCTTGGGCCCACATGTCAGCACCTTCTCCTTCCTCTCGCCGTGGGTAAGCCGGACTCCACCGCCGCGCCGCCGTGAGTCCGCCTTGCGCACGCCTTCCGCCCGGCTTGGAGCGCACGCCGAGGCCGCCTAGCCCCTTTATAAGCCGCCGCCAACCCCTCGTTCTCGAGCCGTAGCCCCAGGAGCCCCTACACCGAAACACTAGCGCCGCCGCCAAGCTTCCACGCCGCCGCCGCCAACCCGACGCTCCGCCGCGCCTTTGCCGCCAAGAGCTTGCCCCGGAGCTTCGCCGCAAGGTGAGGAAGTCGCCAAGCGTTTTTTCCCTCTCTCTATCGCCTTCCCGCATGTGTGCGACCTCGTCGGAGTTCTCCACCCGCCACCTCTCGTCGCCAGCCGCCACCGCCGCGTAATCCTCGAGTAGAACCCCCAAAACGAGTTCGCCGTCGTTCCCTCTTCCTCTAGGTCCCACCGCGGCGAGTTTTGGAGCCCCGTAGCCCCCAGCCAAGCCAACTCCGGTGAGTTTCGGCCTAGCGCCGCCGCGCTCCGACGACCCAAAGCCCCCAACGCGTTAGAGCCATTCACATCCAATCCGACGGTCCAGATCTAAACTCGAGCAGGTTCACCGAGAACCAGTGAACCGCGGTTCAGGGCCGGTCCACGGCACAGTAGACGGTGATGTCAGCCGACATCAGCATCCAGCCGCCGCCGTGCCTGTTTTGGAAAAGAGCCCCTGCTGTTTTCGAAAATCAACCCGCGGTCCACCTCTGTTCAAAAGTATTTACAACCAAGTCCTTTTTCTTTTGGTTTAGCCCCTGCTCTTTTGAAAAATAGTGCCCGCCGTCCTGAAAGTTGTTTTTACGCCGCAGCCCTCGTGTTTTTTACGAAATTATGTTTTAGGTCCCTGGTTTCTTTCAAAAACACCCCTGAAAGCCTAAAACCTTTACCAGCAAGCCCCTAGAGCCCGTTTTAAGCGTAGTTTCTTCGTTTTAACTCCGATTTGAGTGATTTTCGCGCTCACGTGTTCGTAGTGAAGCGTAGAGTAACTCTAAAGTCTTCTTTTCATCTTTTGTTTATGTTTGGTGTACTGTTCTAATTAAATATCTTGTTTGCATGTATGTGTGGATGCTTGTGTGGTGATCGATGTGAGTAGTTGTCGATCCGTTCGAGTTCGCCGACGATTCCGTTTCCGAAGAGCAGTTGCAGCAGCGGTTCACTAAGGAAGGCAAGTATAACACGGACCATCCTTGTTACCTATACACCATTTAATCACCCAAACTCATGTGCATGTGTCTAATACTGTTAACTACTAAGGATGTTCCTAGTCTTTACCTTATTCCTTGTTTACCCGGGGTTTTATGCATTATGGTTAGTCTATGCTACGCGCTGCAACCAACATTTATTTTTAATGTCAATATTGAATTAATGGTTCACTTCAATGTTGGTTAAAAGATGCTTTTTAGCAACATGGTTCGGGGAACTAGAGCATGTGTTGTGTGCTTTGTTCTAGTGTCTCTATAAGGTTTGATCTAGGGAATTAGAGCATGTGCTTTGTGCTTTGTTCTAATGTCTCTCCATAAGGTCCGGTTCTTAAAGCGACAACCCAGGAACCTGTTCGCCGCCGTTGGAATTATAATGGCTCTGGTCTTGGATAACTAGCTTGTACGTCTCTAGCTCGCCAGTGGTTACCGAAAGGCGTATGTGGGGTGCATGGGTGAGAGTATAGTTTCATCCATCGAGGACGGTTTTATCCGTTGGCTATGCCCCGTTAGGCAAAGTCCCGTGATGTAAGCGCCCGATGTACGGCAGCTTCACACTTTGCGATGATTGCGCTCTCGCTCTGGACACCATTGACCCCCTCACGTTGCGCCCTGAGCGTATGTCAATCTCGATGCCTCGGGTTATGCTGCCTATCTTGAACCAAAACGGCTACTGTGCTTGTTAGGGTGTTTTGTGAAAGTCCTCATAACATAAGTTCTTTTGGATTTATGTGACCGGCGGGTAAAGGGCGAAACCTCTGCAGAGTGTTGATCTATCGTGATAGCCGTGCTCACGGACACGAGCGGCCTGGATCCTTTTTTATTAGAAGATGATATTAGTGGTGGATGTTGGTTTGTTCTATAATCACTTATACCTTATTAATGGGTTTATACTTGGGTTCTACTCATTGGTAGTAATTTGGATGATAATAAAATGAAACAACTAAAAGTGCTACTGCAGTTTAACCGTGTCCAGCCTTTTGTCCTTGCATAACCCGTGTTATACTTGTTAAGTAAGATGGTTTACTTACACTTGCAACTATTCAACAAAATCCCGGATGGGTAACAGATGGAGCAGTGAATGATCAGTCGCTTGCTGAGTTTCCGGAGGACCTGCCGTACTTCTAGCTGTGTTCAACCAGTCGGTGTCCTTGTGGACGTGAGGCTCTACTAGTTAAGACGTTTAATAATATTAAGACTTCTGCTGTGTTATTTGTTTAAGACTATGTCTTGTGTTAAACTCTGATATAAACTATTTTATTCGAGCATTGTGTTCTCTGTGATTCAATATTTGTAATCTATATGTGTTCTGTGGACATCCTGGGCACACATATGGAAGCATTCGGATTTCTTGGAAATCTGGGTGTTACAATGAGCGAACCTCATGGTGGGACTCCATCTCTGATGATTCTTTCAACACCAAAAACAGCATAACTTCCATTCATAATCCCACGCTGCGGTTTTTGGCAAAATGGATTGCTATGGTTGTTCATCCTCGTGCAGATTTACATCTTTGTCTTAATCCTGAGTTGCCTTGCCTTTACGCTATGGCTAAAAAGATAAAGTTTTCTCCCGTGTTGAGTATGCTTAGTCATTGGCAAAGGATGGTGACTACAAAATGCACCATTGACATTACTTCGCTGGTGACTCGTATCGCCACATATGTCGGTGCTTTGACAAATGCAGAAGTCACTTACTTGCCATTGACACAGGAGTATCAAACCCAAATTGGTCTTGATCATTTTGTGCAAAGGGCATTTGATGCGGGAAGGGCCGAACCATACTCTTTTTATGTTACCCCGGGTACGAGGAAGAGATTGAGTTTCCCTGCTCAAACCTCGGACTCTACTCGATGAAGTGGCTTAAATTGCAGATGAGGAAGAAGGAACCAGCACGCCACAGTGTGGCTGGGACACGACCAACAACACGTAGTAGGACCCTGCTGGAAAGGCAGACCGAGGCAGGCACTTCACAGATGCCATCATTTGGAGAGCCTGGGACATCACAGATGCCTCCACCTAACCCGACTGCCAACATGACCTTCGAGCAGACGTACAACTACTTCCAAGGAAGGTCAGGCCAGTACACAGGAACCATGCCAGGCTATGGCCAGGATCCCGGGTACTACTACTCCGGAGGTATGGGTTCTTATGGTCCACAGGTCGGACCATCCACTTCAGCCCGGTACGACTACGAGAACCCGTTTACTCGGGAGATCTCGCGATCAACACCCGGCTCAGTGACCTCTCGGGAGTTTTTTGAAAAAAAATAATAATTTTTGGAAAATACCCTAATGGAGGATTGACCCACCAGAGCCATATATGCAAAATTGTATTCTAGCCACCATATGCAGTCTTGTGTTACTTTGAGATTTGTCGAGCGGTGTGTTCTCGTGAAGGAAATGCTTATCATCTACCTACTCCTTCTCGTTCGCGTAACCATTGTCTGCTAGCCTCAAACTGTCCAGCATGTTGATTTCTCACTCCGAGTATTAACATCCACCTTCGCCGGACAACACATTTCACCAACCAGCCCTAAATCTCCACGGTGTACCTATTCTACCCATGATTCAAAAAAAGGCTCCAATGAAAATACTCATGAATTCAAGCAAGGATCTGAGCTCCTATTTTTACCTATCCTCTCTCCTCCTAAAAGAGAGAGAGAGAGAGAGAGAAAGAAAGAAGAGAAAGGAGAAAGAAGATCTACAAATAGAGTACAATATGAGCCTAAGAATCAAGCAGTCTTTCCATGTGTGAGTCCATTCTCTCCTTTTCTCCTGAACATTAAATTCCAAGGATGGGAATTTGATGAGCACTACTTCTCGAGAATCACCATTCGGCTTGTCAACAAAGGTAACCAAGGTATGCTTCTTTTTCCCTACCCAAAGCTCCAGATATCGGCCATTAGAGTAGGAGTCATGGTCGGTTCGACCAAGGTGAGGATTTATACACTTGAGTGACTCGAGAGTACCATCAGGGATATTTACCATCTTTGTAAAAACTATCTCCCCGAGGAGGAACCTGAACAGCTGCAGGAAACTCCGGTGATGATCGTTCAACTTCCCAACTGCCTGTGACAAAGACGAAAAGCAATAAGCCCCACAGATGAGCAAAGGTATGAATTGATTATGTGCCAATTAACTCAATATACTTTGTCAGAGTTTAGGTTTATGCACAGGGTACTTGTAGGGGGTATGCATTGACACAACTCCTGATCCACCGAGCCTAAGTTTTAGCTTTGCTCGAGGACGAGCAAAGAGATAAGCTTGGGGGTGTATTGACGGCCATTATGACACCTTGTGACCATCAACATTTCAGATAAAAGGAGAACTTTGCACAATGTTCCATGTATATTTTGCTTATATTTAACAAATTCCATAAGTTTTGGTGAAGTTGTGAATCCAGGGACACGTGGCAGAAAATAGGACAAAAATGGGCAAAAAGCTTGGCCGACCGACCAAGTCCTGACCGGCCGGCTAGACATCTCGGCCAAATGACAAGTATTTTCAATGCAAGGCATCCAAGTCATTCATCCAATGACAGTTTGATCAAAGGGCCCGAAAGGCACATCACATGGATTAGAGGGCCCACTTGCATGTCTTAACTGCCAGGTAGTTAATAACCGTCATAACTACCGACACCAGGAGGCAATCCAGAGCGTTGCTGCGAAAGGCGGTGCCAGATGGCGACCAACCCCGGCCGATCGGCCAGGAACCGGCCGAACGGCCGGCCACCGACTCCGTTCAAGGCGCTCCTCTAAGGACGGTTGCATGCTGAGCTAACTTAACCGCCAAGATGCTCAACCGACCTGCTCAAGCTATAAATGGAGGCCTCCACTTCACTTCTCAACACACACCAAGAAGGAGCTTGATGAGGACATCGCCACGCTGGACACGCTCATGAGTCGGCCTTCCTCAAGTTTCAGTTCGTTGCCAACTCAGCCTCCACGTTTGCCTCGGATTCAGCCGACATCCATCTAGTGTTTCGACCATAACTTCTTCATACGAAGTCGAAACGAGGCGTTTAAGGATGCGTTGGAGAGGGAACGACGACGCCGTCATTTTCGTTCTGGTCCTAGCTCCAGAGCCTTCGTGGATCATTCTGTGTGACCACGAAAAGGTGCTGCGTCACCTGTTTTGGGCCAACTTGGCCTTGTATCGTGTTGGGCCTTAAGCCCATGTTGTGGACGCCCCTCTAGGTGCGCCCCAACCCTAGGTCGCCCCTAGACTTTAATACTCAGCAGCCGCCACCATTAGAACTTGGGTTTTGTTTAGAGTCTAGTTTTCCTTCGAGAAACAGATCGATCATTGTAACTGTGACGCCGAGTCCTTTTACCAGTGATCTAGGCCCCCCTGTTCTTGTTCTCCACCCCTGTGGCGATTAGTCCTTGGGTGTTCTCGAACTCGAACCTATTCATTCAGATTGCGTGTTTATACTTTCTTGCTTGTGTTCTCGATTCGCTTGCAGGAAAAGCCTTCTCGGCGAGGTCAATCAAGTTGAGCTTGGTTGATAACCAGCGGAGCAGCGGTGTAACGGTTGCAGGGGTTCGAGTCGTGCTGATTAGAAGCCCGGATCACCAACGTCGTTGATCCAACCTATCGAGTTTATCATCTACCTCTCGGAAGATCGGGCCACGTCCCATCAGAGCTTCTTTACTTTTTTATATTTTCTAGAGTAGATTAGAGTTGGGAGTTAGAGTTGAGTCGAGCTTGCCTCGAGGTTCCGGAGTCTCTCGGAGATCGGGTAAAGTTCTTGTTTCTTTTCTTTATACTTCGAATATTTCCTTTATCAATATAGTTATCTTCTTTACTTTATCGGTTAAGCTTTCCTTTCCTGCTTTCCTTAGTTTATCTAGGAAAGTAGAGTGATCCTTTCATCTCATAACCTTTAGATTCAGTTAGAGTCTAGTTAGTTTGTCAGGTTTTTACCTTACGGGTTTCTCGCCCGGACTAGGAGATATAGCCGTCTCCTAGGTAGAGGGGGGTTTCTTGTGAAGGCCTCACAAGAAATCCTAGCATCGAACCCAGACGTGGTGCTTGGTTAGGTGTTAGCTAGAATTGTGTTCGACCCAACGGAAAGAGAGTGGTAGGCGGCAAGTGGTGACAGCCTTGTCCGTCCTTTGTGCGACCACAACGTTCGGGTGTTTTCATAGCAGTAATTGCAGGTTGCCGTTTAGGTCCCCCTTCTATCCCGTATGGACCTTTCCTCTTCCAGCCGCCGAAGTAAGCTCTTTTCTCTGACAACTAGGTAGAGTTCTAGTCTAGATCTTGAGAGACTTTCTGATAAGTTTAGGAGTGTCTTAGGAATCCTTTCTTGCTCGTTGCTCTCCCAACTTCTTTTCTATCTCTAAGAGTAGAGGTCTCCTGTGTCGCTGGTCATTTTGACCTTCTATCTAGCTTACCTTTTAGATAAGCTAAGTCATTTAGGGTAGCCACCTATCATATCTTTGCGCCCCAGTTATCTCCCCTAAGATAGTTGGTGTATATTTCTAGAGTGTGTTCCTGGTATAATTTCTCAATATCACTTTAACAGAAGAGCTTCCCCGTGGAAATTTACGATACCCTGGAATACTCCAGGGTGAAGTGCTACACGGTCATTCTGTGTGCTTGCAGAATATTTTATTCTATAGGGCAAGAGTTTCCCACTGGCTTTCTAACGGCACAATTCCAGTGACATTAAGAAGTGCCAACAGCGGCCAGGACAGCGGGTTATATTTTATGAAAGCTTAGGGGTTTAAACGAATAACAAAGGACTTCGGTGCAAATACTTTTCACCTGAGTTGCACAAACTCCAGGGGCTATTTTGTAAAACAGCCATGGCTGACTGGATGTGGCCGGTTTGAGTTGATTCGGATCTAATCTGGGCCGTCGGATCAAAATCAGGCGGCTAGGGTTTGTTGGGGATTCTGGTTCGCCGCCGGCTGACGGCTTGCAGCGGTGCCGCCCCGGGCTGCGGCGGAGCTTCGCCGGAGCGAGCTCGGGAATGGGTTGTGGTGCTCTATTTCTTGCGATTCAAGGCGCAAAAGAGAGAGAGAAAGATGGGAAACCTATCTAGCGGGTTTGGTTCAAGGATTGAGCCGCGGTGGTGGCTGGCCATGCGCGAAGGCGGGCGGCGAACTCCGGCGGCGCTGTGCGAACGCGAGAGAGCAAAATAAAGAAGGAAAAGGAGCTGCAGGGTTTTCTGACCGCACGATGAATCTCCAGGGCGAACCCTTGGCGGCGAAACAATGGCAGGCGAGTGGGGAGACGCGAGCAGCGGCGCAGCTAGGGTTGGCGGCAGCGCGAGCCCTGGAGCAGCTAGGGTTTGGGGCTTGGGTGAAGAGTTTCAAGGGGAGGCTTCAGCGGCGCTTTTATAGCGAATGTGGCGGCGCATTAGCGTGCGGGCCACACAAAGGAAGGCGGCGCAGCGTGAACCTAAGCTCGAGCTCGACTCAGGCTTGACCGCAGGCCAGAGGAAGGTGAGGGATGACAGGTGGAGCCCGTGTATCAGCGGCTCAAGGAGAGAGAAGGAGGCGCGACTGGCGGGCCGCACTGGTGGGCTGAGCTGGGCTGGCGCAAAGGAGAGGGCTGGGCTGCGCGGTGGAGAAGAGAAAGAGAAAGAGAAAGAGAGGGGGAAGCTGGGCGGGCCGAGCTGGTTTGAGAGAAAAATAGGAGGGAAAAGAAAAGTTTTTCTTTTATTCTTTCTTCCTTTTTCAAATTAAAACACTCATTTGAATTCAAATCAAATTTTGAATTCAACAATCAAAAGAAATGCACCAGCTTGAAATGCATAAGAATGTTTCTAAACCTTATATTCGTTTTTAATTCTTCAAAGATTTTATTTTCCCTATATTAATTATGAGGACTTAAATAAAAGAAAAACATTTTATTTACTAATTTCAGGAAAGGCATTTTTAGGGTGTTATACAAGTTTACTTTGGTTGATGGTGAACTATATCATTGGACCGCAGACGGTTTGCTTTTGAAGTGTTTGAATCTTGATCAAGCTAGGTTGGCTGTGGCAGAGGTTCATGAAGGAATTTGTGGTAAGCATCAATCGGCTCGAATGATGAAGTGGCTCCTTGGGCGGGCTTGTTTTTATTGGCCTACAATGATAGTCGATTGTTTTCGTTACTACAAAGGATGTGAAGAGTGTTAAAAGTTTAGGGATATTGAGCTAGCACCTGCTGCATTAATGCACCCATTCATTAAGCCTTGGCCCTTCAAAGGTCATTGTTTTATGATTGTGGCTACTAATTATTTTACCAAGTGGACTGAAACGGTTCCCCTCAAGAACATGACACATCAAGAGGTGATTGAGTTCCTTACTGAGCATATTATACATAGATTTGGGATTCCTCAAACATTGATGACAGATCAAGGGACGTCATTTATATCAAAGGAGGTACATGAGTTTGTCGAATCCTATGGTATTAAGTTGCTCAATTCATCTCCATATAATGCTCAAGCTAATGGTCAAGCCAAGTCTAGCAATAAGATTCTTATCAAGCTCATAAAGAAGAATATTGAAGATCATCCTAAGCGGTGGCATGAGGTGTTATCTGAAGCTTTATGGGCGCATCATATTTCTAGGCATGGAGCTAACAAGGTTACTCCGTTTGAGCTTGTCTGTGGTCAATAGGCCGTTTTGCCTGTTGAGGTGAATCTAGCTGCTTATAGATTGACTAAGCAAAATGATCTTGATGGTAGCACATATTGTGCATTGATGATGGATAATATTGATGAAGTGACCACCAAGCGTTTGGAGGCCTTGGAGAAGATTTAAAAAGATAAAAGAAGAGTAGCTCGAGCGTATAACAAGAAGGTAAAACTTAAATCCTTTCAAGTTTATGATTTGATTTGGAAGACTATTTTACCTATAGAACGAAGAGCAACAAGTTTGGCAAGTGGTCACCAAGTTGGGAGGGGCCATATCGTATTGTGAAGGTTTGTTCCGGAAATTCCTATGTGGTGGACACTTTACAAGGATTTCAGTTGCCAAGAGCACTTAATGGGATGTACTTGAAGAAGTATTATCCAAGTGTTTGCCAGAATGCTTGAAGGCCGATATGTGACATCACCGTTAGAGAAAAAATGGCCGACAATAGAGGGTCGCCCTTAGACTGATGAAATGTTTTGTGGTAAGCAGAGCTTTACCAAAAATCAGGCTAGGACAGCTGGTCTAGACCAGCTAGGCCCTGTAGCCGATCCAGCAATATGCTAGGCGGTCTAACCACCTGTCCCCAAGTCCGAGTAGAGTTGGAGTTTTTCACGTTTTTAGATCTGTACAAGGACTTTCTTGCGGGGCAAGACCTCTCCACCCTATAAATATAAGGGGCCGTGCTTGATTGAGGATCTCTACCCAATCGTACAAATCATTTGTTTTACTTTTTTCTCTAAACCCTAGCTTTTCCAACCCCTTTGCTTTCCTTCTTCGTCGCTACGACTTTTTAGGATGTTCTAAGTGGCCTTGCCGACCTTAGAACAACCCTAGGTTCGTAGCATCCGACGGAGTCCCTCCTGAGGTTGTGATCGTAGGCTTTCGCGGCGCCTCTGTTACAAGCGGTCTGACCGGCCCTACAGGCGGTCTGACCGGCTGCACTCAGGAGCTCTGGCGAGGAGATCTTGACGACCGCGTGATCTAGCGCTTTTGTGTGTTGACCAGAAGCACGTCAACACAGAGAAATGACAAAGCTTTAGCTGCTGCACTACTAAAGAAAAGCTTCACCTGCTGAGTGTTGACTAGCAAAGGGAATTGCAGCGAGCTATTGGAGGGGAGTCACACATCTAAAGCACTGACCGAAATCGAATCACTACAGCCACAAACCCAATCGGCCAAGCGGAGCATTGGAGTGGCAGATCTGCTAGCTGCGTCTCCACGAGAGCTTGCACTTAGAGGTCGTGGGAGAGAGATATGCGGGAGATGTGGGTCGAGCAGATGGGGAGCCAAGCTAGGCCCAAGGGGAGCCGGGGAGGCCATACCCACTGCCAGGACAGGCCTGCAGGTGGAGCTCACCCAGGAAGGACACGCTCGGGGTGCCACCACCAGCGCTAGGTGGGAGGTGGCGATGGCAACAGCGACGTGGGAGGGGGAGGTGGCGGCAGAGGGAGAGAGTGAGATGGCAGGTGAGAGGGAGTTTTGGAGGAGGGGTCGGCGCCCCGCAGTTTTGGGGGAGGCGATGATGGTCCTGGAGAATTGAGGGCGGCATACAGGACAACGTTTGTAACACCCTAAAAATGCCTATTTTGAATTTAGTAAGTTAAATTGCTTTTTATAGTCAAGTGCTCATAATTAATATAGGAAAAATAAAATTTTCGAAGAATTAAAAGCAAATATAAGGTGTACAAAACATTTATTATGCATTCCATGCTGGCGCATTTCTTTTGATTGTTGAATTGAAGTTTGAATTTGAATTCATATGAGTGTTTAGGTTTGAAAAGAAAAAAAGAAGAAAAATAAACAAAAACCCTTTTCTCTCTCTCCCTCGTCTCTTCCAGCCCGACCCAACTCTCTCCTCCTCTTCTCCTTTTCGCGCGGCCCAACTCGCTCTTGCGCGGCCAAGCAAGCAGCTGGCCCAGCAGAGCCGCAGCCAGCCCGCCTCTCTCACTCTCTCAGCGGCTGATGCGCGGGGCCCACATCTCGGCGCCTTCTTCCACCTCTGGCTGCCGCCTGCGCGTGACCGACCGAGCCGAGCCCGACCCCATGCCAACACCGCGCCGCCTCTGCCCTTCTTGGCACGCACGCCAAGGCCCGGCCCCTCCCGCCTATTTAAGTGCCACCACTACCCCTCGACCCCCCTGAAATCCGTGCACCCCAAAACCCTATCCGCCACCAAGTTCGAGCGCCGCCGCCGCCGCCATCGCCCCGCTCGTCTGCTGCACCATTGCCGCCAAGAGCTAGCCGCGAAGCTCCGTGGCGTGGTGACGAACGTGCCGGGCCCTAACTCCCTCTCTTTTTCGCTCTGTTGCACGCACACGACACTCACCGGCGTGGCCGAGCCGCCAAAGCTCGCCGCCAGCTGCCTCCGCCGTCAATCCTTGACCAAGACCCCCAAAACAGAACCCCCGTGCTGTCCTCTCTCTCCAGGGCTTCGAATTATTCGAAACAGAGCACCGTACCACCAGTTCTGCTGCGCTTTGGTGAACTCCCGGCCGCGCGCCGCCGCGGGCCGCCACTGTCCGGCGACCCAGTGCCCCCAATCCACCTTAGCCCTTGGATCCAAAACCGACGGGCCAGATCAGATCGAGACTAGGTCAAACTGACCACTTCCAGTCAGTCGTGCCACTTTTGCAAAATAGCCCCTGTGGTTTCCATAAATCAACCCGTGGTCCAGTTTAGTTCAAAAATAATTATGGTTTAGTCCCTTTTCTTTCGTTTTGGCCCCTGAGCTTTCGAGAATTAGTAGCCGCCGTCCAGGGTTGTCGTTTTACTCTTTAGCCCATGAGTTTTTTGTGGCGGACCACTCCGAAATTATTCCATGTTAAGTACCCACGGACCACTAATCAAGTAGTCAGGCACATAATCCGGAATAAGGTAGAGCACCGTCGGATTATACCTGATTAACCATGTACTTTCATGATCGAAACAACACGCGCGCCCACACGAAGGTGAGTCCCAGAAATTAAAACATTCCACAAGTTCAACTCACATAAATAGTGTCATCAAGTTATTACAAACCAAGTCCGAATTTTAAATAAAAGTGCGAGAGTTCAAAGCAGCGGAAAATAAACTAACGACGATACATAGTGACACCATAACGAAGCCGTTCATGGTGCTACTCCTCCCGATCCTCGGAAGACGATGGAACCCACTCGACGCGCCAGCCAGGAGGAACCTGGACAGGCCAAGCGACGGAATTCACTGTCTCATCCAAAGTAGTACCTGAAATAGATAGCCACAAGCAAGGCTGAGTATACTAATACTCAGCAAGGCTTACCAGTCGGGTGAAAACTACATCACCAACTCCTAGACATGAGAGGCTTTTGGCTGATGGGTTTGTTTTGCCAGAAAGCGACTAAGACTGGATCCTTATTTTCATGATTTTAGCATCAAATTCTAATAGTGTTAACCATTCTAGATTAGCATCCTTTCTAAGCATACAAGTGGTGCAATACAATTTAGTACATACAACAAGTTCATCATCCTCATAGTTCCACTTGTTACTCAATGCAGCACAACGGTCAAGCAGTCTCATTAACCGCGAGAAGCGGACAGTTCGAACCGAATTTCACTACCTGGCCAGTGAAACCCAACACACACGGATAATGCTTGCTATAAAAGGTACAAGCACTTCCCAACCTTTCCCATCAATCCACAATTCAGCGTCGGGTCCACTCCCTTAGGGCAAAGGTTTACCGCTTCATTTACGGCACCACGCATATACCCACATGTGTACGGTAAGGGAAAAACATTTCCAAGAAGAGATGGCTATCGGTCCTAGCTGTATCAATCTGGTACCGGGCTTACCGATTCCCATAGGTCGGCATGTGCGTGGTATGTTCAAAAACTTGACACACAGAACCACACGTTTCGACCTTAATCCAGTTATCATACACGGACGGGAGATCTACACATACCATCCCGCCCGTCCATCCTTATGATTCCAACATAAGTAAAGACAAGCAACTCCTATATCTCGCGAGTGACAGGAAATCACTCAACTTGTAACGGTCCTAAAGCATTGCACTACCGACCTTATCATACTAGTATTTCAAGACATAGGTACTAGAATCATGCAACAAAGGTATTCAAACAACTCCTTGAAACGTAAATGCACAAGCATAAATAATTCATAGTTGCACGATTTAAAAGTTAGGTTATGCTCTGGGGCTTGCCTTCTTGCGCTAAGCCGGTGTCAGACTCCGGGTCAATCACGATGACATCGGCACCACCTTTGGGAGTCTCTTCTTCGTTGGCGGGGACGAGATTGTACGTGCCGTCAGCGAGAGCGCCTTCTACATGAGTTGCATAAGTTTAAGGGTTGCTGCCATTTTTAGGTCTAAAGGTTAAGGCACTTGAAGGCCATATTCACCTAGACACCAAAGTATACCATTCTTTTCTTCACAAGAATAGAAAAAGGGATACTAGGCTTAAAACTTTACTTGATGGTGATTGTGTACACATATAAAACAATTTAACTATTATTTCTTATGCAAAAGTTCAGTTCTGGAATTTAGCACAAATGCACCATATTTGATTAATTGTCAACTTGATCTACATCTTTTTAATAAACTCAATTTACTCTAGTTCCTTCTCATTTTTGTTTCTCTGTTGCGGTTCATCCTTTTTATCCACAAACTTTATGATAGCTACTGGAGTATAAGAGCTAAGCTCACCCCGAAATTTAGCTAAAACCGAGTTGTACAGAATATATTAAAAATAGTACAAGTTGCTGCTCCAAGAATAAAGATTAATTCAGATAAAATCAAAACTACTTCCAAAACAGAAGATTTCTGTACCAGAGCTAGTCATGAGTAAAACAAAGGCTTTGGCGAAGTGGTAGCTAAGAATATCACTACGACGGCCCCCAATAATTTTCTACCCAAAAACCAACACCTATTGATTTGCTAGCCTAAACAGGGTCTAAAATTAAGTTTAGCATTTTTCTAACATGTGCCAACAAGTTTCTAGGCCTCTGGTGAAAGTTGGTGATTTTTGACTGCATGAAATATTTTTAATAAATACAGAACTGAGCTAGAACATAACTAATCAAATAATTCATAACTGAAGTTACAGGCCATATTTTTAGGTCTCCTTTGGACACAATGCTTCTACAAACCACACAAGCAACATATCTAAAGTTCAGCTACAAAGGAGCTCAGGATTTGAAATGGTGCACAAAACTCTAAAAACTGAGTTTGAATTTTGATTCAAAAACCATTCATCAAAAGTATATAAATGCAAACATGAGATTGGAGTTTACAATCTCACGAGTCCAGGGAGTATTTTTATGCATTTTCGGATTTTCTATGATTTTTAACAGAGTTTTGAACATCTCAGCAACTTACACTAGATCTGAAGTAACGTTTTTCAGATAGGCCCTAACAAGGTTTCTTTCTTCTACGTACAGGTCCTCAGTGTTTACACAGGGAACCCTACCAAGTTTCTAATCGCTGCAAAGAGGTCCTTGGGCGGAACTGGGAGAATGGCGGCCCAAAATCCGGCGAGGGAAAGCCGGGGATGGCCGGAGAGAGGGCACGGGAGGCACTAGGGGCTCACCAGAGACCGGTTTTATGCACGAGTTGTGGTCGGTGGTGGTCCGAAGATGGCCGGCGGCGTAGCAGTGGTGGTGAGGCCGCCTCTGCTCTCTCTGGCGAGGGTGGCGACTGTGGCTGCGATTGGAGGGGCTGGAGAGTACCAGTGGGGTCTGAGGAAGGTGCTCGGACAAGAGGTTGAAGCCGGGGATGGGCGGAGATGGCCGGTCACGTCGAGGTGGATCACGACGGCGCCAATGGTGGACAGCGGAATGCTGGAGGGGGCGAGGATGGAGCTGGGTGGGTTAGGAGGTTCCCCGGGTGGAGGAGAAGCTCGGAGTGGTGTTTAATCGAGTCGAGGTGGCCTGCAATGGGGGAATGGCGACGGCGGCGAGCTCCACCAGGGTCAATGGTGGCGGCTGCGCAGAGGAGGAAAATGGCTAGGGTTTGTGGGCGCTGGAGCTTAAATAGGAGGAGGCCGAGAGGGGTAGGATGGGCCTTTCGCCCGGGCTCGGGAGGAGCTGGCGCCAGGGACGGCCATTGGCCTGGCAGGCCACCGCCATTTCTGCCCGATCGAGTGCAGAGGGAGATAGAAGGAGCCCCTGACAGGTGGGGTCGGGCTGTAAGAGAGGGAGGATTTAAATTTTCAATTTAAAAATTTTGCTCCAAAAGAAATAGCTCCCAAGGTCCAAAAATTATGAATAAATACATTTTAGAAACCTTAGAACATCAGTGTTATAATGGAGGTTAGAAAAATTGTAAAACATTTTTGGTTTCAACGCAGTTTAAATTCAAAAAGACTTGAATTTGAATTTGGCATGAATTTTTAGCCCTAGCAATTCAACTCCAAAAATAAGGGGAAAATATTGTAAATTCATTATTTGGGATCTAGTCTTTTACAAAAGTTTTATCCAGGAAAGTTACATAATAAAATTTTGACTTCCTTCACAAGGTTACGATTTAATTCAATTCCAATAATTCAAAATTATACAAGGCTTATGTCATGATATTATTTTATGTGCTAACTTTATATGAGCAATTAGTCCTTCAAGCACTTTTAAAAACATGGGAACATTATTAATTTGTAGTTCAAAACTAACTTCTTTTTTGGATTTTTTATGGCACATAAAACTGTTATCTCATGTGTAAGTCTTTTGGGTTTGCTATGGAACAACCAAGTGAAATTGTTTAGCTTGTACTAGAAAAGTTTTGGTAGGGTTAAAAGTCAAAACCCATTACACCAGTACAGATTTACAACCTCATGTAGAGTTTTTATTCCTATTTATGATTACATTGCATTGATTTAGTTTCAAGTTAACCTTCGCGATGATTTCCCTTCAAGGTTAATAGTTTCTTGGTTTTTGTTAAATTACTCTCGCTCACACACTTTAAACACCCAAGGTGTTACATTTTCATGCGAAATTATGTTTTAGGTCCCTGGTTTCTTTCAAAAACACCCCTGGAAGCCTAAAAGTCTTACCAGCAAACCCTAGAGCCCGTTTTAAGCGTTGTTTCTTCATTTCAACTCCGATTTGGGTGATTTTCGCGTTCACGTGTTCGTAGTGAAGCGTACAATATTTCTAGAGCCCTCTTTTCATCTTTTGTTTATGTTTGGTGTACTGTTCCAATTAAATACCTTGTTTACATGTATGTGTGGATGCTTGTTGTGACATCTCAGATGTCAAAAAGATTAAAAGAACATTTAAAATCAATGCAAAAGGGAATTATGGGTTGAAATTCAAAAATCCTCCAAAAATTCAAATTTAAATTCAAAAACAAGGGTTGTTTGACACCCAACTGAAAACTCAAGATTTTTGTACTAAACTTGAAAAGCTCCAAAAATAAAAGTTGTTTGTCTTCACAAATAAACCCTAGTCACTGTTTGGAACTTATGAAAATTATGCAGTTTAGCCCCTCAAAAACTGGAAATTCAGTTCTGGGCACCTTTTTGTTTTTGGGTTGTTTGAGCTCGAAAAACTTGGAATTTCAGGTTCACCCCAAAAAGAAAGTTGTGTCCCATCTCCTAAACTGCAACTTTTATTTTCACACTTTTTCAAGTTCAGTTCAAATGTTTGGAGAAAATTCAAATGGGAAAACGGAGCTCCACGGGGCGCCAACAGTGCCCTGGCGCGCTCCTGCGCTGGCCGGAGCTCGGCCGCCACGTGGCCGGCGAGCGGCGCAGGCGGCGCCGAGCTGGCCGAGCCGCAGCGGACGCTGGCGCTTGTCGTCTTGCACTTGTCCAGCCACTCCCGAGCCATCGCGTCGCCGTCGTCAAGCCGCTTCGCCTCGCGCCGCGCAAGCGCCATCATGCGGTCGGAGCGCCGCCGTGGCCGCGCGCGCGCGCGACGCGCTGAGCCGCTCCGCAGGCCGCGATGCTGTCCCGCTACGCTCCAAGAGCACTGTAGAGGATCCCCCGACGTCACTCAAGGATCTCCTCGCCCGGTCGAGTCGTTCGCGCGCTGCCCGAGCTCGCGCCGCATTCATGGCGGCCTGCTCGCGCCGCGCCGTGCGCTCGCACGCTCCCGAGGCAGCACAGTGCCTCCCTCGCGTGCCCAAGCACTCCACCGAGCACTCACACCCCTCCACTCACTCGCTCACTTAGCCATTTTCACTTCCCCGCGCTCGCTCGGTCATCTTCTTCCTTGCGCCGCGCGAACCGAGCCGAGCTTCACCGAGAAATTCTCCTTCCACTCTCCACCATTCCCAAATTCGTCGCGCACGAAGCTAGACCTCTACCCCAGCTCCAAATCCCCCCACTTCCCCCGAGCTATTGTCGCTTCTCCGGCGAGAAATCAAGATTTCCCCCAAATCGCGATTTTCGGCCGCCGGAGCACCCGCACATCGAGACCCTACTCCGAGCCGTCCCCGAGGTCAACCGAGCACGCCATTAGCTTCCTCGAGCTCCACTGGTGCTCTAGGACCCTTCAAACCCCGACGAACGCCTCCGACCTCACCGGCGTAGCAGTCGCGGCGGCCGCACCGCCACCGCTCGTCGCCGGCGAAACCCCGAGCTTCCCCGGCCTCCCAACCGTCACCAACCGACTCGTGGTGAGCCCCTGGATCTTTTCCCCCACTTCCCCGAGCCTAGTTCGCCGCCGTTTGGCCGGCGCAACTCCGGCGAGGGCCAAGGACCGAAGTTCATCGTCTTCGTTTTTCTAGGGTCCTCCGTGCAAAAACCAGGGACTTGTTCGTAAGGTTTTGAAAGTTCTAGGGTTCCCTGCGTAAATACTAGATTTGATTTTCCCGAATCTTGTAAAATTCGTTAAAAATCGTACAAAAATCAGAAACATGCACAAAAATACTCCCTGGATTCGTGAGATTGTAAACTCCAATCTCCTTTAAGCATGTATATACTTTTGATGAACCGTTTTTTAATTAAAATTCAAACTGTGGAAATTGAAACTTGTGCGCCATTTCAAATCCAGAGCTCCGCTAGGGTTGATCTTTGGATATGTTGTTAGTAGTGACTTTGGACAGCTTGTGTCCAAAGGGGATCTAAAAATATGCAGTGTAGTTCCAGTTATGAATTAAAATGTGTTTCCTATCTTTTTGCAGTATAGAAATTATTAAAAATAATCTATGCAGTGAAAAATCACCTCCTTGCTCCAGAGAACTAGAAACTTGTTAGCACATCTGTTAAAAATTAAAAACTTAATTTTTGCTCTGTTTAGACTAGCAAATAAATAAATATGTGTTTTTGGATAGAAAATTATTGAGGACTGTCCAAGGGTTATTTTGAGCCACCACTTGGCCAGAGCCCTTCTCATGCTTATGACTAGCTTTGGTAGGAAAATCTCCTGAGTTGGATAAATTTTCGATTTTATATGAATTTAATTCATTTCTGCTGGCAGCTGGTTGTTATATTTTTAATAAATTATGTGTAGCTCAGATTTAGCCAAATTTTGGAGTGAGCTTAGCTCTTATACTCCAGTAGCTGTCATAAATTTTATAGTTAAAAATGATGAACAGAAAAGGAGAAACAAAAATGAGAAGTAATCTAGGTGGAAATTGATATATATAAAAGAATAAACCTTTTTGTTAGTTAGTTAGAATAAAATAAATGGAATCTGAAATTCCAGACACAAAACCCTAACTTGTGAAGTAATAAATGGAATTCTTTTATATATGTACACAATCACCATCGAAGTCAAATAAAACTTTTCCACACCTACACTCTGTTTTTGTGAAGAAAATAGTAGCACTTAAGCATGTCTAGGTGAATATGGCCTTCAAAGGCCTTAATACTTAGGGTCAATAGGCAGCCACCTTAAATTATGCATCTCATGTAGAAGGCGCTATCCCGGACGGCAACTACCACCTCATCCCCGCTGACGAGGAAGGAGTCCCGGAGGAAGGTGCCGGTGCAGGATCGACCAACCCGGAGGCTAACCCCCAGCTTGAGCAAGAAGGCAAGCCCCGGAGCATAACCTAACCTTTACAAATTATGCACTTATGAATTGCCTATGCTCGTGCATTTACGTTTCAAGGAGTTGATTGAATACCTTAGCTGCACATTTCCTAGTACCTATGACTTGCAACACTAGTATGAAAGGATCGATAGGGCATTGCTTTAGGTCCGTTACAAGTCGAGTGATTTCCTGTCACTCGCGAGACATAGGAATTGCTTGTCTTTACTTATGTTGGAATCATAAGGATTGACGGGCGGGATGATAGATGTAGATCTCTCGTCCGTGTATGATAATTGATCTAAGGTCGAAATGTGTGGATGATTGTGTCAAGTTTTTGAACGTACCACATGCATGCCGGTATATGGGAGCCGGTAAGCCCGGTACCAGATTGAAGCAGCTAGGGCCGACAGCCATCTCTCCTTGGAAACTTTGTTTTCCCCTGCCGTACACTTGTGGATATATGCGTGAGACTGTGAGTGAAGCAGTAAACCTTTATCCTAAGGAAATGGACCCGGTTCCGAATTGCGGATCGATGGGAAAGGTTGGGAAACGCTTGTGCAAGCATAGTATCCGTGTATGTTGGGTTTCCCCTGGCCAGGTAGCAGAAATTCGGTTCGAACTATCCGCTTCTCGCGGTTAATGAGACTGCTTGACCGCCATGCTACATTGAGTAACAAGTGGAACTTTGAGATTGATAAACTTGTTCTATGAATTAAGTAGTATTGCACCACTTGTATGCTTAGAGAGGATGCTAATCTAGAATGGTTAAATTTACTAGAATATGATGCTAAAACTTGAAAGCAAGGACCTACTCTTAGTTGCTTTTTGGCAAACAAACCCACCAGCCAAAAGCCTCTCATTGTCTAGATGTCGGTGATGTAGATTTCACCCGACGGGTAAGCCTTGCTGAATATTAGTATACTCAGCCTTGCTTGTGGCATTGATTTACAGGTACCATGTTGGATGTGGCCGTCGATGCTTTGACTTGGCCTGCCCAGGTTCCCCCTGGCTGGCACATCGAATGGGTTCCGTCCTCTGCCGAGGATCGGGAGGAGTAGCATCGTGACAGGCTTCAGCACGGTGTTAATTGTATCATCGTTAGATTCTTCCGCTGCTATGAACCTTTCAATTCCGCTGCAATGAACTTTATTTCCGCTGCAAGACTTTCATACTCTGATTTAAATATTGAACTCGGTTTGTAATAACTCTGAGATTCTATTTGTGTATGTTAAATTTGTGGAATGTTGTAATCTCTGGAACTCACCTTCGTGTGGGCGTGCTGTTGTTTCGATCGAGAAAAGAACGTGGTTAATCGGGTTTAATCCGACGGCGCTCCAGCTTATTCCAGATTAAGTGCTTGACTGCTTGATTAGTGGTCCCGAGGTACTTAACTTGGAATAATTTCGGAGTGGACCGCCACAGCTGGCATCAGAGCCGAAGCAGCGCACCGGAGAGAGCAACAGACCTTTAATAAACATTTTTGAATAAAAATTACCAACTCGTGCTTCCGACGCGCTTTGCGAAGGAAGGTACCTAGAGCGTGAAGCCTATGTGGGTTAAGGGATCACGATATGATAGGTGGCAAATATTATATTATACTGACTTCCAGCACATTTCATTCTGTCATTTACTTTACGCAATGGTGGGCGCAAGGTACGGCGATTGCTGTAACGTACCACGGCACTATATGAAAATATAGTGGCGGCACATAGTTAATACGCTGTGATGGCGTATGAAACTAGAATAGCATGGTGGGCGCAAGGTACGGCGATTGCTGTAGCGTACCACGGCATCATATGCAAATATGATGGCGGCACAAAGTCAATACGCTATTACATGAGCGTATGAAACTGTCAATATGTTGCCTTGGCGACATATGAACATTGCCCGTTCAATGTTAAACGTTCGGGTGCCACCTCTATAGCGGGTGGTAATGAATGGAGACGCTTTCGTGAGTGCTGGCACGAAAGGTTGATTATACATGCTCTGGAATGGAATTTTCTGCAGGTACACTAACCGCGAATCCGTATGTTGAAACGGTTAGAAACGTTCGGCTAGATAATATAGGGAGAGACGGATATTGCCTAGCCACCGGCACTAACTTCGTAAGCCAAAAGTTTATTGGCATGTGTGTTGGCGAGAACGAATAGGCCGCTCATGCATTGCATCTCCCTGAATTAATATCGAATTTTAATAAGTGACCAAATCGAACCGCCGTCAAGAATTGAAATCACAACCCAGAAATCTTGCTGAGACCAGTCTGTTTGCACCTTTAATTCGAAACTGAAAACTCTGTCAAATGAAAAAGTGTTCAACATGAAAATTGTCACAAATATTATGAAGTATATGCTGAAGAAATTTCAACGAAAATGGTTTAGTAGAACTGGAGATATGCTAAAAATGGTAACCCCCTGTCTGCTGGAAATATCTGGGGACAGTGAGATAACAATTGAATTTTTACACCCTCTTAACGACAGTTTCTGCTCAAACCTCCAACATGAAACTTGTTAGGAATTACTTAAAAAATGTCCTGGCCAAATTTGGGAATTTTCGAGCTTGTAGATTTTGAGTTTTATAATTTTTACTACACTGTCCAGAATCTGTTTTTGTTTTCTTGGCGCTAACCGGTTCTCACCCTGCCCTTTTTCTTTGTGGTTCAGAATGGACGCTCTCGCTGACCTGGCCAGCTACCCCAACGACGTGTCCTTCTCTGATTGCTTGGGATGGGAAGGCTTCCCTAGCATCTTGTGGTCGGTTTTACAGGCGCTTGACTACCCTACACCGCCACAGTATGAGAGGACGATTATCCGAGACCGTGGTGTGGTCCGTTCCCGTGTGCGTTTGGTGGTATATCGCCACCCGCCGTGTCCTAGCTCCCCCACTTGGACGGTGGAAGTTCACGGACACCACATGGAGACGACGTGTGAGCTAGCCGCCTTGAATGGCATTAGCTCTTTTGTGGCTCAGAACCAGGAGTTGGTTGAGCACCAGTTACTTGGATTATTCCCACCGACCCAGCCGGATGATCCCCATTGGATGAGACGCTACCTTAGCTCCCCTTTGAGGATGGCGGAGAACCCCCTCGCTGCAGCCGCGCTGATGACGAGGTGGATACGGGCGTATCACCGTTTGCAGGCACTTCTTGGACGGTCGCAGAGCGAGATGCTCAATCTTGCTATGGACATGTCCGCCCGTGCCCGTGACATAGGGGTTGAGAGGACCTCCTTGTCCATTGAGGTGACCACAAGGGATGCCATGATTGCCGACTTGGAGAGGCAATTGAATGACCTCCACATTGCACACAGCAACACCCAAAATGAGTTAGCACAGACAAGGGATGAGCTTGAGGAGGTACACGGTACCTTGGAGCATGCAAATGCTATGCTTGCCGCCCATGATGCTCAGCACCTTCTTGACCAAGAAGGAGGGGATGGAGAAGGAGAGGCCCCCGATTCCGACATGGACACCGAGGATGACATGCCGCCCCTTCCAGCTCCACCTTCGCCTATGGGCAGCGAGGCTACCGCTAATAACCTAGATGATTTTTAGAGTGGTAGTAGCAAGTTTACTCCTCCGCTAGGCCTAAATTTTGGCTTCATGTTGTAATAGGCTAGATGGAGTTGAGCTCCCCTTTTATCTTTTGGTGGCAATGTAATTTAATGATGTGGATGTGTGACCAAAACTTGATGAAGTTGTAATAGCTGTGCTGAAAACATTCTGCAGCTAACCTTGTTTTAATTATTGATGGGTTTTCCATTCATTTCTGGGATGTGATGTGAACTACAATGTTGTTTGGAATTTGTCAAACAAAATGATCACCAAATTGCAACCCTATTGGTGAAACGGAATAAAAATGGCAACCAAAACACTACAGCTCGGCCTGCGGAAAAGCAGCAAACGCAGAGAGCTAAAGATTGAATTTTTAGGCTTAGTTCCAGTCCGAATTTGAATCCGAGCCCAACATGAAAGTTGTAGAGCATGAAATTTTCGAGCTACTGACCGAATTGGAGCATTTAACTTGTTTCCTGTTGGGAGATATGATTTTTCTTCCGAACTGCGTGCTGACTTGTCATTCTGCGCAGTACACTTCAATATATTGTCACGTTCTATCTTGTCATTCATTATGCAAGCTTATGAAATGTGGCTAATACAAGTACCTACTGCAGATGGCAATCACCCACAGCGGTCACGACGCTAGTGGCTCCAACGCTAACCAGCAGGGGCCAGAGGGGCAGCAACAGCCACCGCCACCTCCTCCTCCGCAGCAACCTCCGACGTGGCAGCAGCTGTATGCCACGCAAACGGAGATTCTCCGGAACCTGCAGCATCAGCAGCAAATGATGCAGCAGCAGATGCTTCAGCAGGGAGGTCAACGGGCCCCTCAGCCTCAGGTGGCCAGATATGAGGATTTTCTGGCAACGCACCCGCCGATATTCTCACGAGCTGATGAGCCCTTGGAGGCCGACACCTGGATTCGACCCATCGAGTCCAAGTTCACCATCCTGGCGACGCCTTGCACCCCCAACCGCAAGGTCGTGTTCGCGGTGCAGCAGCTCCGCGGCCCAGCTCTCCTATGGGGGAGAACTACCTGGCCCTACAGCAGGAGGGTCATGTGGTTGAATGGGATGAGTTCAAGGCTGCATTCAAGGCTCATCACATTCCGGCCGGTCTGGTAGAGCGGAAATTGAATGAATTTTTGGCGCTGACCTAGGGTACCCGCACAGTGCTCCAGTACGCCCAGGCCTTCAACGGTCTGTGCCCTTATGCGGGTCATCACGCCGACTCTGACGAAAAGAAGCTAGAGAGGTTCCGACGTGGCCTGAACACCAAGTTGAAGGCACAGTTGGCCACCACCCGTGCTGCCACGTACGGCGATCTTGTGAACCTTGCCATTGCCCAGGAAGACACCAATATGGTGCACAAGGCGGAGAAGAAGAGGAAGACTCCCGCTGGACCGTCGAGCGCGCAGCCACAGAGGTTCCGCTTGGTTCCCCCGGCTGCACCGCAGGGACAGTCCAGGGCACCTTAGGGAGGTGGATGGGTTACTAGGCCGCCACAGCCTAACGCGCCCCGTTTCCCTCCACCGCCGCAGCAGCAGCAGGCACCAAGGCAGAATGCACAGCAGCCAGCTCGCCCTGGAGCCGGCTATCAGTGCTTCAAGTGTAGAAGTAAAGATCACTTTATCAAGGATTGCCCGCAGAACAAGCAGCAGAACCAGCGCCCGGGAAATCAGCAAGGCAAGGGCAAGCAGCAGCAGCGCGTACAGGTTCGGCAAGGACGGCTCAACTACACCACTTTGGCCGACCTACCCGAGGGAGCCCCAGACATGACTGGTACCTTCCCTATCTGCACTCAACCTGCTGTGATATTGTTTGATTCCGGGGCAACACATAGTTTTATAAGCACAAGGTTTCATGTGAAATGCGGACTAAAATCGTACCATACCAAATCATCATATGTGATATCAACTGCGGGAGGTAAAATTGCATCCAACCAAGTCACCCAAAAAGTTCCAATCAGGCTGGGAAGTAAAACATTTCCGACTGATTTAGTTCTGCTTGGTATGGAAGGAATTGACATTGTGTTAGGAGCCAATTGGATGACTCAACATAAGGTTGTGCTAGATGTTGCGGAACGAGTTGTTGAAATAAACTCGCCTACGCATGGCCCTAGTGTGCTATATCTGCCACAACGGACTTGCGCCAATGCGTGTGCTTCTGCAATGATAGAAACCCAACTAAAGGACATTCCGGTGGTATGTGAGTATGCCGATGTATTTCCGGATGACTTACCTAGGATGCCGCCGGATAGGGACATTGAATTTGTGATTGAACTTCAACCTGGTACAGCACCCATATCAAAGAGACCATATAGAATGCCACCCAATGAATTGGCTGAATTAAAAATTCAACTCCAAGAACTGCTAGACAAGGGTTTCATTCGTCCCAGTGTATCACCTTGGGGATGTCCCGCTATCTTTGTGAAAAAGAAGGACCATTCCTTGAGGTTGTGTATTGATTACCGGCTTCTCAATGCGGTAACTATTAAGAACAAGTACCCACTCCCCCGTATTGACATTCTGTTTGACCAACTAGCTGGCGCCAGAGTGTTCTCCAAGATTGACCTTCGCTCTGGCTATCACCAAATAAAAATCAGGCCTTGTGACATTCCAAAGACTGCCTTTTCTACACGTTACGGGCTTTATGAATTCTTGGTTATGTCCTTTGGACTCACCAATGCCCCAGCCTACTTCATGTACCTCATGAATTCGGTCTTCATGTCAGAGCTAGACAAGTTTGTGGTGGCTTTCATTGACGACATTCTCGTATATTCTAAGAATGAGGAAGAGCATGCCGAGCACCTTCGCATTGTTCTTCAAAGGTTGAGAGATCATCAGCTCTACGCCAAGTTCTCCAAGTGTGAATTCTGGTTAGAGAGCGTGAAGTTCTTAGGTCACACGGTTTCCAAGGATGGTATATCCGTGGATCCAACCAAAGTGCAAGAGGTGTTGGATTGGCAACCACCTACCTCTGTCCACGAGATTCGGAGTTTTCTGGGTTTAGCTGGTTATTATCGTCGCTTTATTCCGGACTTCTCTCGGATTGCGAAGCCCATGACCGAACTCTTAAAGAAGGGAATCAAATTTGAGTGGAATGACAAATGTGATGAAGCTTTCCACACTTTGAGAAGACATTTAACTTCAGCCCCAGTTTTAGCTCAGCCCGATTGCACCAAGCCCTATGATGTCTATTGCGATGCATAAGTCACCGGCCTTGGCTGTGTCCTCATGCAAGAGAACCGAGTCATTGCTTATGCTTCTCGAGCACTTCGGCCTCATGAGCAAAACTACCCCACGCATGATCTTGAGTTAGCAGCGGTTATTCATGCTCTCAAGATGTGGAGACACTATTTGATGGGTGTTCCATGCAACATATACACAGACCACAAGAGCCTCAAATATGTTTTCACCCAGGCACATTTGAATATAAGGCAACGAAGATGGTTGGAGTTAGCAAAGGACTATGACCTTAGTGTGCATTATCACCCCGGGAAGGCTAATGTAGTTGCGGATGCACTAAGCCGCAAGGCTCATTGTCATTGTCTTTCCGTGGAGTCCTACGCTGACACCCTGTGTCATGAAATGGCAAAGCTCAATTTAGAGATTGTGCCACACGCGTACTTCAGCCATATTGCAGTGGAACCAACCTTGCACGATCAGATTGTTGTAGCCCAATTAAATGACGCGAGCATTAAAATCCTTAAAAGGAAATTGTCAAAAGAGAAGGTGAAAGAGAAGTACAAGTGTTTCCGGTTAGATGGGCAGGGAGTGATGTGGTTTGGACATCGCCTCGTGGTGCCCAAAAACACGGAACTCCGGAGGAAGATTATGGATGAGGCCCATCTCTCCAAATTTTCTATCCATCCCGGCAGCACCAAAATGTACCAAGATCTGAAACAAAACTTTTGGTGGACTCGAATGAAGCGAGAAATTGCCACGTATGTTTCGGAATGTGACACATGCCAGCGGGTTAAGGCTAGCCACTTGAAGGTAGCAGGCACGCTTCAACCTCTACCTATTTCCTCCTGGAAGTGGGAAGATATAAGCATGGATTTCATTGTTGGACTTCCCAGAACCCCTCAGGGGCACGACTCCATTTGGGTAATTGTGGATCGCCTTACCAAGACCGCACATTTTATTCTAGTCAATACCATTTATGCCGCTAAGACGTACGCGGAGATTTATTTGGAGCGGATCGTTTGTCTACATGGGGTACCCAAGACGATAATTTCAGAACGTGGTGCTCCGTTCGTAGCACGCTTTTGGGAACAATTGCAACTGTCCCTAGGCACCAAACTGATCCGTAGTTCAGCATATCACCCTCAGACCGATGGGCAGACGGAAAGGGTAAATCAAATACTTGAGGATATGCTTCGAGCTTGTGTTATCCATTATGGAAAGAATTGGGAGAAGTGTTTATCTCTGGCCGAATTCTCCTATAACAACAGCTACCAAGCGAGTCTTAAAATGGCACCTTTCGAAGCCTTATATGGTAGAAGATGTCGGACCCCGTTGTGTTGGTCCCAGGCAGGCGAGAGATATACTTATGGCCCTGACCTTGTGAAGGAAGCAGAAGAAAAGGTTAGGATCGTTCGTGAAAATCTGAAGATCGCCCAGTCACGGCAAAAGAGCTACTTTGATCAGCGGCAGAAACCACTTCAGTTTGAAGTTGGTGATCACGTGTATCTTAAGGTCTCCCCGACCAAGGGTGTGCAAAGATTTGGGTTAAAAGGAAAGCTTGCACCTCGTTATATCGGCCCGTATGAAATTATTCAACAATGTGGACCAGTGGCCTATCAAGTGAAGCTTCCCGAGAAGCTCTCAGCCGTACACGATGTATTTCATGTTTCTCAACTCAAGAGGTGTCTTCGTGTTCCGACCGAAGTTGTTGAACAAGAGGAACTCTCGGTTGAACCGGATCTCTCCTATGATGAGCATCCCGTCAAGGTCCTCGACGAGAAAGAGAGACAAACACGAAGGAAGGGAGTGAAAATGTACAAAGTTCAGTGGAGTCATCACTCCGAAGATGAAGCCACATGGGAAACCGAGGACTATCTTAGGAAGAACTTCCCCGACATTCTTTCGTAAGCCGAGGTATTTCTTTCCCCTCTTTATTTCTAAGCTTAATCGAATCTCGGGACGAGATTCCTTTTAAGGGGGGTAGGCTGTGACATCTCAGATGTCAAAAAGATTAGAAGAACATTTAAAATCAATGAAAAAGGGAATTATGGGTTGAAATTCAAAAATCCTCCAAAAATTCAAATTTAAATTCAAAAACAAGGGTTGTTTGACACCCAACTGAAAACTCAAGATTTTTGTACTAAACTTGAAAATCTCCAAAAATAAAAGTTTTTTGTCTTCACAAATAAACCCTATTCACTGTTTGGAACTTTTGAAAATTTTGCAGTTTAGCCCCTCAAAAACTCGAAATTCAGTTCTGGGCACCTTTTTGTTTTTGGGTTGTTTGAGCTCGAAAAACTTGGAATTTCAGGTTCACCCCAAAAATAAAGTTGTGTCCCATCTCCCAAACTGCAACTTTTATTTTAACACTTTTTCAAGTTCAGTTCAAATTTTTGGAGAAAATTCAAATGGGAAAACGGAGCTCCACGGGGCGCCAACAGTGCCCTGGCGCGCTCCTACGCTGGCCGGAGCTCGGCCGCCACGTGGCCGGCGAGTGGCGCAGGCGGCGCCGAGCTGGCCGAGCCACGACGGATGCTGGCGCTTGTCATCTTGCACTTATCCAGCCACTCCCGAGCCGTCGCGTCGCCGTCGTCAAGCCGCTTCGCCTCGCGCCGCGCAAGCG